>VZZY01017149.1:0-13444 GCA_013400335.1 Eurystomus gularis | reverse complement strand
ACTTGAAAGGAGCCGTCTCCAAAAACTACAAATTGCTGACTGTTTTCCAACTCCCCTTTCAATTCCCTGATTTCTAGCAAGGCAGCCCAGCTGCTGGGCTTCCTTACCTTCCAGTTGTTGCGTATCAGCTCCATTATCCCAGCATCAAAGCAGCCAGGTGACAATCCACTCACCTGGCTGGCAGCTGTAATCTTTTCGCAAGTCTCAAAGTTCTGAAGTCAGGGACCGCATGGTTTCTGCCTCCTGTTTAAGTTGTTACTCCCTCTTCCAGTCTCTCTGTTGAAGGACCAGCTTGCTCAGCATGCCTTTCCTCTTTTTCCTCCTCTCTTATTCATCGAGGATACGGACCGATTGTTCTCCTTGTCCGCTGCTTCTTTTTTACTACTGGGGCAACTTCTGTAGTTGTTGGTGGTGGTGTCTGGGTCCCCATCTCCACCACAGTTCTCTAAGAGTATTGAACTGCAGCTCGATAGGCACAGGCAAGGCCCCAGTAGAGTGCTAGAAGCTGCTGGTTGTCATTAGAGTAGGCAAGGCAGCCTTCTATTAAATAGTGTGTTAATCTGGCAGGGTCACTTGCCTGTTCTGGGGTAAAGTCCCAGGCTATGGGAGGTGATAACTGTCCTAGGAGTCTGCCCAAATCCTTCCACTCCCCCTACCACCCAGGGACAGGCCATCTCGGGGCATATTTCAGTGTTGGCTCACCCAAAAGTTGTCTCCTCTTACACAAAAGTGAGACCAGACTCACAATACAGCCCACAATATGCCAAGAGTATTAATTACTAATGTTAAACAACTCACATAAGGTTTAATGAGAACCTCAGGAGCCTGCGCAATAAAACCACCCACATCAATCCCTGGTAGGGAGAGGAAGATGTATTCCCTCATCTTCTCCACAAGATAGCTTCCCCAGTACAGTAAAGCCACCAGTGCCAGGGTAAAGCACATAGTCACAATTTGTGCCAGCATGTTCTCGAGTTCCTTCATCCTCCCCACAAAATAGCTCCCCCAGCACAGTAATGCAATCAATGGCAGGGCAAAGCAGAAAGCCATTATTTGTATTAGCATTTTCCTGAGCTTAGCAAAATAGAGATAAACAGTAAAGCCAACAAACCCATGGCCTTCACAGGGGCTTGCCACTTAATCACTGCTATAGCTATAGCACACAATGTAAAATTGCCTTTATCGTGCCCCACGTTGGGTGCCAAAAAGACTGTGGTGGGTTAACCTTGGCTGAGCAATGGATGCCCACCAAGCTGCTCTATCACCTCCCCCCCTTTCCTCTCCCTCCTCAGCAGAGTAAAAGGGGAAGTAAAATAAGATGGAAAAAAAACCCTCTGGTGGGTAAAACAAAAGCAGTGCAATTATAACAGAGCGAAGCTAAGCAAATCTGCTTGCGGAAGCGAATTAANACGGCCCCCCCCTCCTCCTCCTTCTCCCTAGCTTTATAGCTGAGCTGACGTCATATGGTCTGGAATAACCCTTTGGTCAGTTCGGGTCAGCTGTCCTGGTTGTGTCCCCTCCCAAGATCTTGCCCACCCCATCCCACTGTGGGGGGAAATGTTGGGAAGAGCCTTGGTGCTGTGCGAACACTGCTGAGCAGTAGTCACAACACAGGTGTGTTATCAACACCCTTTTAGCTCCCAGCACAAAAACACTGCACCATGAGGGCTGCTATGGGGAAAATCAGCTCAGCCAAACCAAATACAGATGGGTAGCCTCACACCAACAAGACAGGGGCTCGGCAAGTGAATGGAATAATAGAGTTGATGAATTAGCAAGGTTGGCTCCTGTACAAAATGATCAAATAACAGAAGATTGGGACCGTTTATTGGAGTGGCTGCATATAAAGGGCAAACACTCAGGAGCCAAAGATTTATATGGTAAGGCCCTCACCTGAGGCTACCCTGTTACCAGGGAAGCATGCAAAACCTTTATTTCTGCCTGCAAACAATGCTGTAGATGACTAGAAAGACACCCTTTAGAAGACGACCCCTTGCATTTGAGAGAAGGAAAAGGTTTGTGGGATGCGTGGCAGGTAGATTATATTATCCCCTTTCAAAAATCAGGAAAAGAAAAACACAAGAAATACAATCTGATAATGGTTCCCACTTTACAGCCAAATTAGTACAAGATTGGGCACAAGGTGAGGGAATTAAACAGACTTTTCATAGTCCATGTTATCCGCAAGCCAATGGCATTGTGGAAAGGACCAATGGTTTATTAAAACAGTTTTTGAAACCACATGAAGGAAACATGGATGAACATTTGTGGGAAGCTGTAAAAAGTGTAAATGATAGATGGGGAGTGAATGGGTGCCCCCAAATCACCGCTTTTTGTCCAAAACCTCCTTCTTTAATTCCCTCATTAAAGGGACCAGATGATTCTAAAAACCTGGCCCACTTTCTGGGACAACCTGTTCTGACAGAACTTCCTACCGTAGGAACAGTTCCTTTGGTATTGAAAATCCCATTAAACAAATGTGCATGGAGTGCCTGGAGAAGGAACATCCAATACTGCTGGATAGGTCCATCATTTTAACGTAGGCCTCAGGAAGGCAAGTTTTGGTTTTTTATTTTTGCAGAACTCTGAGGGACAAATGAATTACATGTGGACATGTTTGACAAGATGAATAGTCAACAAGTCAGGCTGATGATATTGTTCAATGTGTTTTTTTGGCCTCCAATCAAGAGAACACAAAGTGGCCGTGGTCCCAAGCTTATATTAATCATACAAACAGTATGGGACAATATCCCAGCATCAACCCCCCCAGTTAGCCACTGTGGTGATGCACAATTCTGAGATGTTTCACCTGGGGGAGTGAGGCTGGGATAGGAAAGAAAAGATTCATATTTTGACAGGAACAATTGGAGAAAATATTCAGATAAGATGTAGAAAAATTACTAAGTCTAATTATGAGAATTAGAATGTTTCCCACATTACAATTCAAGGCAATTTATTAGATCACAACATAATGACCAAGATTCATCCAAACATCACAGCCTGACTTTGTCCCGCTACGGAATGGAATGGTGTACGTTACAACTCACTCATAATATATTGTCATCAATGGGATATTGACCATGGCAAATTAGACCCAAGTACATTAAATACTGAAATAACCAAATTTTGCACCAAAGAACAAGGGGATTGTTGGTACAATTTCATATTAACCAAGCCTGTTTATGTGAGATATCACTGGCTGCAAAAACTGCTTGCTTTGTCAGCCCTAACCTTTAACTTTAGGATAAATGCTGTGGCCAAACCCCCAATGACACCCTCTGTGATATCCGACATCAAACCTCATACCAAATCCCCCCGTGTACCTGACCCCAAAACTTTTGAAATTGGACCATATGCGGTCAGAAATGTGGGTCAGCAACAAATACTGTTCAACCCACCATGATCTCTCAAACGACTTGAATTATTGTTGCAAAACAATATTTCAGAAATCCAGCCAGTTTGCTTACCATTTCTGAGAACTTATGAAGAATGGACAACCTGGATGCAAAAGCGGATCTTTTCCCAAAAATGAGCAAAAAGAGACCTAACTGGTACCCTGGAAACAGGATTGGGAATTCTAGATAACATTGATTCTGAGGTATTGATGAATAATTGGCTAATACAACTAGTGATTTAAACAAATTGACACATCCTTTGCAATCTTCCCTATTGGCTTTGGGAAATAATCAATGGCTCTTATCAGATATATTACCAAAATGGGAAAAGCTGAATGAAATAGACCACAAATTAATCACAGATGCCCTTGGTATGGTCCAAAGTAATGTTTCCCTGGCTTTCAGTTGCATCCAAGCTCAACTGTGGATGCAATCAATAACAGCCTCAATTATAGGGGAAGGTGAAGAAGGCACTTTCCCTACTGAAATTAGAAAAGTAGTTTGGGGCAATGCAATTGACTTTGAAAAGTAATTCCAATCCTGGTGGTATCTAGTAAATTTTACCTATGACCCCATCACTAGCATGGCCACAACTTTTGTGCTGACCATACACAATGCTTCAGTATACACAACATACCCAATCATTGCACTAAGATTAAGTCACAATGGAACTATACTCTATCCCTTAGAGCATAGAGTATGGGCCCAAAAGGATAATGATGAATGCCAAACAGTTGATGTAGATGCTTGTACCATAAAAGAACAAAAAGCTTCATTTGCGAAAGTAATGCCATCAGAGCTCAAGATATTTGTCTTGGTGCCAAACAAAATGTTTGCCTTTTTGAAATTCATCCTTATGAAAACCCTGAAACAATACAATGTTACATTGGTGAAGGTTGTGCATGCTTGAGAACTGCTTGTGAGTCCATATCTGCTGACAGTGTAGATAATTGTAATTGTAAATACCAAATATCATTGTAAATACCAAAAATAATACCAAAATATCATTGTAAATACCAAGAATCATTCAAAATTTTGTGTTTGTAATTTTATTGAAATCATTGGTTGTGATTTTTCCCATGTAGCATCTGTCGTATCCTACCAATTGCTGCAATCTAATTACATGTTGATTCAAGAACTGTTACCTGTACCCATTGGAATGGGTCTTAAATTAACAAAGACATTACTACAACACCACAGCCTGAGGAGAACACTGGAGAAAGCCAGAGAGAATGGACAGAAAACTCTGATAACTGTCCATCATGATGTGGAAGAAATACACTGTATGCTGGAACGAGTGGAGAAAGATGCAGAATATTAGTGGTGGGGTACTCTTTTTGAAAGGTCCCACACTGCTATAGGCATCCTTAACAGATTGTGTCACCCTGTTGCTGTTCTTGGGACATTAATCTTGACAGGTTTTGTTTTGTAAGCAATATTGTATATTAAGGCTTGGAAAATGACAAATAAATTAACCCATTTGATATCCATACTTGATGTGCATCACCTACTCAATGTTTCACCCAACATTGATGGTTCCCAGACCCATTGAGACAAGATGGATTGTGCAGAAAGGTGATACAGAGTGGGGAAATCAGACCTGTGCTATTTTTTTCTTAAATCAATTCAGACTGTTTAATGTGTTCATGCTTGTGATTTTTACATATGTTATTCTTTTATCTCCCTTTTACCTCTCTCTCTCTCCTTTTATTCTCTCTTTCTTCTTGAGGCTTAGTAATTGTGTTCATTTAGGGATTCAGGGCAGGTCCCCATGGAACAGAAAGTGTGCTCCCCCCTCCCTATCCCTTAGTTCCCCCCAGACAAGTAGGCAAAAAGGGAGATCCGGAGTAAGAAGAGAGACTTTGCACTGTATTGGAAGTTAGCAAAAAGTAATAAGATATATATGTTGTTTAACAGGGAACAGAAAGCAAGAAGGGAAGGTAGATATATTTACAAGGATGGGGAAAAACACAATAAATGCAATATAATACAAAACCAGAGGTTGGATGGCTTTGGATTCACAGGAAGATGAGGAATGGTGAAAAGATGGCTTCTGGCTGCACAGAAAGGGTCAGCTCCAAGCTTTTCTTCCTCCCGCGCTGGAGACCACTTCCTGCCTTCGGTATCTGGTGTAGACAGGAAGGGGGAGGGAATAACTGCTTCCCCCCGGGACCCTCAGGGTGTCCAGTTACTGCTGTCCTGGCCCCAAGCCTCAAACCATAACAGTAATACTTTGCTGCCACCATGCGACCCTGACAACAACGTTGAGCCATGGAGCGGTGTGAGAGTCAATTTGAAGAATGGATGACCACCATTGTCTGAACTTTATTTTCAAGAACGCTCTGCCCATGCTGTACCTCCAGTTAAACTGCAATGTTCCCCTCTGGAGAACTGATATGCGGAACTTGGCCATTGTTTTGGACATTGTTGTAACCCACTGTTCTGCACATGCACCCAGGTCCCGGTCAAATGGAGGACACAGCACTTTTGGAGTGCTAAAGACTCCGACGTGGTTGGGGGACAACCTTAGGCCCACTAGAGATGATACTGAGCATCCGCAATGGTGCCACCCAGGAAGGAGGAGTTAGGATAATGACTTCTGATAAAAGGTGGAGAGTTCTGGAAGAGAGGCAGAGCAATGCATTATAAAAGACAGAACTGAGAAATGAGAAGCTGAAGGCCTTCCCCACAGAGAATTGACAGGACCAGAAGATCAACAGGACCAGCAATACACCATGGGATCCATGGTGGTAGCTATACTCTCTTTCTCTAATTTCACATGCTTTTTCTTCTTTTTTTTTACCTCTTATTGTGCCTGTCTATAGAAAATCATAAGGTGAATCTTTCGTAAGGAATAAAGTCTGATTGAAATCAATCCCCCCTGATGGAGTCGCCTTAATTCTTTGTACTTCGAGATTGTACAATAACCATCATGAGTCCAGAGTGGACCGTGACACCTGTCTCTTGCAAGTGTCAACCTTTAAATATCCAGACCCTCACCCTACACCCCTGCACCAAAGACTGTTGCAAATCCTTATGTGGTGAACTGACTCACATATTAAGAACTTCTGCCTTATTAAAACAGCAAACAGAGGACTATAACCCCCATGAGTCATTGCTAAAGTCCTCCAGGAAACGGAAACCGGAAGTGGAAAGTCATGTGACACCAACTATAAAGACCCACGAAAAAACCGACCGCCACACCTGCGAAAAAAACAAAACTTTCTTTTTTCCTCCTGTGCAATGTGGAGGCCACACTGTCGTGCCTTGGAGAACCACTGGGCCATGCCCTTCCCCCCTGTTCCCCGTTGTTGCCAGAAGAATCATATTCCAGGAATTCTTAAAAGACTCTGTAAGCAATTCCTATCTCTGTGGGTTGCTAGGTGACTGCTGGGTGCAGAGGGGAGGGGGGACTGCTGTGGCAGGACTCCCACTGCCTTAAGAATTTAAGTACCTCCCGCCGCTGAGAAGTCAGGTGGTCAGGAGGAGGGAGCGCAGGCTACTACATCACTAGAACCGAGTCAAGTTAAGTTCTTGTTTGCCCTGTTCTCTTTTCCCCCCAAGGTTTCCTAGTTCTCCTCGCAGTGGGGGAGTGAGTGGGTGGGTATAATATATGATAGTATTTCTATAGGGTAGATACAGTTTTATATAAATATATATATAGAGAGAGTATAATAATAAATTTGTTAAATACTCATCGATCTCCATATTTGTCTACAAGCCTGGTGGGGAGGTATTCAGCTTTGCCCTTGATCCCTCTCCCTTTAAGAGATGGGTCGGATGTCTGCGACCAAGCGCGACACCTTACCTTCTGCTAGTAGAGTTTTCACAACCACAAGAAATCTGCAGCTCACAACTTTGCTTTATCCCTAGCCTTCCACATGTCCTATAGAAATTCAAATGCAGAAGAGGCTCTCACAAACTCCAAATTGAAATGTTTGGCCCCTGCTCCCCGAGGAAAAGTGCCAAACACGCTTGTTCATTCTAATCTTCCCCTGGTACCCTTTTCACAGGCACAAGAAATCTGTAGCTTCCACCTTTGCTTTAACACTTAGACTTCAATATGTCTTGTGTAGAGCCACTTGCACGACGGGTTTTCGCAAGCTCCAAATTTCAAATGTCAGGACCCTGCTCCCCAAGGAAGGATGCCAGCACCAAAGATTGTTCTGGTCGTCACCTCCCCATGATTGCCTTTTCACAGCCACAACAAATCTGCAGCTCACACCTTTGCTTTACACAAAAGCCTTCAACAAGTCTGCTACAGAGACACTTGCATGAATGCCTCTGGGAGGCTCAAAATTTGATAGGTGCAACCAATGCTCCCACAGGAAAGACACTAGAATGAAAGATAGTTCTGGTGCTCACCTACCCGTGACTGCCTTTTCACAGCCACAAGAAACATGCAGCTCACACATTTGCTTTATGCTGTAGTCTTCACCATGGCTTGTATACAGCAAATAGCGAAACTGGCTCTTGCAAGCTCCAAAAGTGGTATGTTTAGCCCCTGCTCCCAAACCAAAGCTGACAGCACCAAACACTTGTCTTCATTTCAAGCTTCCCCTGCTAGCCTTTGCACAGCCACAACAAACCTGCAGATCCCACCTTTGCTTTAGCCTGTAGTCTTCACCATGTCTTATATATTGTAAATTGCAAACTTCCTTTTGCAAGCTCCAGAACTGACATGTTTGGCCCCTGCTCCCCCACCAAAGTTGACAGCACTAAACACTTGTGTTCATTTAAAGCTTACCCTTTGAGCCCTTTGCACAGCCACAAGAATCCTGTAGCTCATATGTTTGCTTTAGCATATGTAGTCTTCACCAAGGCTTGTATTCAGCAAATTGCAAACTGGCTGTCACAAGCTCCAAAAGTGATATGTTTGGCCCCATGATCTGCAGAAAAGAACCTCCCAGCTCAGAAAGAGTTGTGAAGCAGGTATGTTTATCACAGTGCCGAGTACGAGGGGGATATCTCCTCCTAACTTATGTGCCAGTTTGCAAGCTCAGCTTCCATTTATTCTATATAAATTTGCATATTCCAAGAATAGGCATGATCATTATCATTATTTCGAGGAATTCATTATCATATAGTCACTCCTCTTGTCGCATGCGCACTGCCGCCTGGTGGTGTTCTTTGGTGGTTGTTGGGATGAAGGCCCAACATCTTCTTCACTATACATCTTTGACCTTTTCTTCTTTGTTCATGTGCGGATTGTCTTGCCTCAGGTTCAAACGACAAAACTGGCTTCAGCTAGTTTCCACTGTTCAACTTCCCCCAGGTGAAGCAGCAGCTTCGATCTTACAAAGTACAGAGCGCATAATCTCATTGCACAATCAAAGCAAGCTAAGTACACGCGTGATCAAAAACATCAATGGCCTCTGCAAGTTTTCTTCTCTTCAGTTTCCCCCCTTTTCTTTTCCTTAAGCAAATTCATTTGCTATATTACACCGCTTTGTTTTAAACTTTTCTTAAAATATTTGCCTATTTCTAATTGTTGCCTAATTCTATGTTGTTTTCAAGATTCATAAATGTGCCAAATTTCTTCAAATCCTAAAGAAGTGTCATATCTATATACACGCAGATTGATTATCATGCACACCTGTGGTGAACCGACCACATGATTTTTTTGCCTTATTAAAATGGCAAGCAAAAAACTACAATTCCCATAAGCCTTCCAGAAGCCAGAAGTGTGATAACACTGGCCATAAATATCGAAAGAACACAAACTTTTTCTTTTCTGCCTCACTGCCCAAAGGCAGCACATCACTCCTGCCAAGCATGCCCCCCCACCCGCTGCCAGAGAGGAGTGAGGAGGAGGGGGGGTAAGCCGAACTGAGCTGCCAGCGCAGCCCCCTCGNGGGGGGGAAACTGAACTGAGCTGTCAGCGCAGCCCCCTGAAAAAGTCAAGCAGCCAGAGAGGAGGGAACAGCCACCGCGGAGAGCCACTGGGTAGAACTGCTGACTCCCACCACTCTAGGAATCCGAGGGAGAGAAAAAAGCCGCTGCCGCCACTGGCCATGGGTTGCGCAATCATTGCCACCGCCGTGAGCCGCTGCGGTGAGCCAAACTGAAAAAATCCAGAAAAANAGAGAGAGAGAGACTCCGATCGCACTGAAAAGCTGCAAGCTGCTGACGTCATCAAAACAGCCCAGGTCTGCTGGTTGGGCATCATCGCCATTCCACGGAGACCATCACCAAACGCCGAAAGAACACATGCACACACACACATGCACCATCCACACATACAGGTCGTATTTTGACATAATTAAGTCCTTATTTGCCCTTATCTCTCAGCGGGTGAGAGGAGGAGTGAATGGGTGGGTGTGGTGTTCTTTAATATCGTAACATTTCCATACAGTAAATAAGGTTTTATTGAAATATATCTAGTAATAAACTTGTTAAATACTCATTCGGTCTCCGTATTTGCTTACGAGCCTCATGGGGAGATATTCCACTTTGCTCTCAACCCTCCTCCCTTTGGGAGGTGGTCGGACCTCTGCACGCCCGACCGCGACAACACCCCTCCTTGAGCTCCTAGCATAAGATCTAAAGGCATGCCATTTTGCATAACTACTTCTGATAAGCTATTAATTCATACTAATACATGTGAGTTTCCCGATGATTCATTTTTTCTACTTGCTTACTTGTCTGTGGTCTGCGAGGGGTGTGTAGTTGTCAATTGATTCCTAGTACTTTACTAACCTGTTGAATCATTTCTGCAGTGAAATGAGTTCCCTTATTTGAAAGTACATTACTGAAGGTATTCCAAACCTGGGTATGATTTCATTCAATAGGGCTTTAGATACTTCTCTAGCCCTATTTGTTCTTCAAGGAAATGCCTCTGACCATCCAGAAAAAGTATCGGTTAATACTAAAAGATTTTTGAACCCCCCTTTTTCTTGGGAGTTCAGAGAAATCAATTTACCACTGTTCCTCAGGGATCTTTCCTTTCCCTATTGTACCTATGTGTGGCCTAATCTCAGTCTGCAGGTTATTTTTCAGGCATGAGGCACATTGCTTTGATATTTGTTCTATTTATGAACTCGTGGAGTGCCTCAGCTCCTCAGTGTGTTTTATTACGTTCTTCTAATATCACCCGATAGAAAATGTTAGAGCGTATTATAACCCTTCTGTCTTTTGCTTGAGCTACCCTTGTATACAACTTTGTTCCCCCTAAATCCTGAATTAATTGTTTATCAATTTTAGAATACTCTATTGCATTGTCCTCTATTTCTTTCAAAACTTGATTTTCTGTTCCAGGTAATAGTGCTAGAATTTGTAAGAGTCCTCTCTCCTTTCAAGAAAGCTATTGTTTCTGCTTTCCGAGCCGATGTTCCAGGGGTTAGTGGTTTTGCAATCTGTTCGTAGTTGTCACTACATAACCAGGAAGGCGGGTACCTTGACGAACAAAACTGCTGCCATCTACATACCAACTCTCGGTGTCTCCTAAAGGTACCTCCTTCAGATCCGGTGGGCTGGAGTAAATTGCTTCCATTGTTTCAATGCAGTTGTGGGCAGGCTGATCTTTGATCTTTACATCATCTGATTCTAAGATGACTTGATATTTCAAAAACCTTGAAAGAGAAAGTCAAGTACTGCATACAGTGTGTGTGGGACAAGAACAGTTATTTTCTGGCCCATGATTGCCAACTTCGTTCAGACCAGACCCAGGATTCAAGGAATCTGCTTGATCAAGGACTCAGAAGCCAGGAAGGCATTTCTTGTAACTGTTGCCACAGCTCTCAGGCATCCCGGCCATATGTTTATTACATCCAACTGTTTAGAAAAGTATGCCACTGTCCTCTTATATGGTTCCAGATTCTGGGCTAGTACACCCAGGGCAATGCAACCCCAGGTGGGACATGCATCAATTCCCTTTTTAAGTTTTCGAGTGCTTTATGGGCAGCAAGAATGAGTTGAAACCAGACTGTCATTCCAAGAAATGTCCTGAGGTTTTTACTGTTATTGGGAGTGGCGTTTGACATACAGTCTTTTTTCGTTCTGGTCTCTGTTCTCTCTGTCTTCTGGATAATTTGTATCTAAGGTAGGTAACTCATTGCTGTATTAGCTGGGCTTTCTGTTGGGAAACTTGGTATCCTGTTCTTTTGTCTTAAACCACATCAGTCCTTTTTCTGCTGAGTAGCCTGCTTAGCATTGTTGGTCTGCATCTTCTTCAGCCCCTTTTTGTTGTGTTTCTTTGCAAATCTCATGTTCCTCAGAAACTTGGTATCAGTCCCTTTGAGAGACTCATATCTATGGGATCTGGGTTTCTTGATGCTGTTTCTGTGCCACTTACAGGACTGGTTGTGAGTCCATTTCACACAATCTTTTTCCTTTTCAGTGGTTATCAGTAATTAAGTCCCTTTGTTTGATGAGGACTTCCTTCCATTGAGATCATGAGCCAATTGGTTTCCAAAAATCGTGGGGGTATTCTTAAATCCTTGTGGCAATACTGTCCAATTGAGCTTATTCTAGGAATTTATCTAATGTTTTCCCCATCTCCTTCCTGTCCTCTAATTTCAGAAGGTATTGTTTGAGTCAAGCCCTGGCGCATTTTCTTTGAGCTCAATTTTTACCGGGACAACATCTTTCGCCCTTCAAGGTATACTGAAAGTCCATATTCCTGAATATATTTGCTGTTATCCAGGGAGTCCCCCTAGGGCTGATCAAGGACAGATTCGTCAATTTCTGTGAGTTTATCATCATTTCCATCTTTCCTTGTCTAAAGTGAATGTCTGCTTCTAGTTTTTCTGACTAATCTCTCCCTAACAGGGGTCTCGGGGAATTGGGCAAGTATCCAATGCCCATTTTAAGGGTTTAAGAAAAGACTTTTTCTGCATGGCCTGTGGCCCCCATTATGTCCACATATTCACTTCCTTCAAGAATTAACTTTTGCTTAAGACCAATAATGCTCTTAAAATTTCACCTCTTCTCCTCTCTCATCCCCTAGTTTGGGTCCGCTAGGGTAGATGCCCTAGGTCCCTGTCAGGCCTGGTCTACAGAGGCATAACTGCCTGTGTTTCCCTTGATTGACATTCATTTTTCCAGTGCCCCTCCTTTCTGCAATAGGGACACACTGATTCATGCCTAAATAATTTCTGAATCATCCCTGACCTCCACAGCCATTCTCTCTTCCTCTGTTTCCAAAACCCCCTCTACTCGGTCCTCTCTCATGCTCTAAGGCTGCTACTGTTACAGTAGCTATCTTAATATCTGGGGCTGATTGCCCTAAAAAAAAAGAGAGTGACTAGTTGTCCTCGTCCCTCATTAGAGGCAGGATCCAAGATAGTATCTTTTCTCATAACACTTGGAAGTCAAGGGCTTTCTCAAGGTCCCTGTTTTCTTTACCTATTGGGACCTCCTGTTCCATTGTTGTATTCTGAAGGACCCTGTTTGTAAGTTGTGCTTGAATATGTAATTGCCTTTCAGTTTCTGTCATTTCTCCCAGTAATAAATCAATGCCCTCCCAGTCTGGATTTTCATTCCAGATTATATGTTCAAACCTCTTTGCCACTTTAATTGGGTCGTCCCTGTAATTTCTAGCCACCTCCTTCCAGGCATCTATTTCTGCCGAGGGAAAGGGGACTTCTACCAGGGCCAGATATTCCAGTCCAATTGCTTGCTCCAGTTTCTTTCCAATGAACTAATATACATCTGTCCTGGTTTGGCCAGGACAGGGTTAATTTTGTGTGGAGCCAGGTTATTCTATACCATGCTGACGTCATGCCCCAGGGCCAGTTCCGTTGGGGGTCAGTTCGCATTGGACTTCGCTGGGCTCTGTCCGTCCGTCGCTGTTGTTCTGGTATTGGTTTTCTTTGTATTGCTCTTTTGTCACTGTTAATATTGTTCTTGTCAACCGCAAGTGCTTATTATATGTTGGTTTTATATATATATATATACTAATAAACNTAAACCTTACTTATCTCAACTCAAAAAAGCACCTTTAATCCTTTTTTTTTTCTTTCTCTGTCTGTGGCTGGCCGCAGAGGGGAGGGGGCAGGGAGCGGCTCAGCCACGCGGCTCCGGCCACCCGCAGCTGCAGCTTTTACTAA
>VZZY01017148.1:893788-960498 GCA_013400335.1 Eurystomus gularis | reverse complement strand
TGTATCACTAAGAGGCTTACAGAGAAGATACCTCGCGTTGTGTGTTTGCACTGGGGAACCAGTGCAGGAACAGCAGAAAAAGCACGTGAAGGGTTCGTAGAGAATGGTTTGTGCTGCTTTACTGGCACACATATGTGTACAGATACCAAGAACATAGTTTCAAAGCTTACTGGTGAACCTCAGCTTGCCCTATAATGTGTTCTGGACCTCACTTAAACCCCAGGTGCTCCCACTGCTCTTACTAGACAAGCCCAGATGTAATCCTGGGCATCCTCTAAAATGCAGAGTGGCCGGTGGCTAAATGTTGCAGAAAGGCAAAGTGCTTGGGTGGCCCCAGAGAGCACCAAATTCCCCCATGCCACAAGAATATAAAGTATGTCTCTGGCATGGGGAGATCCTCTGTTTCATGCCAGTCTCTTACAACCCATTGCAGCATCACCCTCCCCAGCTGGTCTTTGCCTTTCCCAGTCTTACACAGGACACCTGATTATTAAATCAGGCCTCATGCTGTCCCATGCTGTCGCTCAGCTGTCAGTCCAGGACGTGGCACATGTGCTTCTGTGTCAGCTGGCCATGTGCCAATGGTACCCAGCAGGGAAAGGGACACTGCCAGGTGTTCCTCTTCAGATCCCTTCTCAGACACCATTGCTTGCAGTGGTAATACACAGGCAATGCCTCAAGGAGATAATTTAATCATGTCTCAGAAGATACCCTTTCCACTCCGTTATTTCCCATAGAAACAGAGGCCAAGTCTTAGTGCACAAGTCCAGACAACCACACAGTGTGCTCGCCTTATCTGGGAGATAACATTTTATCAACATGCCAAGAGCTACAACTAATGAGGCACAGAACAGAGGAAGCCAAGTGTAGTAACTGGTACGTACCATCTTTCCGAACACTGATAGCAGCACCTTGCAGGGAAGAGCACACAAAGAACTAATGAGTAAATAGGAACCAGGCAGAGGCAGCAGCATCCCTAGACACTTGGTCTATTCTTAACAGACCCTACAAATTGCTGGTGTACAGTCAGTAAGAACTTACAAGGCATCTCAGTGTTTTAATTTTTACATAAAATTGAAGGTTTTCTGAACGAAGACTGGACCTTGAAGGTCCCCAGTCCCAAAGAGTGGCCAGTGGGGCTATGAACAGTTTTCTGCTGTCAGCAAGGGTTCTTTTCTTCTCAACCTTTCCTTGGCCCTGCCGAGGGGTGACAGCAGAGCTCTTTGTTTGTGGAAATATTAAGGACAGTTCAAATGGCCAGAGCATTCACAGGGAGCCAAATCAGTCATGGACACAGGGGGATTAACACATTCCAGGACACCCCACTTGCTATTGAGAGCAGATATACAGTAAAAACCTCAGGAAACTAATGCTCACCTCAGCCCCTTCTCCCAGGGCTGCTCAGGAGGGGCAGGGGTTTCCTGGGGGAAAGAAAGGAGCTCCAGAACAGAGCAGGGGTTACCTGTGGGGGCTTGGAAGTACCAGCAAGCGGAAAGCCTCAGCCCAAGAGCGGTGTGTCCTTGATAGGCAAGAGGGAAACATCTGTTTCTGTAGGAGACTCTGCTCTTGCCAAGAGCAGGAGGCTCAAGCAAGAGGGAAGAAAGTGTTATGTGGGCAGAGAACTAACATCTCTTTTATAATGCATGCCTGATAGAGAACAGGCTTAAGGTTTAAACGTAAGACGGCAGAGCCAAGTCAAGGAAGAGCCTGCTCTGTCACACCTATAAACTGGGTGGTCTTTTGACTCCTTAAAGCTCCTGTGGTTTTTGTTGGTGATGTTATCTAGGAAGAAAAGAAGAGCCTGATCACTCAGCTAAGGCTCCTCTTTTCCTGTTTTTCTGGTTAAGAAAGAAATTATTTTTATTTATTACCATTGACTAAATGCTCTACCTCATTACTGGCTGCCATTTCTCACAAAGAAATAAAGCTGAACATTAGCCATAATTTAGCAAACTGCTGCAGAGTGCGGTGCTGAGGGCAATTAAGCCACGCAAAGCAGTCAATCCCTTTGCCACCCCCTCCTCAGCAGGGCTAGGCATGGTGTTGGATGCCAAATCTCTTCCCAACCTTGGAGAGCCAGGAATCAATGCAATCCATGCTCCCCATATCTGCTCTGTGGAGAGGTTTAGCTCCAACTTTAAAGCAAATGCGGCTGTGAAAGGAGAGCTGTATATCTTTTCAAGGCACATTTTACCTTGTCAGTGACTGTAGCATTAACACTGGCAGCTTCCCAAGCCCTCTCGCCTTTCCAATTTAAATAAAACCAGAACAACAGCAACGCTGGAATGAAAGGCTGCTGCTGTCAGTCTCCCTGGATCGCACTCTTCTGTCAAGGGTCAGGTAACCATGGCAGTCAAATCACAACCCTCCTCCATCCCAAGGCCTCCGGTCACATTTTTTGAGAAATCCAAGCAAATCTTTGCACAATCCATTACACCTGGACTCCAACTTTTTGTAAGGAATAGATTTTGTATTAATATGACACATTTTCAGGGACTTCTTGCCCCTTAGGAATTCTGGTTGAGGCCAAGAATTTATCAAGGAGTTTAAAAAAAGAGACATTTATACCCATAGGAAGGATATCCAGGAGAATAGTCAGCATACAGAAGACTGCAGACTTCCAGAAAGGATATAAGCTCAGTCAAACATTAATAAACAATAAGCTGCTTTCAGCCTTTGGTTTTTCTTTCCTACCATGCCTGCGGATAGGAGGTAAAATCTTTCATTCAGGGAATCAGGACAGATGGTTATTGTTCCTAAAAAGAAAGAAGGAACACCAGTTTCTGGTAGAAATTCAAATAATGTCAGAAACATTTGCCGACAAAATTTACTGTGATGAAGTAATAGAAGTTTTGCCTTAGAGATAGCAAAAATCACAGAATGAGAGAGGCAGGAGCACCTTGACCTGCTAGCAATGCTCTGCCTAAAGCAGTCCCAGAGACCAATGACCTTCTTTGCTCCAAGGGACACACTAACGGCTCATGTACAACTTGGTGTCCACCAGGACCCCCAGGACCTTCTCTGCAGAGCTGCTTTCCAACTGGTTGGTACCCAGCCTGTCCTTGTGGAAGAATAGCCCTGGGCACTGGACTTTGCATTTTTTTGTCCTTTTCTCCAGCCTGCATGTGAAATGTCTGGCCGCTTGCTTCCCTTAAGCTCCCAGCAGCTAAAACACCCTCATTTTTCATCAAGGGGGGACATTCTTAATGTGGCTGCAATTGGAAGAAGTTCTCAGCAAACCATTTCCCAGGTGCTGCAGCACTTGTTACTCTCACAAACTCATCAGTGTTCCTATGTTTCATCGCCCCAGGTCCTCTGAGCTCTGACAAACCTGCCCGATGGAAAGAGAAAACAGGGAAAAGAAAAAGTGCAAGGGCTGTGTAAGCAGAGAGGGAGTTTGGAGGGTACCTCTAATTAAGTTATTGATGAGCAAAGCCAAACACCTTTACAAGAGGAAAAGATAATCTGTGAAGCTGGTACTGAATCCAGCTTCCAGAGTTAGTCCACAGAGGAAAGACTCATAGACTTATAGGCTGTTGGAAGGGACCTCAGGGATCATCTGGTCCAATCTTTCAAGGCCAAATAAATAAATAAATACATAAATAAGTAAATAGTTTACGTGAGATGGCCCAGCACCCTGTTGAGCTGAGTCTTAGAAGTGTTCAATGTGGGGGAATCCACCACTTCCCTTGGGAGACTGTTCCAGCTTTTAATTGTTCTCATTGTGAAGAAGCTTCCTCTGGACTCCAATTGGAATCTCCCCAGGAGCAACTTACATCCATTCTCCCTTGTTTTTTTCCTCGTAAAAAGGGACTCTCCTTCCTCTTGGTATCCACCCTTTAAGTACCAGTACATGGTAATAAGGTCTCCTCTAAGCCTTCTCTTCTCAAGGCTGAACAAGCCCAGATTTCTCAGCCTTTCTTCAAACTGATAGATAAAATACCAGTCAAGGGAAAGCCATTAATTGCCCGGACAGGCAGCTGCTTTCTCTGCACTGCGAGCATTAAGTGTGGTTAGAGACAGGAAGAGTTGGATTAAGGGTACCAGAGATGATGCGGACCAGCATCCTCGAACTGAGACCCCAGGAGAACCAAAAGACCTGGGGGTGAATTAACAGCAACAAAAGGTTTTTCAAGCTGCTGGGCCACCTGCTGCTTTGGTGGGGTAAAGACACAGCCATGGAAGATGAGCTCTTTTGCACAGCATTCAGCCAGCTACCTTCTAGGACCATGATTCTCAAAACCTGGCCATGAGATGAGCTCACGCTTCTTTTCTAGGATTTGGCAATGCAGCTGCTTCCAGTATAAGCAACATGGGAAAGGAGCACCAGATTAGTGACTTGCATGTCAAACCTAATGCTCACAAGGGAAATGGATGGACTGCTGTCATCTTCTTCTAATTTTTTATTATTTTGCCCAGCCTGGAAACAGGGAGAAGAGCTATTCACTGCTCTGGCCCTGCATGGACCCATTTTGCCACCAGAGTCAGCCAGAAGTTGGCTTATATCTAACCATTAATTTGAGGTAGGATGTGTTTGTCCTGTGTTTTCCACAGCTACCACTGAAGTTTTGGGCTACACGAATGAACCAGAGATAAAGCTTGTTGCTGGCTTGTTGCTCTTCACAAGTAAATCATGCTGAAGGGACCAACATCAGCAGTACCAAGTGAGTGGTGTAGAGTTGTAGCCTCTCCTTGTAGCTCCTGGCCAGAGGAACCCAAAATGAGCTGCTTCTTCCCTTGGGCAGGGTATGTCAGCACTGGGTGGATGCTGAGCTACTGGCTGGTCCACACCTCAGTCACGCTGCAGGAGGGCTCAGCAATTCCTGTTCTTCAGGATGAGGCATGAGATTGCAAGCTCAGTGAGTACTTCCATTTACAGTAACCAAAGGATGAAACCTATATAATAACCTTCCTACAGGTCATTAACTGAAGATAAATGCGATGCAATTATGAATATATCTGATATTTATT
Source organism: Eurystomus gularis (assembly GCA_013400335.1). Taxonomy (NCBI): domain Eukaryota; kingdom Metazoa; phylum Chordata; class Aves; order Coraciiformes; family Coraciidae; genus Eurystomus; species Eurystomus gularis. The sequence goes on along the minus strand of VZZY01017148.1, from coordinate 955,527 downwards.
ATAATGGTACCAATCATAATGAGTTAAGTCAGTGTTTAGGTGAGTTATTTCCATAGGTAATTTAGTGTAAGTTAAATTTTCCTTTACCAAATCTGTGTTAGAGCCCATAACTTTATCTTTAATGTATGATGTATCACTTAATGACAGCTTTTGGCTGTGCATTACTGAACTCCAGTTGATATAATATTTCTTCCGGATAATTTTCCTAGTAAAGGAAATACAGCATTTGTATGCAATTTCATGCCATGTCTTGGAAGAAGGGCTGAGAGTGAATGTGTATGTATATATTTATCGATGAAGGAAGTGAAGGTGAATATTTCAGGGCCTTTCAAAGCATTCCTCCAGCAACGCCTCTGCTTGAATCTGGTCAAGGACCATTGGATTAAAGACCATGGCTGTATAACTGGGCTGAAGATAGTTCTCCATCAATGTCAGTGGTGCTCGTATACTCTTTTCTGAAATGTATCCACCACAGAGTGAAACCATGAGGATGATCTTATGTCTTACAGAGTTTAGAACAGGCTAAGAGAAGGATAGGGCATGTGACCTTCAGAAAACAAAACTAGTTCAAGATTAGTAACCTTATTCACAACTGTCTTCAGTGTAATTTAACTGCAATCAAAAGAGACATCAAGAAGTGATGTAATACTTAAAGTATATAGTTGAAAAAATGACCTCTCTTGCTGACTACTGAACTTTGGAGAGAGGCCACAAACACCTGCTAGGAGCTAGCTACAGTATGGAATTGAAAATTCAAACATAAAACTGAGAATCTTCAAAGAATAATGAAGATGACATCTGAGATGTGCAAGCACGCAATAGGTACAGAGCGAGGGCTTCAAAAGTCCTTGAAGGGCCTTTCTTGGACCACACAGAGAAGAAAAGGCACTTTTTCTGTCTCTTGCGCACCGATATTTAACAGTATTGATTTAGTTGAACATTTTCTAATGCATTTCAATTTCTTTCCTATCAAGAAAGAAATATAGTTTAAAAGGACTGCTCAGCTGCAAATGTCTTCTTACAAAGAGATTTAAAATTTAATATTTTTGAAGGAAAAAAATTAAGCCTTTTAGCCTCTGAAGTTACTTTTAAAATCAGAGTGCTGGACATCCAAATGAAACTAGTGGAGCTAAGATTCGTACTCACTGCTGAGCAGCAAATGCCAGCAAGGTAATGCATTTTGCTAGGCCCTGATGACAAGAACAATCTATTAGGAAAGCCGGGAAGGTCAAATGTGGCATAATGAAACCTCCCAGCATGTCATCTTTTTGCAGCCATAATGCTCCTTTCTGCTTCTGTGCTGGGGATCAGACACGCGGTGGTGTGCCCGACGGGGATGGTGCTCCTGTAATGTATTTGGAGATGGTGTTGGCCAATCTTGACTCCACGGGGAACAGCAAGTCTCCTTTCTGTAGTGTCCCATGAATAATAGATACAATGAAAAATGTGTTTCAAAAATTGAGGACCATGCTCTGCACTTTGGGGTGGCCAGCCCAGAGGTTGGGTTCTGCTGTTTTACCTGTTTGTTTGACTGCCGACAAGGTGTCCTCTGATGGTCTCTGCCTCGGGCAGGTGAGATGCTGCAGCTGAATTTTGTGCCTCTGAGCTGCTCCTCTTTCCCTGTACACAGGCTTTTCAAGATCTCTCGAACATTTTGCCAAAGGGAATTACAGCGTTTTGCCATCTTGCCATTAGTTTAGGTTCATACAAAGCTCTTGGTACCATAATGCCTTTATGGAACCATACTAGTCTTACACAGCAAGCTTATTTCATTAAAAAACCTGCATGGGCAATGCCACAAAGGTCTTCTACATGGCTTGAGTTCCTGCTTTGGCTCTTCTGCAGAGCCACAGTGTCAGTACAGCCCTGGCCATGGCTGAGTTACAGGCTCAGCAACAAGGGAGCACATTGTGATGTAGCTACACTTTCAGTATGGAGTCAGACCCAGTTTATCCCTGCACTGATGAACCTGCATTGACTATGGTGTTTATTGTAGAAGTGTGTCCAAACCAGATTATATTTCAATACAAATACCACCGGTCACTGTGGCAGTGGTCTGCGCTGCTTTTGTGCAAAATGGTTCACAAGTGATTCCTTTACAAATGTCTCTCTATATTCTTACCTAAAATCTCTCTGAAATGAGCAAGGAGGTTTCTACACCATGGCCCTCCATCGCAGGTAGGTTCTTGCTAGGAGTCCTGATTGGCTTTGGGTATAAGAATTAGGATGACTGGACAGTAAAACAAATGAAGAGTTTTTAAGAATGTAAAACATTTTGAGTTTTCTGGCAGCCAGAGCTCAGCATGTTTAATTAAGGTGTGTGAGCTTGAAGGAAGCTAATCTTTGCTGCTGAGACTAATTTTTGCTGGTTTATTAGATAATACAGTAAAAGACAGATTGAGGCTCCTTTTTTTCCCCCATTTTCTTTTCCTTGTCACCAGCAGTAGGAGGGGGAGATAAAATCCCTTCACATGAAATCGTCTTAACGAAGGACCGGACTCAGTACAATTAAGCGGAGGCACAGCTGTACACCTCACTGCACACACCCAGGTCCCTCTCTCCATTTCCCTGGCGAGGATCTTTCCAGAATGACTGCTTGGGCTAAAGTTCATAATTAAAGCTGTAAATCTTGGCTCACTGCTAAATTTGTCTGTGCACAGAGAGAGTAGGAGGGAAAAGGAGGAGAGTCTATCTCCCTTGTTTACTAGTATTTTGTAGGTTTTCTTATGCTGGTGGTGCCTGTCAGGCTTGCAAAGAGATAGGTACTGAGAGCATCCCTACATTTTTGGGGGACCTGATAACCATCAGCAGTGCCAGCTGCAGCAGTTTGGCAGCAGAGCCCTGCATTAGAAATATTGTTGGAGCAGATGTCTTCACACAGGGCTTCCATGCCAGCAACGAGATTTGGGGGTTGATCAGGGATGTCCTGTTGCCATAAAGCGCAGACGAAAGCTTCAAAGTGAAATGCTTTGCTGTGCAGTGAATCATCCCCATTCTTACAGCAGTGCCCTGGGAAGAGCTGGGTGGCAGCAGGTCTCCTAGAAAGACCTGATCCCTTTGGAGGTCAGGAGATACTCATAAATGATTGCGGTTTAATTCCAACGAGTAATCCGTTGCCTGTAATTAATAGTTGCAGTTGCATGTGTTTTCAGCACACAACTGGTGAGCAAATCCCTGTGGTGTTAATTCTGCTGCGTGTACTGGGACTAGACAGAGCACAGCTCCTGCCGGGGATGGCCCCGCTCACCCATCGTGTAGCCAACGCATCCCTTGCAGCGGGCAGAGCTCTCCCACAGCCCTGCAAATCCTCCTCTGGAGGGATCTTGAGGTGCCCCAGTTATTGACAAAATGAAGTACCATGGGGAATACTGGCAGGCACTGTTTACCACATTTGAGGGTATAATACACTTTTTGATAGGCCACCTGAATTTTAGATTTTTTTCCCAGAGGAGACAGTTTATCTACTTTACCAGAAACTATGATCCTCTCTCGCATACTTCTGATGGAGCTGCTTGTATGCAAATCCTTCCTTATCGTTTGTCCATAATCTGTCTAAATGTGGCAGAATAAGTTTTTATTAATAATGTTTCCATGCCTGTGGCATGGGGCTGAGTCACTGCTTGCAGTACACAAAGCAAGACAAAGCTGTAGAGCATGTGTATTAATAAACATGATAAATCCGTACCTTTGTGAGTAAAAGTTGAATGTCTCTGCTGAGGAGACAGCCCTTTGTTGAAATAGTGATTTATTGCTATTAAAATTGTGTGATTAGCCAAGCTTGAAAAGCAGACCCAGAAAATCTCATGGCTGCCTACTCACATGATGAGTTTCACGAAGCATGGAAATGCAGGAACATTTTATCAAGTCAAAATTCTGGAGGAAAACATTTAATTCCAAGGTCAGTTCCTGATGATGCAGTGTAGATTTTCAGTTGCAAAAGTACTACACAATTTATAATGAAGTTTCTATTTGAAATGCTAAAAGATTCACACACATACACACACCCCCGACAAAAAAAGAAGGAAGTCAGAAGAAATTCTGTAATAAAGCCAAATTATATGGCGTCAATCAGCCATCTGTTGTGCATGGTAGTTTCTAATGATCAAGGTGAAAATTTTGGTAGGCTGTAAAAATAGAGAATTTCAACATCTACTCTCCGTGCAGGTAAACACTTCAAGCATGGTCAACATGTGAAAACCTGCACTGGAGTTACCATTGGGTTCAGTCATATCGTGAACAAACCTGAACACCTGATGGCCAAGGTGGACATTCAGCCAGGAGACATTATTGTGGATGCATCAAGTAGGGCTTTGTAGTGAAGATCTGATGAGTTTTGGAAAGGAGGGGAGAATCCCCTCTGTTAGTGTGAAAACTGTCCTTCTCCAAATGACCCCACAGAGCCCTGGAGCATGCCGTGTGCTTTCTGCTAATCCTTGCATACATTAGTAGATTAACTTGCATTTGGAACAGGTCCTTTATGTGACCACCCACCCTTTGCTGGCTCATGTTATTTGTCTCAGATATCTCAATAACAGAACAATATGAGTCCATCAGACTCCTCATCCAGTTAAAATTCCCTGAAACCTCTTTGGGCGGCTACCTTCAGGCTCCAATTTTAGAAGGCTTTAAAGGCAGTGTTTTCTTTACTTTCCTCCCTGAAAGATATTTTCCTTGTCACCTGTGCCAACTCAGAAGAAGATGTGGGGTATTTTACAAAGAGCTCCATTTCAAAACAGTTGCTTGTGCTGCGTCTTCTCACCAGGACTGAGCTCATCATTATGGTTCCTTCTTTGTGGTGGTCACTGAGATGATTTGGCCTTGGAGGAGTGAGGTCACCTAGGCTTCAGGGGAAGGGACCAGGGCTTCTTGGCTCATAATGAGCAACTCAGGCTTTCATCTTCTCCATTACAACATAATGAGCAACTCAGGCTTTCATCTTCTCCATTACAACTATGGAAGAGCAGGGAGATATAAACTATGCAGTATTTACCCCTATACATGGAGGTGTATCCAGTGGAGGAGACCTCCAGTGGAGGAGACCTTTTGTGCGAAGGTGCAGCTATTTTTCATTTGCCTCTTCGAGGATCTTTTCTCTTTCTTTTACACAGGATGCTCTTTCTCTATGAATGTCTAAGAAACACAAACAGGAATTTGTTTGCTGATTACATGAAGATCATCAAGATGCACTGGATGGATAATATACCAGCTCTGAGAAAAAGATAGTGATGAATCTGCAAGCCTGCTTTCATTTGACATGTTGCAAGTCTTGGGGCCAAGGTCGGCAGGTACAGGTTGGGTCAGATTTCACAAACATAACTGATTAAATCCTGCCAGGCAGCTGCCAGCCAGAATCCTGCAAGAGGATGCTCCTCATGCCAGCTTCTCTGCTTGAAAGCAGATTGCAAAGCATAAATCTGAACCCACAGCTCTGTGATAGATTCAGCCCATTTCATGGGGTTTGACTCCAGCTGCTGGGAGAGGTTGCAGTCACGAGGTGCTGGGCTTACCATCTGTGCCACTGCCTGAAAAATAACAGGCTGTTACAAGTGCAGTCCATGGTATTGCGAAGGCTGGCAGCCCACTGCTCCGCAGCATCCATAACCTTATGGTGGGAGCCTCATCTGCAACTGGTGAAGGTAGAAATCAAGGTTGACTGTACTGTCTGTCTGTCCTTCCCCTTCCCAGTACCTGCTGAACCCGCTGGCCAGCATCGGCCAAGTTGAAGAGCAGTGAGGAGACCTCAGGGGTGTTAAAGAATTTAGGTTTTAGGCAGAGCAGAATGACCCAGATTATGGGAACAGGAGTGACCACAGCAGGAGGCCAGCAATTATCTGCTTAATTTGGCTTGGGCACAAGCAAACGAGTACAGGCTGCTGGCCAGGCAGGGAGCACGTCACAGCTGGCACAGCTGCCCCAGCCCGACCCACTGGAGGTTAAAAGATGGGGGGAGCTGAGGGTTACCACGGTGCACGGGTGCTGGGCAGAGGCTGCATCAGTCCCACAGCTTGTGGGTTGATGTACCCCAGGGCCTGGGTGAGGTTCATGCCAATGTGCCACGTGACCCAGCATGCAACAAGGTAATCCTGAAACTCTTTGCTCAGAGGAACAGCTGAGGAAGGATGTTGCGCTGGAAGAAAAAGAGAGGCAATTGCTGTTTGATCAGTGCAATGCCCCAGGCTCTCGTCCTCACAGTGTGCTTTGGTTTCATCGTTGTTTCTCCTGATACCCTCCTACGCCGGTGAAATTGGACTGAGGCCATCAAGCAGAGCAGCTTACTCTTTGGCTCTCTGCTCCGATCACTTCTGTGGTGCTTCTCAGCCTGCCCTGGGCTTAGCCCTTCACAGCTTTCAAGACAGCACTAAGAAATCAAGTCTTCCCCTGGGATGTGGTGAGGTGGACAGGGGCCTCTCCGTTTCTGTCAGTGTGGAAGAGCATCCTCCGAGTGCAGCATCCCAGGAACTTAGCACCGCAGAGCCAGGCACTGTTTGGAAAGCCTGCAAGAAGTTAGATTAAAGGCAGATGCCCCAGGAACAAAGAGATGTGAACGATTATGTTACTACTTCAAAAGGAGCCAGTTCCACAAATAATGAACTGTTTTGCAGGTGATAGCTGATTTTATTTTTTTCTAATGTACCCATGAATGTGTTGCATTGCAAAAGCCCTGAAAATATATCCAGGGTTCACGAGCTGACAGAGGAAAAGGCTGCTCAAGGTGAGCTTTGCTGGTGGATGGCATATCGCAACCCCTGCAGAGAAATGCAGCAGGGCACTGCACTGCTGCAGTGGCCACTGGCCCTGAGCTGCAGCAGGAGAAGGGCTTTGGGCTCAAAGTGGTGCTTAGATCTGTCTGTGTGCCCTGAGCTCCCTCCTGGTCTGCAGTGGGGTCATATTTAATGGCAGACCACCAGCTCCATGGCCAGCAAGCAGCCTGGGGCTGGAGAACACAGTGGGTGCTTGCTGGAATGTGGAGCTCCTTCAGCTGCTTGCTAATGAGTAGCATTTATTTGGAGACAGAAAATCCCCCCTGAAATCCAGCACTTATATGAGGCATGGGCCAGGGAGCCAGTTTGCTGCACAGCAGTGAAGTCCGGAGCAATGCAGCCTCCAGGGAGCTCCGGGCAGCCTTGCACAGGGTCCTCCCTGCAGTATAACAGTACAGGCAGTCTCCCAGCCAAAAGCCTTAATGATGGAGCTGGTTTTTTAATGGTCCCCTGCACAGCCATTAGTCCTTAAAGAGGATTTACATTACAGCCAGCTGCTGTGAAGATATTTTATTGCTATAGTGATTACAGGGAGAGAAATGGTGGCTTTTAGTCTTCGGGTTGCTTGTGCTTTCCTGCCCCATAATTCACAACTCTTTGTGTCAGAGGCTAAAATCTATCCCAGGGAATGCTCTGAGCTGTCCCCTTGTTCCCCCAACTTGGCCAGACCAAAACCACCTTTAGGTGCTTCCCTCCCACCTGCTCCCTGGGTCTCCTGCTTCTGGGCAGGTGGCCGAGGGATGGGGTGGGGGAGCTTGTGAGAGCAAAAGGGCTGCAATGGAAACTGCAAAACGTGTGAAAGCAGTGAAATCTTGCTCGGTGATCTGTTAGACGGGAGCCAGAGGGAGCACAAGAAATGCCGCAGTAACAGGCGGAGGTGATTCTTTCCTGAGTGCCTCTAGAGAGGGCATATGAAGGGCTGAAACTCATGTCATCCTGCTTCGTTTGGCTTTGTGGATGGGTGAAGGCTCAGTTTTTCCACTGCATTTACCCATGGGAGACAAGAAGATGCCTTGTTGCATGGGGAGTTACCCAGGCACAACGTACCACAGAAAACGTGCATCACACACAATCCTGGGAGAGCTGCCTGCTAATATGAAATGACCATAAGGGCACTAACAGCAACACAGCAGCATATGGGCTTTTCTCCCTGCCCAGCTTCTGTGGCTGTCATTTGGCACCTCAGCCAGAAAGCTTGGCCCAGGGTGTTTATCGATGTGAGATGGGAAGGAGAGGGAGGGTCCATAGTTGTTCCCCTTCCCCCAGAGACCATGGGACTGGGATCACTGCGGAGGATCGGTGCCAAGGCTGCAGCTCAGTGTGGCCCTGGAGGACCCACAGACACTGCACAGATGAGGGGAGGCTGAGAGCAGAAGCAGAGCTGCAGAAAAATATCTGCTGTGTCTGCCCACTGAGGTGTGAGCCATTAGAATTACACAGGATGTTATTTTCCCTCTTGCAAGTCATGCCTGAAATCTGGTCTCATAAATGAGCTTGTTTTTATTAGAGGGAACTTGCCTTTACTGGGTTATAAATCTGAATGTGAATGCTAATTTTATTGTCCTGCATCTAGAGGATAGCAGAAACACAAACATTACAATCCAGATAGCACAGCCAAAAGCACAGACACCGCATCCGAGCGTGTTCCTGAGGAATTTAAAGCAGGACACGAGCGCTGCCTCCTCCCTTCCTCCCCAGTCGGCTGCTCTAGAGCTGATGGAGGCAAGCAGAACCTGCCTGGCAGAGCTCACAGCAGAGGTCAGAGTTAAACAGTGATGAAGAACTGGTACTCTTGGGTGGTGTGATCCCATAGTTTAGGTATTTTTTGGAAATTCCTACTTGCTTAGGGTCCAGGTTATGGCAATAGGGCAGGTTGTCCCTCATATTCCTCTCTGCTGTAGCAGAATCAGCTGTGGCCATTGCAGCTCCTGTGTTCAGGCACAGAGTGCCAGGTGTGAACCTGCACCGAGCACCATCCCTCTGCAGGGAAGGAGCCCAGCAAGGCTCTGGAGGAGGCTGGTGGCATTAGCAGCCTCACAGCTCCATTACAAGTTGTTTCTGATGCACAAATTAAGTTGCTCATCTCCTAAACTTTTTGTTTGGAACATTTCCTTCAGTGTAGAGCTTTGGTGGAGAGGCTTTGGCTATATAAGCAAACAAGAAAATGACGTGACATCAGGGCACTCCAGGCACAGACCTGCACAGAATAAAAGCTCTTGGAGGTTCCTCACTGACCTTCCTGAGAGAAATGATTTCAAATGTAGTAGATTACTCTGTCCTCAGTGCTCAAATTGCAACTGAGTCTACTCTAGAAACTTCCTGGGAAAGCAATAAGAGTTAAGAGTTTAGACTTTTTGGCCAACACTTCTTTGCTGGCAAAAGAAATTATATGCTGGCATAGCTGCATCCACATCATTTTTGCTGGTGTAGAAATGTCATGAAAAAATGGTATCCCTGAGGAGCATTGCTGGGCTGGCAAAACTTTTATCTGTAACTCAGTTCTGGAGATAATTTGTGACTGTAACTAGAGTCAATGTGTTTTTGCTGGTGTAGCTTATGTCATTTCTTTGAATAAACTAAGCCATCATTTTAGAGTTACCTTGGCAAAGCTTTTCGGTGCAGACAGGACCTCCATGTTGATTAAGAACAGATACACGAGCACACAACACAAGCGTTAGAAAGGTATTTTTGTGATGAATGCTAAGGACACTGATTAACTCTCTGCTGGCAAATGTTAAAGCTGTGAAGGGCGCTGACCCTGCTCCTGGGCAGGTACCTCAGCAGATGCTGCAGATCAAAGGAAGGAGCAGAGTTGTCTGGAGGCTTTCATTACTGACCACGGCACGCAGCAAAGCTCTGCATAGTCCTGTATGGAAAGTGGCTCAGCCATTACACAAGGTACAGATTTGTAGTTCTTCTGTCTCTTGGTAATTATTTCCAAGGCTGGTTTAAAGAAATAGCTTATTGAAGTGACATTGATTGAGGAAAATTAAAAATTGATGTAATCCCTGCAAACATGAGCTAAGACAGAAATGGCTTTGAGCGAAGGCATGGTGTTGTCAAACTCCATCCCTGGAGGTGTTCAAGGCCAGGTTGGATGAGGCCTTGAGCAACCTGGTCTAGTGAGAGCTGTCCCTGCCCATGGCAGGGGATTGGAACTAGGTGATCTTTGAGGTTCCTTCCAACCCAAACAATTCTATGATTCTGTGAAAATCAGCCTGAGGAGTATGGATATAAGGTGGGGTCTGGCTGCAGGTTTGTAATGGCCTGATCCTACCATAATCAGGGGAAACATTCCAGTGGTTTTCAATGAGATGAAGGTGTCTGAGATGTTATAACCAAGACAGCTTGTTGCTTCTGCATTGTATGTGCTCGGGTTGCTCTCTTGCTCAGTGTCCCTTGCACACAGATCTGTGGCAGCTCACATAGGTTGCCTGGCTGGCACACGTGCACTCGCTATCGTCCCTCCTTCCCCATGGGCTCTGGAGGCGCAGCATGCTCGTGTGGGAAAGCCTGGATGAGCAAACTAAATGAAAATCTGTTCATCTGATGATTCAAGTGAATTCAGCTACAAATTGGCAAGATGTGGTGCTGGAGTGAGGTTGTAGTTAGCCAGGGTATGTGTCACTCAGCTACTCTAAAGGTTTAATTTTCATTCTGACATTACAATAGGACACACTTGATGCATGTTTCAGAGCTGTCTTTACGATTTGAATTCACAATGAAGGTGGTCATCTTTTTCCCACTAATATACCCTTTATAGTTCAGAGATTTTCAGTGATCCAAGGGATGTTGGTCAGTCCAGCTCCAAGACTCAGCTAGCCTTATAGGGTTCTTCTTTTTTTTGCTTTAAAGATTTGTGCAGAGGTGCTGAACTCAGCCAGGAGAGAATGATCTGAATGTCCTAGAGACACATCTACCACTACGATTATATAACTCACCCCAGAAACCCAGGAGAAATGATTTACACTTCCACTTAGAGCCTATTTGTAGCTTCTCGTCCAGAGGCATGCCTAAGACACCTCCTCCCCCACCTGCACTTCAAATATCTCAGAATGCAAAAGTGTGTGGAGCAGGATCTTCTTCCCAAGACAGTCCTGAAAGCCATCTTAAATTACAGTCCTTGCGTGAAAAATGAGTCACTGAGAACCACAACATATTCTGCCTTCTTTGAGTAGTTTTAAGCCAAATTTTCATGTTTTTTTTTTTTAACTTAATGTGGAGATTTTATATGCACTTATTAAAATGATGTCCATTTAAAAAACCATTTGTGCTCATTCCCAGACTTTAAATATGTTTGTGGGGAGGGAGTTGGAGCAGATAACGATGATCTGAATGCCTCACAGGTTAATAATGTGTTAATGACTTGCTTTCTTTCTGTGGCATTTGCTTCTAAAGCCTGAAGCCAAAACCAGGGCTCCGGGGTCCAAGGTAAACTTCACACCAGTCCCTGAGAGCTACACATCTGAGCAAACACTTCCATCCCAGGTTCCTTTCCCCTTGTTGGAGACAGGGAGCAGCCATTCCAGCAGCTCCTGACTTGGCAGTTGAACTGCTCTGCAGCTTCTCCTGTTCACCCCTCCCCAGGAGGTGCCAAGTCTGCGAAGGATGGGAAGGACCTGCCTTGCCCTCTGCAGGTGCCCAGTTCAGCCCAGTGCTGCCAACTTCTGCCATGGTTTGTAAGGGGAAGGGCCAAAAACTAAGGACTGAAGTCCACCAGTCAGGCCACTCTCTCACTGGATCTGCCAGGCTGAGTTAGGGCAGGGGACAAGTCAAGTAATTCCTCCAGCCTCCCAGGCAGGGAGACTTCTGGTCCAGAAGTCCCATCTTCTTCTGGCCTACTCCATGTGCTAGCCACTGGGCCACATCATCCATACATCCAAAGTATCTGCTTGGGGGCAGATGCTTCTCCAGGTTCAGCCCTCTATTCTCAGCCCTTGCTGGCATAGAAACACCCTTTCCAATTAACCTTCTGCAAAATATACACATACAGAAATATTCTGCAAACAAATGATCTTCTCTTTCTTTCTGTCTTTCTTTCTTTCCCTTTTTTCTTTTTGGCCTGTGAGAATGAGGAGTCAGGAGAAGTGTGAATCTGTTGTGTTTTTTTTTTAACTTTGGAGCGTTTCGGGCTCTCTGCAGACTGTTGCCAGGCTGTGTAGCTGCTCCCTAGTGATAGTAACAGGCAGACGAAATACTAAGCACTCAAATTTCCCCTCTCATTTAGCCCTGGCCTCCGCATGTTTTAGAGAAGAGAATGGGAGCTGGGCCTAATAACTATGTAAATTGCTCAAAGCAGGAAACAATCGAATGAGGATTAGTAAACTCAGGGCTTTTGAAAGGCTAGGACAGATCCCTTGTAAAAGGGACCTGAATTTCTGCCAAATGTCCCATCTTATTGGAAAGAGTGAGTCCTGTGTACCTGTCACTCCCATCAGTGCTGGGCCCTTGATGGGCTTGTACTGCCTTTGCCAAAGCTGGAGGAGAAGGTGTCCTGGGCCAGCCTCATCCCTTGCTGAAACTGCTGAATTCAGAAGTTAGAGGGGCAATACCTGGGCTACCCACCTCCTCTCTCCTCCTGTCTGTATCCAACCGCTTGGCAAGGCCCATCCCCAAGGATTAACCACGACATCCCCCTGGAAAGAAAGGGAATATGTTCCTCCTTCACATACTGGTAGAAAGGAAAAGTGCTCATCTCCCAAGATCTGGCCTGAAACCCATTAAGAGAAATGCTCCCACTGATGACCAAAGCTGCTTTGGAGGGAAGGGAGTAGGTGAACACTTCATCTTTCACCTCAGTATCACGCAGACTTCTTTGTTCCTGTATCACTTTAGTCAGCTCCTCTTTCAGATGAAGGCTGTTCCTGCTCCCAGGATGGATCTGGACACAAGCAATGTCTTAAAGATTCGCAAAAAGTTGAACCAGCAGAGCTAAAGTCTAAACCAAGTTTTTCCTAGGTCATTCCTAGAATAACAACATCTTAACCGTGTAGTATCCAGCTGTGCCTCTGGCTTGAAGAAAGGGAACAGTAAGATGAGATTTGCCAGGGGATACAGAAAACAAGTACACTCTTCTTTTTCCTCCTGTGAAGGGTCAGGGAGGCTTGTGGTGTGCCTGAAAGGTGGAACAGAGGAAAAGGTCAGTGAAGAACATGCCTGAGGCGTGAAGGCTGAAGATGTGTGCGATGAATTTCATTTCAATACATTGTCTTCTAGCTGGTGTTGGGTATAAAAATATACACTTCAAATGTGGCTAGTTACTGACTGAGGAAACAAAACATGCTGCACTTTGTGTCTCGGCTCAATTAACTAGTAGAAAATAGGATCCATGATATCTTGTGTGGCATGAGTGGCTTGAAATACCATCTAGGTGATGCCAAGATGCAATACATGGAATGACAGGCATTTTTAACCTGAGTGACCTGAGAAGACAGGGTGCTGACTGTCTGCAGTGCCCATGGAGGGGTGTGAAATTACAGCCCATCACGGAGGTACGATGACATTCCAGCATGCTGCCATCTTCATTGCAGTCTTTGTCAAAAAGATGGGTGCAGGTGCTGTGTACTCTTCCTGGTATTAAAATAAGAAAGGGAACTTTTATTTTTTCATCTTCTGTTCTCAACATTAGCTATCAGAGTGAGCCATCAGTCAGATGCCAGTGCTGATAGATCTTCATTTTCACTGTATGCTTTCACTTACTTCTGTGACAAAGATTACTAGACTAGAAAATAACGTGTCATTAATCCATTCCACTGGCAATATTAGGACTAAAATGGAATGGGGGAAATGGCACAAGATGTGCCTCTCCAATGAACAAAGATAGCAGCATGAGGGAATGAAACTACTCAAAATGAAGCAAAGTTTGGCTGGGAGGTAAAATCCAAGCAGTCCGTACCGTGCTGTGTTCACATGTAGCCCTCCCGTTTGGGCCCATCAGTTGGAGTCTTGGCTCAGTGGTTCTTGTACCATGTCCAGCATGATGGAGCACCAATCCAAGCTGAACCTGAGGTGCCATTGTGCCGTAAGTGCTGATAATAGACGCAGGCTAGTACATCTAGGTGGGAATGCCTGTGACTCAATGGGGCTGGAGGATCTAGCATGGCTGTAAAATGGTGTGTTTAAGACACATGGATGAAGTAGACAAAATCTATGTTACTGCGTCCTCGGCAAACATCTTGTCCATCTGCCTTCATGCCTCCTCCAGAAAGGTCAGATGTGTGTTCAGCAGGCTGACTAGGACTGACTGTCAGCGGGGGCTGCGATAAGGCTCAGGTAGAGCAGGACATGTCAACTGTTGTCAGCACACCCGCTCCCTGTGAAGCCTGCACAGAGTCTCGGAGCTATAAAATGTCATTCAGCTGTTACCAGCCCGTCACATTAGCTTCCTGATGGTACCCAGTTCTTCGTGTCTTTCTGATGTGTCTCCTAAATCATTCCTCTAACTACTTAATATGTTGATTGTAATAAATAGGGGGACTGTAAACTTTGGAAGAAGAGGTTCTTTTCAGTCTTAGGGCTCATATCAAAAGACAGGTGATCCAGGAGATCTTAGGTCCCGCTCCTGAGGTCTAGGAAGAGTTAAGCTATGGCCTCTAACACCCTAAACAGTAAAAGACTCTCTTCCCTCTGAAGGTCTTTTTGCCAGTTCAGTAGGTCACACTGCAGTATCCATGTCTCTCTCCTGCTTCTCTTACAAACTTTTATAAATGAGGGAATAATGGTGCTGTCAAATCATTACACTATATTTGTAGGGCAAAAATAACCTTTGTGACAGACAATGAGTAATGCCATTGCATTGCACTATACAATGTCTGAGCTAGAGATAAGCATGGTTGAGAAACTCATGTGTGGGCAGCCCTGAACTACAGCATCAGATCCAAATTCAGCCCAGATGTTCTTCTGTGGCTGGGTTGGGATCTTTAGCCCTGGAGATCAAAAGACTTCCAGCTCTGGGGACAGTGGCTGTTGATCCTGCTCCCCTGCTGCTTTATGCTTTGTGCTGTCTCCTCAACTGGTGCAAGTCCACTGAATTCAGTGAGGAAATACTAAGAAAATTTATCAAGACCTTCCTTTGGTATGCTCATCTGGCAATCTCCCTTGCTATCTGTTGAATTATAAATACTGGGTGATTTATGGCTTCTGTTGCCATCTGCCACTCCAGGAAGAGGTACGTCCCATCTACCCTGTGTTGCCCACCGTCTCTACCCAACATCAGCCCTAGCCTTGCCCTGTTGGCATTCAAAGTACTGCAGGGTAGGATCCACTCCCACCACCCCTGTCTGGAGCAGAGGAAATGCACTAGTGTCCTGAGCACCTTGCTTTTCTGGGTCACTGGAAACTGCCTCAGGAGCTGGAGCGACATCCAGAGCTGCAAACTGGGCAACAGGCTCTGTAACCCAGATACTTTGTGCAAAAACTGAGTTGACTGGCTCAAGTTTGGACATCTGTCATGTCCATCTTCCTCTTGCCGCTCCATTTCCCTACACTGCAGGGGAACCAGGGGTGCTCAGATGAGAAAGGGATTTTTTGGCAAAGGCTACACAGCCAAAGTCTTGATGCTTTCTTCCACACGAGAAACGCAGGCCAGCCTAGAAACAGGGTGCAACAGTGCAAAGTATGTGTATTTTCCTATTTCTAGCCCCCTTAATATCAAAACTCAGCCCACCCTGTGAGTCACTAGACACCTTTCTCATATACAGCTCCTTCCTCCATAGGTGAAACTCTATGTAGTCATGGGCATTGCTGTTTCCTTCCTTCCCTGCATTTAACTTCTTGCATTTTTTTTCACCCACTGGAGTCCAATTTTGAAGTCAGTAAATTCCTTTCTATCTGTGCCTTTTAAATCAACCCCTAGGATGGTACAGTCTCAGAGAAGGACATTGGGGCTTCATTCTTTAATTTAATGGACGTAAACTCTAGCAAATTTCTAACTTTGCTTTTTTAAAACACAAGACGATAAGAAAGGTTCTTAATGGAGACAGACCCACATCCCTTGCTTACACAAAATCACCCATTATGATCCATTAGTATGTTACCAGAGTGAAGACGGAAGATCTTGATCTTGTGTCACTTCTCATTTGCAGGCTAAGCTATGAGCTTCTCTAGAGATAATTTTGTAAACATACATGACAGATTGCTGAGAATGTGTATTCATTGCTTAAACCAGTACATCCGGCAAGCGATCCTAAGCACAGAGCAGGGAAAGGCTAGCAGGTTATGCTGCTGAAAGCCTTGTGGGATTTCTCCGAGCTCAATGCATTTTACGTCATGTAATTGGTATGCTGGAAGTGGGTCTGTTATAAAGAAATGGGCTTAAACATTTTCAGACATCCTTTCTGTATGTAAGTCTTTGCCAGTGATTATCACATGGAACTGAAGAGTTTTGCTAATGATCAACTAACATAAATGATCCTGTTTATTTCTTTCACTCTGTTCATTATTATGTTTTGGTCTCAAAATCCAGTTACAGATAGTTTGGCTCTGTGCTAAGTTTTGCTTCCAACCTCTTTTGCAGGTCCATTCTCAGAACTGTATTTCAGTAATCTGTTGACAATGCTGCAGTTTCTTCTGGACTGCTAATCTATAGACAGGGAAAGAAATGGCTCTTGCAGACAGTATGAGCAGAAGAGTAAGCAAATAAAAAAAGCCGATGCTAAGTAGAGCCACTTAGTGCGGTTCAGGTTCTTAAAGAGAATAAGTTCACTGCATTGAGCAATTCCAGTGTGTTATGAGGAGCATCCATCCTGAGCAAAAGGTGGGCAATGCACGGCAATGACACCTGATTGAAATTCAGAAGGAAACAGCAATGCAGGCTGTTACAGCAAAAGCTGGGAATCGCTGGAGACTAAGCACAAATTATTTTGATGACTAACAACTTAGGTGAAACAAGAAGAGTGTGTTTGGTTTCTTTCTTTCATGAATCGAAAGTCCATATTCAAGGCTAATTTTAGCCTGTTAGGTGAGGAGCTGTTGGAGAGAAGTGAAGCTCTCCCATGAAATCTTGCATCCAAGCTCTCCTGTGCAGGGACTCGCAGCTTCTTCAGCCACAGGCTTACAGTTAGGGCAAGTGCAGAGATCAAATAGCAAAGCACTGGGCTGGTAAAATCAAAGAGCAGAGGTCATGCCTGCTATTTCTCCAGAGCATCCGAGTTATCTGATTTTTCCAACGTCTTTGCTGTCCAAGTACTCCTGCAATTACACCTACCCCTTGTGAACAGCTCTGCAGTTCAGTTGGTGAGTGAGATGGCAAAGGTGAGCTACCAAAATATTCCCTGAAAATAACCCCATTCTTTCTCCTCCCCTCCTGTGCTAAAGAAAGGCTGGAGAGGGCAACAGCAAAATACGGGCATTGTTAGGAAAACAAAAACAATAGCTGTACAGAAAGAAGAGAAGTAATGAAGTGATGCAGGTAGTGGAAAATCCTAGAGGGCAGAAGAAGTAGAGGAGGGCATGAGGAGACACCTCTTCTGGGGTCTGACTAGGAAAAAATACCCCCTTAATGAGGTGGAGGCACACAGCTTCCAGCCTCAGCATGTCCCAGACATCAGCCATTGCGATCAGCACATTTATCTGTGTATTACAAAATCTTCTTCAAGTCATTGGAGATCTTACAGCTTTCTGCTCATTATCATTTTCCTCTCTGATCTGGATGTGGCTGAGTTCTGAAATCAAGTAGCCTGGGCTTCTCAGCTTCACAGGCTCTGAGCTCTTGGCAGGGGTGGAAGAACTTGCTTGTGGCTTCTGTAGACAAAAAATATTGGTGTACTGATCTTTCAAGATCACTTCCATCACCACATTGATTATTACTTCATGCTGACGACCCTGAATTGACAGTGTTGCCCTTCACTAGTGTGGGCAAAACCCAGAGTCCCTGGAGGTCTGAGGTAAAGCTGTAGGATGTGGTGCAATATTAAACCTATTTTAGTGTTCTTACTTAGCCAGTTCCTGTGCAGCTACATTTCCTTTAGCATTTTAGTGTTAAATTCATCAGGTTTAGAGAATCTTGAGGGATCCCAATGGTTTGGCTGTGCAAACAGGGATGGAGAAAATGCCTAAGAGCCTGGCTAGCTCCCACTGAAGCATATTCCATTGAGATTGGACCACGATGAGGTCCATCCATCCCAGAGACCCTTCTAGTAAATGTGAGGCTGTTCACTGTGGTGGCCTTGTGCATGTATGTCTCCTTATAAGAGATGAGGCATTCAACTTACTCCCACAAATTACTTCAACCATGTTTGGCATTTCAGAGATGGCCACCGAGGTGTGTTTTGCAACCATGATAGTAGTTTCTTCCAGCCCAAACTGTGAGCCATACATGACCATGGCTGCAGTCAGCGCCTGCCTCATGATCCTGCAGAAGAGGAGAGTACTGCTTTCAAATATCCTGAAAGTACTGAATTATTGCAGGATTTCATGTTCAGTAGATGAAATTACCCTTTCAAGTGACCTCAAATGTAATAAAGAACCAAGACTAGTCAGTGTAATGGTTTTACTGCAGAAAATCACAAAATGATGTACTGCAGCAGCATAAACTTGTCATAAATTACCTTGAGTAATGAACTGTGGAAACTACCAAAGGCATGTAAACTGTGTATTTTTGGGGAGGATGCCTGTGGTAGGTAAAATAGACACATCGACCCCATAAGAAAATTGTAGGTGTGTGATTTAGCTGGATTTGTTATTTCCTACTGAGACTCAATCATACTGGGTTGACCACAGTGATGTCTGTGGCAAAATTACTGTACTTCTCAGTGAGTGTAGTGTCGTTGTTATAAATCCGTGGAAATGACCTGTCCGTGTCAGAAGGTATGATCAGGTATCAGAACTACCTGCATTTTTCTGGCTCATACTTTCTGCTTCCCCTGCATTTTGGGGTTTGGTTCTGGTTCAGTCATTTAGATCCCACTTCATTGTCTTAAGTCCTGCTATTTCTCTGGAAAATATATAGGACTGGGGCCACGGCTGATATAAATATGTGCAGTTCCATCACTTCAGTGGAGCTGCACTGATTTATGTCGCAGCTAGGAGATTCCTCGTGAGATTCATCAGTGTAACCGCTTCACATTGACTGGTACGAGGGAGGATAAAACACACGGTGACTTTAACTTTGCTATCAATCACTGTTTTCAGGCAGTGGGGCTTCTCACTGAGAGACACATTCTGCATTAGGAGTACATTTAGCTGCTTTTTCAGGACTCTTGTTGGCTAGGTCAGGCTGTCCCTTCTATGGGGGGGTTGAACCCCTTTTCAAAAGGGCAGGCAGTGGTATGACTACCACATGCTGCAGCTGCAGGGGGTTTCCTTGGGTTGACGTGCATACATACACCCATAGCCTGACCCAATTGCATGAGTGTTTGAATGACTATACTGCAAAGCCAAGTAGACTGATGAGGAAAGAGGGGAAAAAAGGATTACATCGTATTTGTACCTTAAATAGACCTATATGTGTGGAGAAAGTTCACTGCTGAGCAGGAAGGGCAGAGAACTAATAAAAAGAGATGCTCTTGCCAGCCAGCATGTTGCCGTTATGCATGAGGGTTCAGAAAAGCAGCATGAGGACATCTCTGCAGCCTGTAGTCCAGGGTCCTGGGTCTTGCTGCTCATGTCCAGCTGTGTCTTATGTTCACTGAACTCAAAACGACCCCTGTATAATTAAGGGAAATTCTCCCATACACAGGAGCAGCTGTGCAAATGGGTGCCTGGTTTGGAAAGCCCCACAGGTCACCTACTCTCCATGCCACCACTCACCACAGGCTCTTCCTGCCCAGGCTTTGAAATTGGACTTGTGTGATAGCCCAGCTGCAATGTGCCACCAGCAGTGCTGGGACAGGTGAAGCTCTTGTCAGGGCCCTGGGTGCTGACACATAAAACACACTGAGAGGCTGCAGAGAAGATCTTTACTTTCCCATACCATGCTTGTCTAAATTTGCCATAAGCCATGGGCAGCATGGAAATACAGATGTTCTGGGTGTGCGCATTTAGGTCCCCATATGACTCTTGTTTCTACCATGACCTGCTGGGAAAGTGTCAGTGAGTATTTCTGTAGGGCACTCAGGCATCTCCCAGCCCTTACAGATGGTCTGTAATAAAACTCTGAGGGTGGGCTTTTGAATTAGTTAGCTGAAATGAGAATAATTTTGAATGCAAATATATTGTAGTTGACTTATATAAATCAATATATGTATTTATTTATTAATAATAGATAAAGAAGTGAGTCTGAACTAACTAACAGCAGATCTGAATTTTCTCACATCTGGGTGGATTTGATCCAGTCTATTGAGGAGATGAGGTTCAGCATCAAGTCCTGCACTTTAAGTGTTATTAAATATTTGTATAGCAACTAGAAGTCATAGTTGCTAGCAAATTGCTAGCATGCTAGCGCTGTGTATCTGCCGGAAAATCCCTAGCTGGAAGAGAGACATAATTGAACTAGACAAGATGGACAAAGGATGCATTGTGGGGGGCAGATGGGAATGGACATATAGAGGGAGGGAGTCCTGTGCCCAGAGTGACAGACGGCATCTGTGGCAGGGCTGAAATCAGATCTTAGGGACAGCAAGGTTGTTCAGCTGAATGAAGCTTAGCCTAAAATAAGAGTCTCATTTTTTACTACGACGTTAGTCAATAATTTGAACAAATTTCAGCAATTACCACAACTGATGTAGTAAATTAGCAGTTATTAAGCTCTGGAATCCTCTGGAAGGGATGTGGTAAATTCTGTGCTCATTGTAGTCTCTGGGTTAAGGTTGGATTTCTTTCTCCTAAAAGGATAAAAACTGGGAAGTTCTGGATGTATTTCAGAGCTCTTTGTTACATGAGACCATGAGCTGGGTGATGGTACCTCATGGCCCCCAGATGTATGAACCTGGGGAATCTTCTGAGTAAGACCCTGACCATGGGCTGTCTGAAATTCCATTTTAAAGATACTTGACTTCAGTTCAGGGCTGTTGCTAACAGTAACTTCAACTAAATGGAGGTAATCTTCCATTTTTCCAGTTGTAAATCACTGAAAAAGGAAAGAAAGCTGAAACTTTTTAAGACTTCATCTCTTTTGAGAACCAGACAAAAGAATGTAGGATTTATTCCTGGTTTTATTCCCTGCGAAACAATTATTGTAAGTTATCATAAACAGACAGCAAAGTTTTGGGCTTACTTTATCTCTGAAGTTCACCTCACACTGAGGATGAAGTTTGGGAGAGCAGAAAGGTTGGGACACGGACCAGGCATATCATTGCTGCTTGCTTGCCAGAGAGCCCTGAAAAGTATTCTTACTCATCTCTCTGATCCCCACGGCACATGATGAATTACTGGCATTAATCTCTCTGGCCATAACTGCCTCCAAGCTCAAAAGTCATACATTTATGCCCCAACCTTTTGTAAATATATATTTTAAATATGCATTGATTGGGTATGCACCATTATTATTCATCAAAATGTTCTCATCTCCTAACAGTTAATAGCAATAATAAAGATTAATGCTAATCTCCAACACAGAAAAAGGCTGCACGACTATGTATTTATTTTGCAAGTTTAATTAAGGCTGTTTGCTACAATAAAAATTAATGTTATTGTCTTCCCAAGTGCAGCATAGCCAATATGAAATAACTGGATTTCCCGCTGCAGCTATCTGAAATGGCACTGGGCTGGAGTCAGTCAAAAGGAGATGATATCCTAGAAGCGTTTGTGTGTATATCTTTTTGATCTGATGAATGGTAAGAAAACAGTTACTGCAGTTTTCTTTTGGTGGGGGTAAACAGGTGGTCTAAACCACTTTTGTTTCATCTCTCACACTGTGACTGCCGTTATGGGTGACCTTAGATAACTCTTTACCCTCTTAAGACTTTGCTTACACTTCAGGAACTTGTTAGATTGAACCCACAATTAAGGAAGAGCTTTTGAACAATAAATGAAAGTGGGGGGGGGGAATTATTTACAGATATATTGTAATTAGTCCTTGATGCTATCTGAAGAAGAAAACTGGTCTTATGATGGACTAGAAGCTGCCAGGAAGTGAGGCAATGCATTTCTCTTTCCTCCACCAGCACTGTGGTTGAGAGTGAGGTTGGCCAATCTGAGCCTCTATGTGAGGGCAGGACACAGGGGTTCTTGCTGTGACCAGGGGAATCAGCCCTCCTCTGAACCCAACCAAAATCACATGCTGGGCTTGATCAATGCATTAGAGGAGAAAGCTTCTGTCTCTGGAAAGCTGCTCTCCTCCTTTCCCAGGCAAAAATTCTTAAGCCCCCAACATTGATCACAGCCACTGGGTCTTCTAACAAGTCCCCAGAACATAAGCACAACTGTGAGTGGCTGTTGCCCTTTCATGTGGTCTCCTGCCCCTGTACCAAACTGCCGAGTGGTTTTGGACAGCCCCAGAATGTTCTCCTCTATGCTCACTCCTGGTGGGACCAAGTCTATCAGGTGCCTAGCTGGAGCCAGCCCGTGGGCTTGTCACACAGGAGCTCCCATCATCTCACCCTCCCTAGGATTTTGGAGGCAGTTGTCTCTGCTTCTGAAGGTTCACAATCAAAAGAAATGGGTAAAAAACTTCACGTTTTCTGCATGTCTTTGGAACTAAAGTCTCTGGCCTTTACCGCTGCAAGAAGCAGATGGCATATCCTGTTACTGCAAATAGGTTTCAAAGTAAGATGTATTTGATTTGCTTTATTTAAATCAATAACTCTCAAATGTACTTTGGATTTACCATCTTGATACGCTCACTTGAAATTGGTATGAGTATATTAGGTTGCAAAGAAGCAAGGACGGTCACAATAAAGGGCACTAGACACAACCTGCCACTTTTCCCTTTTTTCTATGTGCAATGCAGTGTCTGTGTCTCCCAGTCCTTTAGATTCCATCAGTGCTACTAGCCCCACTCCTTCCCAGCGTATTCAGATCTGGAATGCAAATTTGCAGCTACCTTACAGAGTAAGGTTATCAGTTTGAAAAAGTTTGTTTGGCTGGAACTGTTTTCTAAATACAGTGTTCCTCTGGGCAAAGCTATCTGCTGGCTCCTAAATATCCATGATTAGCACGTCTGGCTTTATCCATCAGAAGGCAAAGCCACTTGCTGGCAACCCACTCTGGCCAGGGTACCCTTCGTGGCTTCACACCACTGGTTCCCTTACAAACAGAACGAAACAGCCCCAGACCCCAAGGGTGGCACATGGAAACTGCAGTCTGAGAACAGGCCCCTTTTGCAGATGAGTCTCTGCACATGGGATGGTCCAGCACTCTTGTTAACTAGCAGGGTGTTTTCATCAGCTGTCATTTAGTAGACTTTTCTCTGTGTGTTGCGTTTCATAAAGTGTGAGATTAAGGATCCTTTCTCCTGTGAGAGCAGGAAACAGAGATGGCTCTTGCTGCAGAGAGCATGAGCTGTGAGTAGAGCAGGTATAAAGCGGGGAAAGCATGGGGAAGAGCATGGCCAAAGGTCCGCCCAAGGAGGAGCAGTGTGTTTCAGCCCCTCTGCCATCATCTGCCACCCTCATTTTCTGGCTCTTTGCTTATCCTCCCAACCCGAACACCATCTATGTATCTCTGTACATGAATAAGTCACGATGACTGTGCTTGCCCACTGAAAGGGAGTTTTCAAGGAAAAACTTCTTAGGGCCAGGCTGACCCACTGCTACCATGGAGATCAACAGGAGCAAATGATGTCCCACTCGCCGTAGAAGTGTAGAAATTGGGCTACAATCCATCTACCTCAGTATGCCAGCTCCAGCTATGACCGAGAGCATTAGCGGATGCTTCAGCAGATTGTGTTAGGGACATCCTGATTAATTAGTTTACAAAAGCTTTTCCTGATCCTCAATTGTCAGGGATCACCTTGCTCTGCACAGCAAAAGATTTTGATCCTTTCCAAAGCTCTTTGTATAAACTGTTGCTAAAAGTTATTTCTTCCTCAAATCTGCTGAGTTCTTGGCTCAAAAACAAGATCATTTCTATCTGTGTTTTATAAAGTTATGATCAAATTCTAATCAAAATACTAACCCCAAGGTATTTCCAGACGCCTTGCCAATAACTAACAGAGACAGTAAATACGATTTGATACCTTAGAGCTCCTCCAAGTCTGATTCTCATTGAGATGAAAGCCTTCAGGCAACCAAGAATTTGGCTTCTACGCTGCTGACAAAAATCTAATCAGAAATAGGGGTGGGATTCCCAGCGGTTCCCAAGAGATCCTTGCCTGGCTATGAAACGAGCATTCAGGGTTTCATTTCTGGCAGTTGTCTTTTGGAAAAATAAAACCTGACATTTTAATGTGGGCCCTTCATACAAAAGGAGTTTTAGAAAGCAGAGAGATCTGCAAAGCCACACACAAAAAGAGGAGAAGGAGGGAAAATTAGAAGGAGGAAACATCTGCTAAAGTTTTCCTGTTATTTCAGGAATGTTTGTATAACTCCAACGTTCCCTAACTCTTTTCCTATCACGGACACCATCTTCACTAAAAGATTGTCTCATGTCCCACTCCCTGTCACATAACCTCTCTCCCTGTGTGCGTTTGCTTACACAGAAAAGCAGTATCAGGAATGTACTTAATGCATCCGAGTTTTGCTTTAACGGGGCTGAGCAGCTGGAGACGAGAAGGGCGTTGCAGCTCACTGGTCTCCAGCATGCTGCTGGCAGCAGCTTTGCCAGCCACAACTGGAGACCCTCTGAACCTCTTCATCTCCTCCTGCAGCTGTTAAAGCACACGGAATTCTGTGGTGCTCCATGACCTAAGACTAAAGCCCTTTACGTCCAGTAGAGAAAAAACACCCTCACAACGGAGGCAGCCTTGTGTTTCTTGTTATAAACTTAATGCAAAAGGCTGGTCTCATTAAACTTTTAGTAGCAGTTGGTTTTAGATCTGTGCATAAAAAGCACTGAATACCGGTCTGATTATTAAATTTGCTCAGACCTTGCTGGAATTGTAATAGATGGGGTGCATTATATTTAGGATAAAAGGTAAAAACTCACTTGGATTTTCCTGGTGCCATCATAAATGAATCATCACTTAGCTATTAAGACCCATGCTCGATCATGCAATTTAGAACATACTGAAAAGAAGCACTGGCTGATTCATGTAACAATATCAGAGCACAGCACATTTGCCTGCTTGTTCACAGTGAAATATCCAGGAGGTTGGACAGAGTTGAATGCACTTTGGTTGCAAAGCTGGAAGAGCATTCCTGCTGGATGTATCTCCTTACCTCCGGGTAGACTGAAAATCTGTCCAAGCAGAAGGAAAAAAAGTAAGGAAATCTTCAGTTATAAACTTTGGTGGTCACCAAGAGGTAGGCTGTCCCTGTGTATGATCTGGTACTGGTGTTATCCCAGGTTCTGACCTCTCCACTCATCCTGGCTGTGCTGGCTCCTGCAATGTGGAGTGTATGCCACTGGAGTGTGAGCAGAAGAGACCAAGTTGTCTCAGTCTCCTGAGCAGCTTTTTGAAGTGACTCCCCTAGCTGAGTTTTACACAGTAATGTGGGGTCTTGGTCCTGTTACTGATCCTCTAAGGGTTTTCCCCCTCCTCCATGCCTGTACAAGAGACATAACGAAATCCATCCTGTAAGGAAATGATTTTTTTTTCTTGTTCAATCAGAAACATATGATATTAACCTTTGGGGAAAAATACATCAAGTTTTACATTTGCTCCTAAAGTAACATTAGGAATTGATTTTAGGACAGACTACAGCAGTACTACTTAGAACTTCAGCAGTACTGTAAAAATAGGCATCAAGTTACTAGTATGGGAACCATCGCTTAGATACCATAGTAGCAGACAATATGGGAAAACCTTAAATAGACAGTGATTATATATGTAAGTGAGAGCATGTAATTTAGTGTGGGAATGGCTCATCTTAACACCTGTATTTAGTCCTTAACTATGTTCAGCAAACTAATTTCCAGAAGCCTACATTAATAAATTGTGTGTTGTTTTTCTTCTCATTAGACAGACTTGACTTGTTGTTTCCATTACCATTACATGCCAAGTAAGGCACTTCTCTCCCTCAGGCCCAAGGGCTGAGTAACAATTTCATGTACAAAGACCTCCCCCAAAGCTGCCTTTCCTCTGTGCCCCTGTTTCCAAGTGGGAGCAATGAGATGGAGATCATGGCTGAAGGGTCCCATCCAGAGCTGCTCTTGAGATGACGGGCAGTACAGAGGCTGCAGGCCTCAGGCTGTCTGTACGAGGAAGAAACTGGGTGTCTCTTCATGTAGATGACAAAATATCCTGCTTATACACATTAAAAAAAAAAACCACTAATGCAAACTTACACCTCCCTTAACTCCCACCTTTCAAACACCAGAAAACACTGTCTGCTAGTAGTTGTAAGCCTCTTTCTAGCAGAGATACTCCCCAAACCCTCTTCCTTTTAATTTTTCCCCCACAGTGACATTACCTGTGTGCTCTCTCACGTGCTTACAGGCAATACCTTGCAGATCTCCTCTGCTCACACAATTGCCTTTCTGCCTCACGTATGACATTTGGGTGCTGGTTCCTGTTCCAGCTCCAAAAGGAGTTAAATACTCTTGTATTTATCCTGAAGTAGGGTAGTTTGCCATGCCACCAATTTCAAGGAAGCTTCCCACAAACCTCAGTGTAACGTGTAGCACAGACCCCTGCACTGCGAGTGTCGTAAAAATCACTGCAGTGTGGGATCAGACACTTGCGTTGTACAGCATAACGTAGTGTAAAATAGCATAACAGCTCTTAGTTCCCTTTACATGCAAGTTTATGGATATATCAGTGCACATGACTCTGTATTTCTCTTTGGAAAGTGAGTTCTATGAATGTGAGTGGAATAAAAATAGTAATCCATTGGCTGAATTAGAGCCTTTGGGTAAACAACAGGGACCCACTGAAGCCAAAAAGAGTTCGCAAAGTTGTCTCCCCATTATATGTCTCTGACAGCGCTCCTTTGAAAATGGAAGTGTGAGAGAGATATGAAAACCAATTAGCGAGCACAGAATAATCCAAATCTTTCATCTAGGAAACATTTTACTGTATTTATTTTTTCCCACAATCAAGCAATCTTTAAGAAGTTGGGTTCTGCTTTCTGTCAGGAGCAAATTAATAACCTTCAGTTCTTCTTCCCTGCTTTAGAAAGAAGGTTTTTGTCAGTAACAGGTCAGAGAATGTGCAGCGGTTCCTGATCAATCCGTGGTTGATGTTTGTTTGCGTTGTTTCAGAATTCAGTCATTTTATTAGATATTCTTCAGATATCTAATGAAACATCCACCAGAGCCCACAGGAGAGCTTGCAGCTTGCCTCTGCAGGGGCTTTGTTCTCCTAGAGAAAGCAAAAACCCTTTAGCAAAGAGCTGAGGGACTATGCGGTGCCTGCCCTCAGATCCCCCTGCAGTTCTTGGCCGCTGATCCTAGCGAGCAGTGTACTTATTGATTTCTTTGACAGATGCATCTGGAGTTTTAGCCAGAAAACAGGTTGAATCTTTAGTTTAGTGCACTTAGGGTTATTTAGTGCGTTGGTCTGAACCTGAGATGAAGGTTTTCAAAAGAGACTGGGATCTGAAAAGTATATGGCCCTGCTTATATTCATGGATTATGCCCCAGGAACCGATTTACTGCAAACCAGTTTGGAGAGCTGCAGCAGCCTTTCTGGAGGCCAGAGTCCGGACAGGCCAGAAATATGGGAGCAGGAGGAGCTCTGGGATGTGATCATGGTGGACACCCACCACAGCAGGCTACTACCCTGCAGGCTTGGCCTAGTGAACTCCCCTTGTCAGCACTGCATGAATCCTGAGCTGCTGCACTCATTCGGTGAAGAGGTAATGGTCATTTACTGTTACCAAAGCTGATGGATCATTTAAGTCACGCTCAGTCACCAAACAGTGTGAATCACTTTGAAAGCTTCATCAGAGAAAGCCGTTCGGACAAGCAGGGCAGGTAACAGATCAAGAGAGAATTTGATATTATATCAGTTGTGACAGCTGCAAATTCTGCTAATTGCTATCGATTGTCGTGAAGTTTTGTTAGACGAAGATGTCAATGTTTAGCTATAAAAATGCGTATTTCAATGACGATTATAATCGATGGTACCCTTTAAATGTTACAAACTCTTTTCTGAGTGGGCAGGTTGAACCCTGTGTTATTGAAGCTGCTAATTACTTGGCGGATATAAAGCATTACTCGTGTGAACACTAACTTCTCAGTTCTTCAGCTAAAGGTGGATTTCTTCTGGATGCATATATGGACACTTTATTCTGGTCATTAATAATGCAGAAACTAAACAGCAATTAAAGTGAGAAAGAAATATATGCTCCAGTTTGTAGGACTGCTGAGTAACCGCAGTCCTCGTTAAAGATAACAGATGTTGTGGGTGTTCTGCGCTTCAAAAATATCCTTCCCATGGTCCTCAGGAAAATGAATAGGCCTCATTTGAATGAAGAGATTCTTCTGTTTTCTGAAATATCATATGGATTCATTTTATTGACTCATTAGTAAATTAATCCATTGATTCTTCAGCTCTTGGAACAATGAAATACATGCCCAGGAGTGTTTTGGGGCTTTCCGTGGCTATTAAATTTAGTGTAGTGGCTGGGTTGCTTTTGTTTTTTAATGAATCGCTTTGCTTTGGCTGTAAACAATGAACACTTTCCAATGTGCATGGAACAAGCTCAGGGATGTGAGGGAGGCAAACAGATACCCTTGGCTAATTGCCGCCAGAAGGACAGCCAACTTGCGTCTCAGCATATGCCATTCTGTCACTGCTCAGCCCGTGGTGGGTACAGCTGAGCGTGGCTCCTCTTTCTGAACTTTGGGATTTTCTTATTCCCCTCTTCCATGGTGTGTTCTTGCCACGTGCCTGCCTTCCTGTGCTGTTACAAGCAGCTCCGTGTTTACCAGCCTGGTTTTTCACAGATGAGGAGTTAAGTTTTGAAGGGGTTAAGCTGTGTGCTCTTTTCTCTCTCCTGCGGGTGGGAATGGAACTAGCTGCTTTCTCATCCCATGTAGGATTGCGTGGTTAAACATGACAGGTCAAGTTCTCCGGTCTGAACTAGCTGCTCTTAGCGCAACTCTGAAAGCAGAGTGGTTAAACTGGTTTTAGGTCACCCTCTTGGCACTTCTCCTTTTGGCTTAGCCTTAGTCTGAGCTTTGGGGAGAGATAACGGGGTCTTGGAGGCTGCTGGGGCTGCAGGGGCTGCCAGCAGCCTCAGCCATGGTGCTGGGGTGGCCATGGCTGCTCCCCAGGTAAGATGTAGCCAAAGGGGCTGTGAGAGCCCTGGGCAGTGTGCTGCAGGGCTAGGTGCGAGTCAGAGCCACGGCCTGGGTATGGGAGCCCAGGTTGCTTATTTCTCCCTTCAGGTGTTGTTCCCTGCCCTCCCATCCACATCAGAGACATTTTAGTCCCATCCTTAAGCCTTTGGTCCAGTTCAGGAGAACTGCAGAGCTCAGACCCCTTTTGGATGAGATGCAGCTCCTGGATTTGACATGCCATGGTCTGGGTTCTGGTTTGGACTGATCTGGAGTGGAATGTCAGGCACTGGAAAGGCGTTATGCTCCCTCTGAAAAACCGAAACCTTCCTGGAGAGCTCCCTTCGTTTCTGGGTCTCAGCCAAACTTCAGACATTGCAGGTGTTTTGTCTTCTGCAAGGATTTTTGCTTCTAAAGGCAGCTCATGGGTGATAAACTGCTTTCTGCCAGCAGAGGCATCAGCTTTACTTTGAAATGCCTGGTTTATTATTCTTCCTTACTAGATGACAGAAGGCGTGATAATCTGCTTTAACTCTCTGAGTGAAGAAACCATCGTACGGGCTGTGCAATCACTCCCCTTTCAGGTTTGGAAAACCCAGTGCCCTGAAAAAAGGCTGGTTACACCTGCATCTCCTGGAGACCAGTGTCCTGCAGAGCTGGATCTAGCCTAGGCTCCTAAATTAGAGGGAATTTTACATGCTTTCACTTTTTTTTCTTTTATCACGAACACTGAGGAAATTGGGTGGTCTTAGATCAAGATATGTTGATTATTTACATCATTTTTTCTGTTATAGATGTTTACTGTGTCTTGGGTAGGATGATAAAGTGGTATTTTTTGCTTGATGTTTTCAAAGATTGGGATCAAAAGTACTTAACACAGAAGGATGGCTCTTCTTATGTCTGCCAACAGGAGCAACAGTTTCAGGCTGTAATCCAGTTTATTTGGAGGTCGTGGCTGAAAACCTGATTGTGAGTGTCTGTTGAATGCCAAAGTAAAAGCTGAAAATCTTTGTACTAAGCAAAAAGAACTGACTTAAAATTCGGCATTTCCGTAGGGAAGGAGTCCTGTTGTCTCACTTGTTCTCCCAGGAGTGTCTGGCAAAGTTTGATGCTCTTGTTCTTGCGCTGCTTTGGGTAGAATAAAAGTGGCCTCATTAGCTCCATATGATAAATTATAGATCTAAAAATACCCATCGCATTTAGATGATGTAAAAAAAACAATTTTCACTTAGGTGTGGAAGAAAAAAAGGAATTTGATAAGTAACAATTAGATAAGACGTCTGCTGAGACTGCTGTGCTGCTTCTGCTAAACATTAAGCACAATTAATTGCCTGCGTAAAATGCTATTTCAACAAGCCCCATACCTAGGTGTGCACCAGGATCTGCATGGTCACAGAGCTGCAGAAATCTGAGGGTAACGTAGTGATTTTTTGCTATCAGCTCAACTTTGCAGCCTTCTCTTTTCAGAACAAGGACTGCAAAATCCAAGCTGCCTGTGAATGTCAGCTGGGGCTGATTGCAGGTATTTCTGGCCATGCATCATACTCTGTAGAGCTAAAACACTTCTAGACACTTTTTAATGGAATGTGCCTCCACTGCCAGTGACCTTTAGAGATTTACAGATTTGTTCCCTTGTTGCCACGTGATTTACATTCATTGGGGTGTGCTGAGAGAGGGCAGTCAGGAACAGGCAGCAGGGTGCTGTTGGACAGCCCATGCCAAGGATGCTTTTAGAAACTCATGGAGGCAGGCTGGGTGGTCACAGGGAGGGCAGAGAGCCGCAATGTGCATGGTTAGCTGGGATGTGCCCGAGGACAGCAATGGTCCCAGCTGGCAGTGCGGATAAGGACTAAGTAACTCTGGGATTGTGGGAAAGCTGCTGAGCCAAACTTTGCACCCAGCAGCTTGATACACATTTCCAAAGCAATCTCTTGCACTGAAAAGGGCTAAGGAGCTGTAGACACTTAAGAATGAAAGCTTATATTAGGTGTGACAGGTACAGAAACTCGAAGCTGAGGAAGCTGCCACTGGAAGCCCTAAGGTCAAACAAAGCTAGTGAGATCTCACATCTCATTCAACATCCACGTTTCAAACAACCAGTTGTTACTTAGAGCCTCACTGGGTGCTTCAGCTGGTTCCTACCATCAGCAGATGTTTGTCATTGCAGCCCCAAATATTGACATGGGCTTTGAGGGGGGTTGTCCATGCTATTTTTCTAGCATTAATTCATATTAAGATAGGCATCAGATATCACGCGAGATACCCAGTTTAACCCTTCTGGTCCCACAGTCATAAATCCTTCGCTCTATTGGCCATAGTGTTACTTTTTTTGTCTGTGTGCCTCCTGCAAATAAATGATTTTGTATCTCTATCAATGTTTATCATTTCCTTCAACCCCATGCTCAGTGTAGGGCATAAACCAGCAAAATTAATTAATGACTTTTGAGCCCACTAATGTTTCCAGTCTTTTAATGCCTTTGTTTAAATAGGTAGTGCACGAGTATCATCATAGCCAGGGATGTGAAATGCTTGTCTACCTCTGCTGAAGCAGTGGTCGCGCTGCGCGTTGTTCCTGTGGGTGACGGCAGCTGCTGCCTTTGCCTTCTGACTTGGGCTCCAGCCTTCTTCTGCCAGCCAGAAGCTATAATGACTACAGAAGAAATGTAGTCCTTTTCAGAGAGAGCTATTAAAAGAAAATTATTCTCAAAGTAATGTTTATGTCATGATGGGATTGCTGAATTACTGCGTGTTATGGGAAAGGAAATTGTAAATGTGTTGGCTTTTCTTCCCGTTAGAACTATTGTTTTATTACAGCTGTTATACATGCACACACACTTTTTTTAAAAAAAAAATCTTCTTAAAAATGAAGCCATCCTGCCTTAGGTACTGACCATAAGCTAAAGTTAGCAAAATTAAAGAGCAGACTGCTCAGAGAGGTTTGCAAAGGCAAGCAGGAATAGCGATTCCTTCTTTTGGCTGTGTAAGTGCACGAGCAAGAGGGAGGCACTAAAGAATAACATCTCTCTGTACTTCCAGGACTACCCAGAGGGGCAGTTCTGCCTAGGAGAGACAGCTCCAACAGTGCTTTACACTGACCCCTCTCCTCATCCCACCCCACACTGTCACCAGGGTGCAAATCCATAACTAGCACATAGCCGTCTAGTGTGGGAGTCTGCAAGTCAAGCAGCTAAAAGCTAATCATGGCAAGAGCTTGCCGGCTGCAAGTAAGGATCCTGGCTGCAAAGAGATATCAGTGCTTATCATTTCATGCTGTCCCCCAGGCAAAAAGGCTCTTTTGGTGCCTTCTCATCCTTGGGCCAGTTTGCATTTCAGGTCCAGCCTGGTTCCTGTCTCCTGCCACCTGATGTGCTGCTCAGCAGGGCCAGAAAACACCTCACTCGCCTTCCCTTGCCCACGCAGCCTCGATGGACGTGGCAGTTTTGTCTGCAGACGTGCAACGCAACTGAACTGCATAAGAAACTGTTTTCACTTACTTCTGCTTTTAGATCAAAATACTAAATCTAAATGCGCTTCAATTTCTATCGCAATGTCCAAGGCAATGGTGTGGAAATGATATGCAGCTTGAAAAGAAATCAGAAGAAATATTTTTCTCGATCTCTTGGGTATTACAGAACATTAGTTCACTAACACCTTCCTGCAGAAGTTGTGCAGGCAGGGCTTTTTGGTATCGTTCCCAAAGTGTATACCAGGTGCTTGGGATTTATCAGACGAGAAGCGGCTCTGGGTTCGGCTGAACACAGCCATGCAGTCATTCCAGCTGTGCACAGCAGCACGGCACACGCTTGCCCAGAGGATACTGACCTGGGACTCTGCAGCAGCCACGACACTGAAACCTTTTCCTGTTCATGAAGGGCTTCATCATGTCTTCTCTTACTTTTCATTTCCTTCTCTGAAAGCTTCTGCGTGGTAACAGGACACAAATGTGGAATCAGGAAACTGCCTGATACGTCCTAGTTGACCAGTTAATCACTGGTCCATGTACCTGTGGTGATAGCCCTGATAAACAGCAGTGGCACTAACACTTCCCCTTCCGACTGCTTATCTCTTCCAAAATCCCCTCTCCGTGAGCTCAGCCCCTCTACTCCCTACTCCCTGGCACAGCACAACACTCCCCACAGCCTTGCAGCAGACCAGCTCAAGGACACAACCATGAGCTTCTCTTCAGAGGTCATTCTCATACTATAATGTGCTTTTTTTGTGCCTAAGCAAACAAATCCCCTATAGATCTATACGTGCAGCTGCTTGTTGTTGGCTGAGGTGGAATAACCTCTAGGCTGGGAAGCAGAAACCAGCTGAAGTGTGCACCAACCACTCGATTCATGTCTTGATCTGCCTCCTGGGCTGAGGACAAGGACCCATATCAGTATGAAACCATTTAATTCCTCTTTAAAGTTTTGGTGTAATTTGAGAGTCAAGCTCTATGCAGATCAGAACATGTTAGTAATGTCTGGAAAGTAATTATGGCATATATTATTATTTTAATATTTACTAAGTGCTGACAGTGTAATACTTTTATTAAAACTTTAGGGAGGGTGAAATACATACCACAAGGCATGGTGAGATGAAGGTAGTCTTCTGAAATCACTCATTTATATTTCAATTTTACAGTCACTTTCCTGTGACCTACTTCTAATCATATATTGGTTTCTTTGGGTCTTAGAATTGTGTGAGGTGGCTAATGATTTTAATTTAAAGTTCTTTATGGAAGAACACAAGTAATATTTCTGCCTAGTGAAGGCACGCTGTGAACTTCTTATTGAGAAACAAGTTATCATGGTGTTGAAGAGCAATGGAAGAGGTTTAACCTTGCTAGAAGCTGGAAGTCTTTCTTTTCACTTATTGTGATCATGTAAGAGCAGTATGCCAAGGGTTATCAGGAGAAGATCTCTGTTTAAAGAGGAGCTGCTGAGACTAAATTATGTCTGGTGTCTGTTGTTTTTTTTTTCTCTACAATGAGGGGAATCTGCTGAAGTAATTTTGCAAAAAGAAAGAGCAGCATTTTCAATATTCTTTGTTTCTGACCAGCTGGATAATCTAAACCAAATCCAGATTTTCTACTGATTTTTTTTTTTTCTCAAAGCAAGTTTATCATAACCTTCCAAGCTAGGTTTACACTTTTTAATCTAGCTTGCATACTCTCTGGAGAATGTACAGTCTTTTGTCACTTGTCACCTAAAGCAATGGATTTCTTGATGGAAACGCATTGATGATAGATTGGTTTTGCTCATTAACTGGCTGTCAAATTGATTATAAGTATTAGTGAACTTGATTTAGATGTTCCACAAAGACTTGAGTCACAATGTAGGTGAACCACTGGGGTTAGGGTCCTGGAACAAATGTTTGTGATGTGTCCAGGCTAGTCTTCACTGTAACATTTGGTAACTCAAACAATTGGCCCTTGACTATCTTAATTTAAAACAGGTCCACAGACTTGAAAGAAAAATCTATAGCAATATAATTATATGAATATATAGACTTCAAGACAGCTGAGGGACACAAAAAACACTCAGAAGCCCACAGTCTAAAAGAAATGAATAGCTAATAGGTGGAGTTTCCCTGACATCTGGATTTCACTACAGCAAAGCGTTACGGAAACCTGACTGGATTGCAATTGCAGGCTCCTATCCCATGGCTTTAGCTAAAACTCTTAGGTTTTATACTTTATTTTAATTCCTAGGTTATTAATTGCCAATACAGATAAGATGTCTTAATGTGCATGAGCTCTCCTTCCATTGCATTCCATTAGGAAGATATCATTACATTTCAGCCACACATCGTTAAACATTACAAAATATACCCAGAAAGGCAGTTGTATATACGAGGCACGCTATTACAGGTAATATATTTTGCTAAGTTGCACAACCCTGAGGATAAAGAGGCAGCGTGTGCCCTCGCCGCCGGTGCAGGCATGTTCAGGGGTGCACACAGCATCTGTTGCTGTGCAGTTAAACACAGCTAAACACTTCTGCAACTTCTTTTTCTTTGCCTCTCCACCCCCATCCTCCAGAAACTGACCTGTATGTCCGCCTTTGCAGGGGAAGAAAACAGATTGAGGCCCAAAAGCCAAAATCCTTGATCAATACGGGATAGGTGCCTCACCACCAGACCTCTTGTGTAGTTATTTGTGTGAGAGTGAAGTTCAAAGGCAGCGAGGTACAACTACCAACCCACTCGATGCGAGGCAGTGGAGAATAGAGCCCTTAAACCATGCTGGGCTGTCTGGGCAGCACTCGCATTGATGGATTTCTGCTTTCCACTAAACTGATTAGCTTTACGGTGCTGTTTCAGTGGTTGTCAGGGCTTGAGAAAGTCCTGTATCTATTACCAGCCATTCTTCTTATCCTCAGAGAACCTTTCTCAAAGTTCAGCACCATGAAGCTGCCCACAAAGTAGTCTTATTATAGTCAATGCAAACATAATAAAAGGCAACAGGAGAGCAGACAGGCTCCTTACGCTGAGTGAGAGCTCAGGAGAGATGTGATTTCTTAGACTGTAGTACAGCAAATACAGCAGTGCCCTCAGATATAGAAATCACCAGGCAGTCAGTACCATATTGAAGGTTTTGGGGTTTTTTTTCCAAGCACTTGCGCATGGGAGCTTTCTCAGAGACCTTTTCTGCAGCTGTGTGTCAGGTTATACTTAACATCATCACCGTGCTAAAGGCGAGAAGTCTCCAGCAAGAGACTCCTAGCAGGGCACACATTTTCCAGACAGTATAGTACCACTCCAAAGTCATTGAGCAAGCTCGAATATACAAGGTCCTCCACAAGATGCACTCAGGTGCTTCCACGCTGCATGGTGCAGCCCCCCCGGGGCCAAAGCTCAGCAGCACAGAACTGGTCTGGGTAATGAGAGCAATGGCAGCTGGGGAGGTGAATCTGAAATGGGTGCCCGCCTGGAGAGAGTGTTCATGCAGTCATCGCACATGGAAGGGACGGAGCACTGGGTTATTGGTAATAACTGAGCAAAATTGATTTTTTTTAATATATTATTCTTCGAGGGAAGGTGAAGGGAAATTTGGGTTCTTTTCTTCCAAGCTCCTTTCCTGCAATGGTGAAACAAACGGTCTCTGCTATTGTAAGCTTTATTAGACAGCTTATCACACACTTAAATGCAGTCCTTCCGACAGAAGATGTCTACAAATCCTGTTTTTTAAATATCCTTTGAATCCTGCTGATTCCATTCTCTTTCTCACCTGTCCTTGCACCTATTGTTTATGTTTATCCACTTTAAATTACATTAACACCAACACTGCACCAGTTTGGCTCTCCCGATCAGAGCTGTGCATCACGCTGTCTGCCTGCAGCAAAGCAGTGGTATTTAAAGGAGGTTTTTCTTGAGCCGGTTACTGTAGCTGGATTAAAGAACTGACATAACTATCACTGCTTATTTTGTTGTGATAGATTTACTGTAAATCTCTTCTAAAAGTCATATTTAGAAGGAGCCTCGTGGTGTGTCTTTGCATATGTCTGGAACTGCAGCCAGTACTAAAACACAGGGTACTCAAATGCGGTGCTCTGGGTATAACCAGTGTTGGCACAGTTCTGGGAGGAATTTTCTCCCCTTTCCAATGCACACATTATTACACAACTGTTCTTGACCCCACGGGGTATTCACCTGCATTTAATGGACTGGACATTGTGTCTGACGCAGAAAACAGGGTTTTGATGAGGGAATTCTTTGAATGGGGCTATCAAATCATGCTCCCTCTGTCTTTAAAAGCTCTCTCAGTGGCTGGATTCCTTTCTTTCTGTTTACAAGGACAAAAGAGCAGCAAAAAGAAATCCTCAAACCACATGGAAAAGGAATAGCATCAATGTGTGACAATGCATTCACAGCCCAGCCCCAATCTGCGCAAAGCGAGGCATTCCCACAGCACACAGCCTGGCTGGGATCAGAGAAAACCCCAGGATGTTTTTGAATCCTAAAGCTGTTTCTTGTATTTGATAAATAAACAGTTACTTTTAGATACCAGTGAAAGGTGTTAATGATAGCAATAACACCCCAAGGTGGTAGCAAACAAATTGCATATTGCAAACGTAATGAGGGATCTGGGGAGGGGGATCACAGCTTAATTAACTCTGCCACTATGCAGAGGCTGAGTTTCGTGAGCCCAAGACAGTGATGGAAAAAACTGTGTGTCCCCGAGGGGGCTGCAGGATGCTGATGGTACATTTTGTGTGGCTGAGCATCTCCAGGCACCATCACCCACGAGGGACCACAGTGGGATGGGGGGAGCGAGGGGACCCACTGAGGCAGCGGCAGAATGGAAGGGGAGCAGTGATCCTCAGA
Organism: Eurystomus gularis; assembly: GCA_013400335.1. Classification (NCBI taxonomy): domain Eukaryota; kingdom Metazoa; phylum Chordata; class Aves; order Coraciiformes; family Coraciidae; genus Eurystomus; species Eurystomus gularis. Next base: position 918,253 of record VZZY01017148.1, on the reverse strand, counting down.
GAGATCCTGGAGACAGCAGAGGGAAGAGGAACATCCTGGAGAAGTTTGAATGTGGCGGACGTAGGGGTGGGTTACATTTCAGTCCTGATTTGATCACACAGGAAGAGTTGCATTGGGATCAGCATCCGTATGGGCAAACACTGTTTGGTGTGTGCAGCTCTCAAGGAACCAACCCCTGGCCACTGGCAGCAAGGAGCAAAATGGGAGACAATGGTCTGGCAGGAGGTTGGGGTACACACTATCCCCTGAATGTAGTTTGCTGCTGACAGCACCTCATAAAGGCAGCGCAAATACGCAGTTTTCAATGGAGCTTTATAATTAAGACCCGACATAGGAATAGAAAAAGCCCTCAGTTCTTCCACAAAGTCAAGTAACTCCAAACAGAAGGAAAATTCTCCTTCTGAAACCCTCTCTCCCAGAGCAGCTGCTTCACTTAGGTCATTTGGACACCTCCATTCCCTCTCGGGGGGTCATAATGGATGGAGATGCTTTGCAGAGGGTCTGAGTCCCAGTGCATGCTAAGACGTGCTGGCTCCCCTGCAGGCACCAACTTCAGGCAACTGCCTGGGGAGGGAGATTCAGGGACCCCAGAAATCTCCCTGCTCTTCATTTGCTCTTCATTCCTATGTGTGCTTCTGCAGCAGAGAAAGCCATTAAGCCTCTCACAGGGAACAGGGATCGATGCCATGCTGATCAAACCAGGAGCTGCAGAACTTTGGGTGAAGGTGTAATTCTGAGTGCTTCCAGCTCGGTTTCATTCAAGTCCTGATACTGAGATTTTAGTACTATGCTAATTTTAGCTTAAATTGTCTGACAGCTCCTCTTTGTGAACAGGAGCAATATTGACAGAATGGTACTTCTTGAAAGAAAAGGGTTTTTTTTTTTCTCCGCAGAGAAAATACACTCTATGTGTAGTGGGTTGCTGCTGTTTCTTTTCCTTCCGAACTAAGGCTGAGTAAAAAGAAAGCCTGATAGCTGGCTTTCATTACAGGAATGGCTTTGAGTTTTCCGGAAAAATAGGTATTAGTTACAGGATCTGAGCGCACATTGTTTAGGGGGATTCCCCTTGGAGTCACTGCTCAGGTGCTTTGTCCAGGAAGTGGAATGAAACGTATGCCCTGGGCAGGTCCTGGCTAAATCTGGAATCTGCCAGGCTCCTTTCTCTTGATCATACTTTTTTTTTCCCCACCTTGCCATTCATGTCATGCCACAATGAGAAGCAGTGAGGAAGGAGCTACTATCAATGAGTCCTGAAAATCACGTTATGATGGTAAATCACAAAGACAGAGTGGCAGCCTGCAGCTTGGGAAGGGTGGGTGGGTGGCTGGACACAGAGGCCACTCAAGACACCTGATTTCCATCTGCCTCATCTGCCTGCAACCTGCCTGCTGCAGGGAGCTGCTTCCTTAACAGGAGACAAATCAGTGGGAATATTCGACAACCCCTTATGTAATGCTCTGAAACGTTCCTTCTAAATACAAGGAGATCCAGAGATAGAAAAGTCGGTATCATAATGAAAAATGTAATTAAAGTTTTGGTCAGATTGAATCCATTACATCTCTCACAAGTACCCGGTATTGATTTCAGCCTCAACCCCAGGAATATGTACTCTGATACCTCTGAAATCCCGTGAGCAGGGGCCTAAGCCCAGCGTACATGCCATTTGTATGGCTTAAACCCAAGAATATGCTTCCAACCAACTTTAACTCTGTAGGATTTGTATTTTATTGACTCTGAGCAAAAGCAAGCTAGAGGAAGCTGTATTTGCCACAAGGAAGATGGCTTTTGAGACACAATCTGTAAATAGAAGGGAAAGGGCTATTTTGGCTATATTTCTGAATTGGCAGAAAACTGCAGCAGATTGCATTATTCAGTGGGTAATGTAATGTTAATGCGGCTGCGAGGGGGAGAGAACTTAAGGTTTAATCATTTTGTAATACACTTACATTGCCCATTTTAGATTTGTCAGCTGTCACAAATGAACAGCAGTTTTATCCTGGGACTATATATAGAATTACTATTTATATATTTTTCATCTGCAGCTTATGCAGTTTAAACGAAGAAAAGAAAGGAAAGAGCCAGGATAGAGTGAGGGGGGGATGCATCCTCTGCTCTGCTCCATTCAGAGAATTCCTCAGTGCCTCCACGCAGGAAAATGCTGCCTTCGCCTGAGCCGAGGCTTAGGTGGTTGACATTTTCAATAACACAACACTCATTTCAGCAAGCCATTTAATGTCATGGAGAGCAAGGCAAGGAAACACTGCATTTAAAAATTCAGCCACATAGGAATGGCAGCTGGTGAACTTCTGCTTTATGTCTTTTTGTATTTATCATTCATAAGCACCAAACTCCAGGAAATCCTCTCCCGTGGCATCGCTCCTCACCAGTTTTATTGAAAAACTGTAATATCCTTTTGCATTCTAAATTCTGAGTAAAAGCCACCCACGTTACGGCTTTTTGTATACACGTTTTAGCAGTTCTCAAACAAAGATGATTCCTTCTTTGACTGCCGAGTCCTGCTGCTTTCTCTGCTGTGTCTCCTCACAGCATCACTGGAACCTTCACGGCACGTTGCAGGCTGCCCAAGCGCTGATCAATGTTCTTGCCAAAAAAAACCAACCAGGCTTTGCAAATGGACTTGCTGCTCCTATCAGCTCTAAGAAGTATTTGAATGTGTTTGCTTCTTTTGGGGCAGCCATTTGAAAAAATCCAAGGGAAACTTGAGAAAGCAGAACATCCTGCTGATCATAAATTTCAAGTATTTCCATTGTTTCATCTTTTAATGAAATTCTTACTCTGGAAGTGATTTCTGTAGGGAGTTTTGCCTTGACTGTTCTCTCCACTGCTACATCCTACAGGCCAAAGGATTTCTTTTCTCTGACAATAAAAATTGATGGTTTTTAAGAGGCAAGAATACCCCTGTTTTCATCTATAGCATTTACCTACAAAGAGCATGATAATTTATACAGAAAATGCTGTCTGTCCTTCCTGCAGGACAGCCTGATTTATCGGCTGTGCATCTGTTTCACATAAAGTGCCCCGAGTAGAACAAAAACCTCCATTCTAGCAAAACCAGGACAGTCTTTTTAGTTTTCAATAAATCATGTTCTACCTGTGGGATACCTTGTTAATGACTATATGCTAAATCCAGAGGGGGTTTTCCTTTTTCTTTTTTTTTTTTTCCTTTTCCTTTTTTTTTCATTTTTAACTCTCCATGACAAATATTCTGAGGTTCTGGGGCCAGCTGAACACGCTTGCTGCCTGGGCGAAACTCCTTTTCTTTTCAGAGGGAGTCTGGCATTAGTAAGCTGCCTACATCAAATATCTGATTAGTAACACACATCTCTGTAACGTTCCACCTCGGAGTGACCAGGCTTCATAAACTAGCCTGGGGACACCACAAGCCAAAATCTTCCCTCGTTCCCTTTGTAGTTAACATCTTTGCCTTTACCTACCCAACTTTTTTTTTTTTTTTCTTCTATTCAGGATGCAATTGAATTTCCATTAAGGAGTCTAAATTCTATAACCAGGGAAAATACCTGGATTCCCACTACAGGAAAAGTCTTAGAGCAGGAGAGTTATGGAGAAGGGGAATGAGATCTTAGCAGAAAATGTGCTCTGTTCCTCCTTTGAGCTTGTCGCTTCCTCATACGGATTCTAGCCCCACACCTCCCCTCCCCAGCCTTCCTCTTTGCATCTTCAGCACCAGCTTCCCTCAAATCACCTGAGGTTTCAAGAGATGGAAGGACGGGAGGAAATCCACGTTCCCAGTGCAGCTCCACTGAAAATGTGTGAGCCGCAGCCAAACTGAACCCAAGGGGCTTATGTCTGTCAAAGGCACTGGTGAAAAGCCGAAATCATCATTTTAAGACTTATATTGATGTAAGTGGGAGTGGAAATCATTTTTTTACTGCGGACATAATTCATGCAGGATGCTTATAGCATCCAAAAGGCTTTAGGCTAGTGTTACAATGCTGTCAATGAAGTACAAACGTGTCTAGGGGAAAGAGAGTAAATTCCTGTAAAATACCAGCACAGTGAGCCATGGCAGAGCTGGATCTTGTTTCCTACCCTGTGAGCTGGACTCCTGGTGCATCTGCACCTCCTTTCTCCCCAAACCCTTGTGTGGTGAGCGCCAGCCACACTGGTGGTTCCTCAGCAGAGCTGTGAGGTCTTTGCATGTGGCTGCAGTGCCAGGACCATCTGAGGTCCATTGTCTCAAAAATACCCCACTGATTGAGTGGCCTTCCTGAAGGGGACTCTGGGGAGCTGGAACACAACAGCTTTGAGATACACGTTGCCTCTCCTCTTATGTTTTTGCTGGACAATGGGGGTCTTGATTTCTGACAAGGCCTCTTGTTCCCACTGTAATATAAATTGCAGTGTAAAAATATCACAGATGGGATGAGCTATGTCCTTGACCTTGTTTCTTTCCTGCAAAAAGCCAGGTGGTGCTTCTGCCAGTTTCTCTATTGCCAGTCACGAATCAAACAGTTCCCTGTCATTAAATTGCCAGTCCTTTGTCCCTGGGCATAGAGCAAAAGAAAGTCACCTTTCCAACAGTTTGCCAACTGTTGAGACATGTTGCTATTTCAGTGTTATCTGCAATGTCATTTCCTTCACCCAGGTGATGCGTCGCCAGGCTGCTGGGACCAGACCTCGGGAATGAACCATGCCGCCTGTGTGTGAGACTGCTCTAAAAAACACCTCTTCTCTGCAGGAGACCTGAAGAAGCCCTTGGGCTTGAGAACACCTTGGTTTGCTTGTTCCTCTCCTAGACCCAGGAACGCCCCAGGCGGACTCCATCTTGTCCTGCCATAAGTGACACAGGACACCTGGCAGCAGCACGGGATGTCCAAGGTGCCATTTTGGTCTTCTCCCTCCAACGAAGAACACTTTGGTCTGTGGTGGAGGTTGTGTCTATCTGGTGTTTTATCAGGAGAGTTTATCTTCAGCCTTTTTTCAGTTGTTTTGCCTACCTTTCTGATGCCTTTGCCAGCCAGGCCAGGACTGAATTTGGCCCCTGATAGACACTTCTTTAATCAGAGATTTGCCTTAGCGGCAGGGTTGCTCAGAGGTCTAATTAAGTTTACAGCTTCTAATTAAATTGATCTGAGATCCTGAGGTTGAAGGCCTTTTAAGAGCACTCATTTATTAAAAAGTTGGGATTTTTTGCTCCAGCAACCTTCTGTGTTAGACTAATTTTAGCATGCAGAAGTAAAGGATGAGTAATCCTTTCTAAGGCTTTGGCGATGTTGGTTGAAGCTTTTTCTCATTTGCCTTAATCAAAGAAGCAATCAAAAATTGCTAATCACCTTTATGAAGGCACTTAGGTCAGGGTGAACTATGTGCAATCATATAACACTGTAAGGAAGCAAATAATGTTGCCTCAAAAAGGATAAAAATGCTGGACTGAGGGGATGTGGGAGACCCAGGCTGCAACCCTTGTGTCCCTCTTACTTTGGCCGTTTTTTCCCCCAACACTCAGATAATTAATAGGTGGTATTCAACAGGACGTCTCACATCCTGCTCCTGAGCCAGCCACTTTGAACAGGCTGTTGCTCTGAACCGCGCTGCTGTACACTATTGTCATTCAGGTAAAGTTTATAACTTCATTTCTTCAGACTCAATCAACAAAATCAAACATTTCCCATGGACGATTTGATTAAATGTCATTTAGATGCATCAGAGAAACTTTCAAAATGATCAAAATTGACCAATTCACTCTTCTTGCCTTTGTGGGACAAAGTTATCTTAAATCTTAATAAACCCTAATCAATGCCTACTTTATAATTACACATAAAAGCCACCCTTTAAGGCCCTCCCTTGGGGTCAGACCAGGGCCTTCCTCACATGGTGTTTCCTCCAGAGCCAACTGCACATGAGTTTATTTCTAGTCTTCAGAGAGTGGAGAACTTTATTGCCTTTGTGCCCTGCTTGTGTTACAGCCTTTTGTCCTGGGAAACTGAGCCACCCCATCGAGATTTTAAGAGTCAACATAAATCTTATCTCCCCAGCCTTGCATTTGGAGAAATGCTTAGGTTTTGACTGATATCCCATTTAAGATAACTAAGATAATTAAAAGAAGAAAAGCAGTGGATTGAGGAGATGTAGGAGATGTGGACTGTGATGCCCCTGTCCTGCTTCACTTGGTCATATTCTGTTTCCAGTGCCTGGATAATTAATAAATGCTGTTGGATGGGTTGTCTCATTTCAGGTAACTAAGTAAACTTTACCTCTTCCAAGGCTCTTGCCTTTAGAGTTCAGTAATTTGCAGTGGATAAAGGACCAAGAGGGTCATGGATTTTTAACTGTAAGATTTTTTTCTCTGAAAAGTAATGCTGACTTGTCAAAAATGTATTTTTCACCTTAAAAAAACATGTTTCAATGAAGCTTTTTTAATGCCTTGAAATGTTTTCAATGTTTAAAATGAAATTACTTTCCAGATATCCAGTCTGAACCATGGTCCTTATATTCAAAGGTAAAATAATTATAAACCAGAACTATAATAAGGCCACAGAGGAAACGACATATTTCAAATTAAGCAGATTCAGGATGGACCTTGTCTGAATTTTCTTTCCCTTTTCACTTTGCATTACTTTGTCCCAAGTTAAAGAAATATTTCAAAATCTTCAATGTGCAAAAACATTTCCTTGCCCAGCTCTAATTGCCCAATTGAATTACATGTAGACAGATCACAACTTCCTTCAATTAATCAGTTCCATAAATGCTTTTTTTTTCCCACAATCCCTGACCCATAGCTCATTCACAAATCCAGTGCTTGTGCTGATTCAATTAGCCATTTAACTCACATGGCCTGGGAGTGTTTCCCATTTGCGGAGACCCTCACTTAAGCTCAGGATTTGCATACAGCTTCTAATTCTCACTTAAAATTCACCCCTTCCTAAACCCTTTTTGCCTCTGACCTCCCATGCTGGGATCCATGTGGGAAGCCGATGCACTGGGAGCATGAATCCAGCTGGAATGAATTTGTTTAAAAAGCTGAGAGGACTTTCACTGAGATTTTTTGGCATTGCTCACCCAGTTCTAATTGCTTTATAAATTTAATGGAGTTAATGTTGGCCACTGGGTGCTGGGCTGATTGTAGATAAGGGATATAAAGGCAGCCCTAGGTTCCAGGACCTCATCTCTTGGCGCAGGGATAGTGCCAAAGAGGAAAATGAAGAGCAGGAAGGAGACCTCATGCAAGTGAGGCTTCAGACTCCTGTACAGTAAGTTGGCAGCCCAGGTGATGTTCCCAGAAATCACAGTATCCCCAGAGAGTCTCTGGGGTTTGGTAGGTGCTGTGGTGGTCTGCAGAGCCATTCCACTCCAAAAAAACTATAAACGTGGTAAGAAACTGCCTTTTTTTTTCCCGCTGCTTTTTTTTTGTTCACAAGAGCTTATTCCTTAGAGACTGACAGAAAAATCAGGGCTGCTAAGATATCTCAGTTGTTGAGATCTCAGAACTGTTGTTTGTTTGCTTTGGGGTTTTTTTCCCCTTAAATCCATGGTTTTTTGTTGCTGTATTACCAATGAAAAGTTAAGGTTTTGATTCTGTATGAGAGTAACTCTGTCACTGCCTGAAGTTCAGATTTAGGGTAGATCTGTAGCTTTCCTGTTCCTTTGCCAGTAGAAGAAATCTGTAACTATACTGAATCTTTCCCTTGCTGATTACTGCAGGGAGTTTTACTGCAAGTTAAATCTGCATTTTACAAGCAGGAATTCCATCTAGATAGCTGTTTCTGATATGCATCAAGGGCTATATCTGATAAAGTTCCCCTCAGTTGAAGGTGACAATGAACACTGGAAAGAACTTGGTCTGCTTCTGTGCATATTCCAGAACATTAATTTCTTTGGTCATCAAATTAAGATCCTGAAGAACAAAATACTCAATTTGCTTAAGATGAAGCTTAGCACCCAATCAGCCAAATTCCTTTGTGCCTCCTTACCTGCTCACCCAGCAACGTGATGTAATCTGCTTTTGTACCTAGATGAGGCTACAATGTGCAGAAGAGCAGGGACTGGTGCAATTCACAAGAAGAAAAATGTATTTGCAAAATATTCTGTCTTGGAAAGATGCCCACAGAGTCAAACAATCTATTAATAGTCATACAAAGTTTAACTCCTGAAGAAAAGCTCTGGCTGGTTTCAAGGAGGACTGCTATGCTCTTGTGTTGCCTGGGACCACGTGCAGGCTTTGCCTTCGCTTTGTCCCAGGCTCTGGTCTCGGTTACCATAAATGAAGCCCCAGCAGACAATTTAGAAAATTCACTTTGGAGAGCTCTGGTTTTATTTCTAGCTATTAACCAACAGGGCTGTCATTTGAGAAGCTTGTGTTAGGGATCTGCTCAGAGCGGGTTGTGTCGGGCTGTGCAGTCGATGGCTACACCAGGGCAGTCACAGAGAGTAACCAGCCTGGCCAAAACTCCATGAGTCACGGCGAGCAATAAAACCCTATCAGGAAGGCATTGCAGGCACCTAATGAGGATCAGATGCAGAGTAATATAGGCCACGGGCATGCTTTTATCCAGATGCGCGGGGAATTATGTACATAAACAGTATAATTTGGTTTCACATCTTATTTTTCATCCTCAGCTTCAGAGAGAAATGAGTTAGTTACTGGCAGTGGCGAGCAGGAGAGCTGCTCTTATGTACTCAGTGGCTGCTCACACACAGCTAGGTGTGATGGAGCTTCCCTTGAGACTGGGCACTTATCTCCACTTGTGGTGGGCTGGAGCAAACATCATGAAGTCCCTTGAGAAAAGTGCCCAGCTCTGGGTGGGAGAGAAGAGGGGGACCCTGCATCTGAGCAGCCTCTGGGGCAGGAAAGGTGAGCTGGGGTCCTTCACTGCTGGGGCAGGCAGCAGTGGTGTGTGGCTGTGGGTTCTGCAGCCCTCACTGTCCCATGGGGCTGTCCTTCAATGCAGAAGGTCCTGCTTGTTGGAGCTGTATCACAGACCGGGTGGCAGAGGCAAAAGCTGGCTTTGCAACATGGTGCTAGTCTCTTCCCTGGGTGTTGGAGAAAATGGCTCAGCTCTTCTGAAGCTGTGACTTTAGACTCCGTCTTAGGGCTGGAAAGAAGGAATTACCTGCTGTGCTTCCTGCTCCTGGTGTGCTGGTTTCCAAGCTTGAAGGTCAGAAGGCTGTAGGACATTAGTGGGAAATGTCCCTTCCACAGAGGAAAGCTGCTTCCAGCTTTGCCTGCCTTGGCTACTTGCGATTTTACATTTGACTGTGTTTGTTGTGATAAATGCAGAAAGCCCTGAACTTAATGTATTCACATTTCAAACACAGGAAAAGGAGGCTGTCAGTCAGCCAAGCAGGGCTGGAGGCAGATGATCAGGGTGTTAAGCCTTGCTTGGCCTTGGTGAGGTGTATAAATCTGAGTGAGTAACAACATTCCTTTTCCTTTAAACTGGAAATAACTCAGAGAAAGCCTTTAATTTTTAAATGAAACATACCTCGAGCTGCATCTCTAAATGCAAGATGCTATAATGGGACTTACGCTGATGTAATGGACCTCTTCTGAGGCTACTTGGAGTTTGGCTGACTCGTTTCCAGGACGGAGATTCTCAGTGTTTGAGAGGGACCAGTCTGACCCCTGCATTGCAGAAGCAGACACTTCACTTGGGGCCTGGCAGCAAGGGGACTTGTTTTCCCCACAGATCCAAGCCCAACTAATGATCTCATTCCTCCCTGTGACATAGCTGGCTTCACAAAACCCAACCCTGATGTGCTCTGCAGAGTGGAGAATTCCTTCAAGCCAGCTGAGAGCTGTGCATCTTCTCATTGCCACCAGCCCCAGCTCACCAGGAAGGCTTTCTGCAGCACTGCTCGGGTATCTGGGATGATGCCGAGCAGTCTGTATCACTTGGCTGCTTGGAGAAAAGAACATATTTGGGGCAGATCTGCAGCAGCTTCTCTATGGGGAAGTGATGTCCTCAAAGATTTGTCCCTCTGCTTCCCTGTATCACCCTCAAGGCTTGCCCATGGATTTTGATTAGGAATCCTCTCCCTCCAACATAGCTGAGCAAGGATGCAGCTTTCCAGCATGCTGTGGTCTGTGATCCAGGGACACCCCAGGGTACCTGGACCCTGCTGCCCTGTTACCCAAAGGGGTCTGGGGGCATCCAACAGCATCCAGCTCCAGTACAGCCACACCTGCAATGTTGCAAGAGCTGTGTAATTGAGAGAGGTTTGCGTTAATTACCTACTTACCTGTGAAAACCTTAAGGTTCAGGATTAAGGGCAAGAAAATTGTACTCGGGGGATATTTTAACGAGCAGAAAAACCTATACTTTGTCTCACAAGTCACTTTTACATTAGAACTTCCTGGGCTTATAATTAGAAATTTAATTTTTTTTGAACAGCAGTTCAGAAACTATGGGAAAACTGGTTTGTTTCCCACCCCTCCGCTTTCTTAATCAGTGCTCTGGGATTTGTTTTCCAGTGGTTAATAACACAGCACTTATGCCCACCTTTTCTCAGAGGGGAAGTTTAAATCTACAGGGCACCTCTGATTGTTTTTTTTATATGTATTTTTTTCATTCAGGCAGTTAGTGAACCAGAACTAATGCAAGTGTTTGGCTGCTCAGGAGCAGAGGAGAGGGTGAAGGAAAGGCAGGTGATGCAGGGGCCATGGGCCCCCCAGGAACTGTCACTGTCCCAGCTCACAGGAGCTGGTCTGACGGGCAGGGTGGCGTGGGGGAAGCTGCACAGGGCAGGGACTGTCTCCTCCAGAGAACGTGGCACCATGCAAAACACTAAATAAATGACACGATTTAGAAGCAATTAGGTAATTATACCTCTTTGCTGTACTCCTGAGTTCAACTCATGCTCCAAGCTCTTGGGCTGGGGCAAGTATCACACGGCTCTCTGCAAAGCTTATTTTTGGAGAGGGTCTCTTTTGCTACATGTCTTTTCCTCCCTTTAAGTCCAGGGGCAGGAGAGCTGCTGGCCATCTTTGCCCCTCCTGAGGCATTTACTCTGCCCTTCTTTATAACAACAGTAGCCCAGGCCATGCAAGCGTGGTGGTTTAATGCACAGCTCAGGGCTAAACGTAAGTGTGACGGTGAGGCTTGGTGTGTGTGAAGAGACATCCTCCCTTACACTGCTGTTGTGGGACAACACCATCAAAGGAAGCTGCACAAGGAGGAAGGAGACCAGAAAGAGCAAGCAAGAGGCTGTGTATAGCTTCAGACTGCCTCCTGATTCATCTCAGAGAGAAGTCACTTAAAAATATAACTGTGACCTTCATTCCCCGTTCATTTGCGTGAGGCTGTGTAATTGTTGCTGTTCTGTGGAAAAGGACCACAGTGTGCATGGGCTGAGTGGTTCTGCAGCAAGCCAGGCTCAAAGGGAGAAAGGCTGATGGGGCTTAGACTTGGTGCTTTGGAGTTCAGATGATTACTTAGGGGAGGAAAAGGTGCTTATCTGAGTGCTTATCTGAGTTGAGTGGTTTACAACAGGCAGGAGGGCACATCCTTGGGGCTGGCTGTACATGCTCTCTTGCTTGAGAAAAGCGGGTGTCCGTTAAAGAGGCAGCAGCATGAGCCTGATGGATGCTGGGCTGGAGGAGGAAGCTTGCAACTATAAATCTGGAAGCTGGGTTTTGAAGCCCAGAAGCAGACTTGTCAGTGGAAACATTTGGGGAACAGCTGGTATCAGCTATCTCTGCTCCTCCTTGTCCATAGGGATGGATTGCATTGCTGTAAATCACTGCATTGGCAGCGGTGCCTGTTCACACCCCATGCCTTGGTAAAATCGTAGGGTGGGAATAGATGTGGAGCATCAGTCCTGGCTTTACGCCACCTGGGAGTTGCCTGCGTGAAGGCAATCCTCGGGTACCAATTGGGTGAACTTTCTAGGAGCTTTTTACTGCCTGAGAAGCTGGTCATGAGGGACAAGTGAATTTGGATCTAGCCCACATGATCTGCATATAGCAGAAATCTGGATACACCCAGAAGGAAAGAAGGGAAATTAGGACAACAGAAGTTGATGGGCTGAAAACTTAATTAACATGTTGAAAAATTTGACCTGAACTTAGGCTCTTTCCCTTTCTTTTTTCCTTTGTCACTATTGGTTTGGGTTTTGATTTTTAATATTACTGCTTAGGATAATCTTTTCTCCAAAATTAGGAATAAATTATATCAGCTAAATGTCAAGCTAATGTGTTAATTCTGTTGCAATGCAGTGGAAAGATCATATAACAGAATTCTCCCCATGTACCTTCCTCTGATTCACTCTGCTAATAGTTCTGCAGTCCTGTAGATTTCAAATAACCCCAAAGTTTTTCTCTTTATTGCATCCATCTGCTGCACTAGGATGGGGGGCAGCTCCTTGTGATATACTTAGAATAACACATCTGCTGCTGCATGTTGCAGTACAGGGTCCTGGCCCCTTCCCTTGCTTTCTATGACAAACAAGCAACAGAATGACAAATAAAGCTGTGGTTGCCTTTGTCAGCTCCAGCTCCTTGTGCTGCAGGCAAGATGAAATACCCACACAATCATGGCACCATCCCATATTTATTTAAAAATATTAAACTATTTATAATGGAGAGGTCATCAGCATGCTGCATTCATTAGCAAGGGCTCCAGGGAAGAGACAGCAGCAAAAAACACAAACGGGCTCTACACAAAAGAAGGAGCAAAGAAGCATCCCTTTGAAATGTCAGTGCTGAGCAGCAATTAAAACCAGGAAGACTTAAATACAAGGAATTTCAATAGTCTGAGTACAACAGCCAGCCCAGGCTGCCAGGGAACCCATGGTGGAATTCCCGTGGCTGTAAGGATAGAGGATCAGGTCTGTGCTGCACAGTATAATGTACATGGATTTTCTGTATGAAAGGAAGGATGAAATTGCTGCTTGTGTAGAGAACTGAGAGTGGGGAAGGCGGGCACATGGCAGGTCAGGGAGGGAAGCAGGCAGGGTTGGGTTCATGCAAGGGTTGGACGCTGAGCACTTCTCTGGGGTGGCTGCCAAGCTGCACACAGGTGGGTGTGAGGTCTCTGCCAGGAGCAGGCTGGAAGATGTCACTTGAAGGGAAGAGGCTGCTCTGCATTGACAGGGTGTGAGTCCAGCATTGGGTCAGGTTGCTCAGAAATGGCTATTTGACCTTGTGAGGTGCTCCTGGGCATCACAGGGCAGTGGGTGTTAGAGTCCAGTGGTAGCAGGGGGAAGTAGAGAATGTGTTCTCTCTTGGAAAGTGTTTCTGAGCAAACAGGAATTTGCCCAGTAACTACATTTGAAGTAACTTAATGCTATTGCAGTGGGTTTGTAGCTCTGTCCCCTTCACTCCATCTGCTGTTGAAATCTACTCAGAAGAGCTGTTACCCCTTGTGCAAGGGCCGTCCATCTCTGCTGACTTTGCATGCAAGCAAAAGCCAACTGTGGTACTGAAGCTCACATTAGGATAATGAATTGGAAGAGGTCAGAAAAGATGAATATTTTATCTTTGGCTTGCCATGCCCTTTTAGAAATTAATATGCACTGGGCAGTTGTATGGTACTTTTCCTCTTATATTTCCTTTTCTCATCCTTTTTTAAAATAGACATGGATCACATCCAAAAAGCAAAGTGCTCAGATGGGCTTTGGCGCTGTCCTTAGCTCTTTATTCTTCCCATTTCCCAGGCTGCCTTCTGAAAATGTGTTTTCAGAGGTTTCTCACTCCAACTTTTCCCTTACCTGCCCACAGGATTTTCATTTTTTTTAGTGCTAACAGAGTTGCAGCCTGTACAAAGTGGCCAAATGAAAACCCAGACCTGTATTTTCCTTCCTTCTCCACCCTGTCCCTCTCCCTGGATTCTGCCTTTGCTCTTTCTCCCCTCCCACCCTGAAACTCTGCTAAAATTTTCCCAGCTTTTAGGAGTCCCTGCAGGCACGGAAGGAATGATGCTTAATTTCCAATATCCATCCTTCTGCTGGGCTGGGGGCATTTTATTTTAGTGTAGGAACACGGGAATTCTTACAGGGACTTTTCACATCAGTATTTCTTTGTAGCACTTCTGCTGAATCATCGAGGAACTGAAAGTTGCTTGGTTGGAGAGCGATGTGTTTATAAATTATCGACATGCTGAAATTGGCCCTGGTCCAAAGCAAGCCTTCTACTTTGCTAATATGCCTTGAGTCTAATCCCTGTTGTATTGTAGAGGGTGAAGACAACTCATCTCCAGTTGGTGAGACTGGACGTAGGGCCTAGTGACACACACAGGGGATGGAAACTGGGAACACGTATGCCAGGAGCAGCATTACAGCCAGCATACTAGAAGTGTAAAGACAACTCTGGTTCAGAGGTTGTCTCTGAAGAGTCATTGGGGTGCAACAGCTCCCAAGAGCAGGCACAAATATTTCACTCCAGGTGATCCTCTGATGGGCTCCCTTCTCCCAGTTTCGGTCCTCAGCTGGGCAGTGGAGTGTCTCTGTCATTTTACAACGCAATTCTGTTTCCATGGATCTGGATCTTCAACTAAAAGCTCATTTGATGCATGTCGGGAGTGTTAAGTCTTAATTCTACAGCAATAAAAAAAAATTAGCCTAGAAGTAGAATGGTGTTGAGGAAGGTGTGGGAGATATCATGTCCATCCACACGGGATATGTGCGTCTTGCACAGGGTTTTCCTAAGTGGTCTTGGGATTGTGAAAAGTTTCCATGACCTCATGCTGAGGACTGGGAGTTGAGCTGTTCTTGCTGCATGACAGGAGCAATATCCTGATTTATTCCTGCTGCGGTGTCTGCCTATGATGGGTCTGGCAAGCTTCTGTTGGCAGAACCATGCAGTGGCCGCCTTGACCTCCACTGGGCAGAGCAGGAAGGTGGAGCTGCTTCCTCTTTGAGCCTGTGTGCCAGAGACATAATTCAGATTTTACAGCTAACTGACTGCACCGATCTTGCTGCCAGAAAGGGATAATATTCAATGAGTCGCTTTTCTTTTGATTACTGCTGTCCAAGACCCTGCATGCACCTTATAAAAACAGTCTGTGATTTGGCCAACTGGTCACCCAGAGGTCCAGGCTCTCCCACGCCCTCCCCTTCTTATTTTACCTGCTGCTCTGCCTAACCATCTGTGCCCTGCAAGCAATCCCTTACCTGGGGAGGAGATGGTGGCTATTTGCTGAGCGACCCTGAGTCAAGATAGGATTTGTTGTGATTCCTCATATCTTTCTGCTTCTGATAAAAGCCTTGCTCGGCAGAGGTGGGGCTTGCTCCTAAAGCAGCCAGCGAGCCCAGTGGCCATTAATGCCATCAGCCCCTGGTAGCAGGAGGAGTTTGATTCAAAGCCGACCGAAACCTGCTGTGAGCACTGGCTTGAAACATCATCAGCCCATGGCCCAGCTGTGCTGGGTGCTGTGTAGTTTTATGGACGGCTTTGAGCTCTCAGCTGTAGGCCTGAATGAGATAAGAAGCCCACGTGGCAGACGAAAACTGATCAGCCTGTCGAGCTGCTGAATACGAAACGAGGAAGGAAGCTTGTAAATACCACACCAAGGAGACCGGCATGTGCCGCAAGGATGGGCTGGCGGTCGCACAAGCCCTAGCACTGCCGCTCGCTTCTTGGTCTGCTCATCTGTCACCCAACTGGAGTTTATTTGTTAACACTTCTTGCCGAAGCTGGTTCCCAGCAGAGCCGCCGCTGAGCTGGCTTTCATCTCTGTGCTGCACTGGAGAGCAGTGCCGGGCTGGAGCAGGAACGAGCGTATCGCCGACAGCTCCAGGACCTGGCCCATCATACTTTTGTGATGATGCTAGGAAAATGTAGAGCAAACAATGCTGTAGGAATAACTTAGCCCACATAGGCTATACAAGAGCTGTTCCCATGATGTTTGCTCAGTCTCTGACTAATTTAGCACACAGGACTGGCAGATTATGCAGCGAGACATGCTAATTCGGGCCTGCGGTTCATGTGAAAGAATGACAAGACAGTCTGGGAGACAATGCAAGCTAATATTAGGACACCAGGCAGGGAGTCAAGAATCCTAATCCCGGCTGCCACTGATTTGCTCCCAGGCCCTGACTCCCTCTTTGGAGCTGCTTGGAGAAAAGGAGCATCTCCCTTTATGTTTGGCCGAGTTAGCCCTTTGCGTTGTTTTTCCCAGCCAGGGCTTCTGGCTGTTATTACATATAAATAGTAATGATAATCATAGTCTGTGCATAGGGGTACGGCATTGCAGGAGGTAGCGCCTCATATCCAAGATGCTGCTTTTGTTGGACCAAGCTCATAGGTGTAGCAGATGCCAGGGTTGGACAAAGATGCTCTTGCGGGACCAGCAAGCAGTAAGTTGATCAGGGATGCTTCTGTGAAGATACAGCATTGGACACTGCCATGAGTTCTTCTGCTTCAGTGCTTCAAAAAGCAAGACAGGGTTTGTATATCTTCCAAATCACTGAGTGATATCTTGTGGTGTGTTAATTGGCTCTGCTTCTGAGAACATTTATATGTGTGCTCAGCCTTACACATGTGGCTTGTCTGATGCCTGTAAATTACTCTCAGGAGCAAAGCAAAGCCGGTCCCCAGATAGATAGCTGCAGGATCAGGGCCATGCTGTGTGTTGCTGCCTTGTCTGTTGTGGCTTTTGCAGAGTTGTAATTATGACCCAGAGAGGGACCTCCCAGCTCCTTCTCACTGTTGAAGGGAGAGCAGATCGATCCTGCTCCAGAGGAACTCCTTCCCAGACCCTCAGCTTGTCCTGTCACTGTGCTGTATTGCTACTTTTTTATTTATTTATATATTTATTTTAATCTTGTCAAGTGTACTTGCACAAAATGTTTGTAATAATGAAATTTCTTCTCTGTTACAGAAATCTTTTCCCCCATTCAGAGTTTCTATGAGGGGAAAAGGGGTTTCTGCTGTTTATTCTGTATATGGAATTGATATTCTGTGCTTCAGTTCTTCACTTTTGAGGAAAAAAACCTGCACAGTGGAGCTGGTGGACAAGATGCTGCACTGATCCAATCCCATGTGCCAGTTAGTTTTGGGAAGCTGAGCCTTTGTGGCTAGTTTTATTTTCAAACAAAATAATGAGATTGACACCTTTAATTAGCTCCACTCAAGCTGTTTGGACCAGGCTGTGCTATGGGGAGAGGTGAGTTATTCTGAGCTTTTTCTTCCTGCTTTTTTTTCCACATTTAAGCCATCAGACTCAAATACCCATCCATCACCAGGGACTATCAACTTACTTAACACGCAGCATCTTTGAAAGCTTCAGGCTTTGAGTCTTCTTTGTGGCGCCATAAAGACTTATAGCAGAAGTCTTTCCTGATTTAGCTGTCTCCTAGTTTTCAGGATTTTTAGGGGGAACGAATAGAACGTTTTATGCATTGAAGATGCATAAAGAAAATAGAGAGGAAATGCAGAACATGGGATGGAGAGGTGGTACTGTGTTGGAAGCATGGGAAGGACATGGAACGGCATCTCCATTGGCCTCAGCAGCGTTGGTGGTGGAGTCTGAGGATTCGATGCAGCTCTGCATATCTGCAGAGGGAAGGAAAGAGTAACACAGGAGGAGAGAATGAGATTCTTGGGGCCTGAAGTGAGTTTGGGTGAGTGCTGGTGCCTTGGGCAGTTGTGCTGAGCTCTCACACCACAAATCAGAAGTGAGCCCTTTTCCTTTTAGAGCAGCAGAAGCAGAAAGGGGGAGGTTTATCAGCTGAGACAGATGAATTGGGATGGCTTATCTTAGCAGGGCAGAGCTATTGTTTATTGAAAACTCTCTGGTAACTCCTGTGGAGTCATTAAAATAGCAAAAGAAAAATTCCTAGGGAAGAATGTGACTTAATATCTACCAGGCTGGGGGCAGGAACGTGCTGCTCCTGTGACTAGATCGTAGTCAAGAAAGACTAGAAAAGTCAAGACTTTTCTTTTTTTCACTTCTTTTTTTTCTTTCTTTTTGGAAATAGTACTTGGAAATGCCCTATGTATACCAGACCTCCACTCCCATAAAATCTGCCCCAAATCGATAAAAGTTGAAACACGTGGCAGGCTCAGGTTCCCTTGCAAAGTCAGTCTGATCCTTGCTCTAACCAACAGGCTGTACCCTCTCCCCTCCACTCCCGACTGCTCAGGAGCTTTCCAAGGCTGGGAGCAGCCTGACTCCCTCCCTGCCAAAAAGCCGCACCCACCGCAATCATATCCTGGAACAGCAACAGCTTCTGCAGTGAAGATATGCCTGAAAGAGACTAATAAACTCAGGAGCACAAATGCTAATGAAAGTTAATGAGATCGACAGTTTCTAATTGTGTGGGATTTTTTTTTTAGAATCTCAGTTTTTATCATGACTGTTGGTTTCATGCTATCTGTAAGACACCCTGAGGCCAGCATCTCCAGGAGGGCAGGCGGTCACCCTGTGCCCTTGTGCTTCCACCCAATAGGATCAACAACATCCCAATATACCCGGTCTGTTGTGTTATTTAAGCCATAGGATATGACAGAGGATGTTTTATGGAGCCATTAATTTATGCTATGGGTGACTTTAACCACCCAAGAAGTATATTAATGGCCCTATAAAATACACCCCGGAGTGTCTTAATACGGTTATGAGATTGATCTTCAGCTTTATATTGCACTGTGTGTGATATTATTGAAATAAATTGTAGAGGAAGGTGACACGGGGGATCCCAGTACAGGGTGAGTTGCCTTTTTCTTCTTAGGATCCTGTGATCACAAATTTACTCCGGTGAGTGAGCCGTGGGATGGGGCTCCAGCCACTCTGCTGCAGAAGGCTGGAGATGCCCCACACAGGGTGCTGTCTTTGAGGGTGGAGCTTGCTGGCCCAGTTCTGTGAACCACCTTAGGCAGAAACTGTGGCTCTAACCAGAACTGCTTGTGTCCTAACACTTGGGAGGTTTTCTACAAATACAGAGTTCAGTGAGGATCTGGATCATCTGTTGAATCGTTTGCCAGAGCCAGGACTCAAAGCAGCATTAGGCCAGCTCCTCCTTGCTACCAGAGAGCAGTACCAGCTTGTCTAGAAACCCTGGATGTAGAAAATTCTTCTCCAATACAAGTTAGGTGAGTTTACTAAGAAAAACACATCCTGTTGGGAAATACAGCAATACATGGCTTTCCTACGGACAGAGGCCGGTAGTGTGAGTGTACCAACAGGAAACCTCAACATCTGAAAGGCTGGACCTCCTTTAAAGTCTCTTTTTCTCCCAAGATCCACATACTCAGGCTTTCAAAGCCTCAAGGCCTGTGATGTCAAAGTATTGAGGGTTTGGGGTTTAGTTGGAAATAAGAATAAATTCTGCTGTATTAAATAATCTGTACTTCTGTTTGTAGCCTTAATCATTGTCATCTTTTTTTACACTCTCTGGTAGGAGTGTATGGTTCTAAACTCTCAAACCCACAGCATTCTCAGCAACTAGACATGGGTTTTCATCCCAAATCAAGTAAAACTGTAGTTTTCTCTAGTTTTAGTATGAAATCTGAGAGGATGATTTGATGCTTGGGGGAGCTTTGACCCATTTTAAAATCCAGGACACAGCATGATATTTCAGAGATGCTTATGAGACCAAGACCGTGGGTCGATATCCTATTTGAAAGAAACATTTTAGCTGTTGTTGTGTGTTTGCAGAGAGGCCCAAAGCATGTGGAGCACCTTCTGAAGGAGGAAGAAAGCACCAGCCCACTCATCCCAATAGATTAGAGGCTGCTGACAGATGGGCTACCAAACCAAAGTGACTGCAGACAAAAGAGCAAGAAAATTGGGCTCTGCTTAAAGCTCTGAGCCAGCCTGAATCAGGTTTTAAAGCACTGTCGTGGGCTGAGCTGATAAAGAGTGTGCCATCCATATCAGACAAGGCTGGACCAGCAGCGGTGGGAGATGTAAGATGGCTGCAGCTGGACGAGGGTTGTGCCTGAGCTTCTCCCTGCCCCGTGTTAATGTTCAACCGTCCCCCAGGTACCCAGTTAATTAATGAATGTTTATAAAGTGCTTAGAGACCCTTGCAAAAAGGAGGGTATTGTTATTAGAACTGCAGTTGTTAGAGATGATGGCGGTCTGTTAATCATTAAATCAGTTCTCTGCGAAGGCAGGACCACCGTCCCCTGGGAGGGAGGCTGTGCAGCTGAAATGCAAAGACAGGTTTTTGTACAGTGTAATGACCTGATTATCTACTGGGTTGGTGTCAGGGACTTTTCTGGGCAGGAGCAGCCCTGCCACAGGTCATGGGCTCAGTGCCGTTAATGGCTGACCAAGAGCTTCCTTTCATAGAAAGGAAAAGAAAGGCCAGAGCACCTATGTCCTGGAATCATCTTGTTGCAGCAGTAAGGTCCTCGGCAGTCACAGGGTTGGGAATGAGGACAACAAAAAATCTTGGCTATAGTTGAGCTGTTCCAAGTGATGCCAGGTTCTAGGACCCAGGGCTACCCTGGCTAATGGCTTGACCAACTGGTCCTTACTGGATGCAACTAGAAGATAAAACGGTAGGAAGTTTGTCATGGAGGAAAACTGAACGGAAAGTCTTAAAATCAAGAGAAAGTTCTGGCTGAGGTTTGTGGGTTTTGCTAATTACTAGCAAGAACAATTTTGGGAACACCGTGGCCCAGACATGAGTATGGCACTAGGATTATGATGGGAACGGCTCACGCTTGCATGAGTGTCGCAGCATTTGTAAGCAAACCGAAAACGGCCCTTGGAAATCTGTCATCTCATAAATCTTACCAGCAAAATTGTTTTTCTAAATAGCGTTTTTCAAAAATTCTTTCCATGAGGCATGAGCAGCTCTGTAAGATCTATTCAGGGCAGCCACAGCTCATGTGATGCTCACATGGATCCCAGATGAATTTTAGCTTAGCAGGGCTGTCACATAACACATCCCGCAAAATGATGGTGATGAAAATATGTCACACCCAGCTCTCAGCTGTGAACAAGAGTCTCCTCGCGCTGTGAGCTCACACGTGTGACACGGCTATCAGCTGGTGTGCAGATGAGATATAAACCCTTCCCTGCTAGCCACGCTGCTGCTCCTCAGGGTTCGTGGCCCTCCTGAGCTTTTATTCTTTGGAGGATTTAGTCTGATTGCTGATCCAGTTTTTACTGGTCAAGGTGCAGTAAAAAGCCTGCTGTGATCCTAAAAGCGACAAATTGGGTAGCCAGCTACAGAGCCAGTGAAAGCAGATGTAAGGCAGTGACTGCTGCTCAAACATAGGGGATCAGCACAGCTTTAACCGGGAAAATAAAGTATTAAAGTTCCAAATGGGAAGAACCCTCTTAGAGAAATGGAAGAAAACAAGGGCTAGACACAGCAGGTCCTTTGAACTTCATGAGCCCACTTCTGCCTTTGCCCTTCCTACCCAGGAAGGCAGGCTCTGCCCTGCTCTTTGGAAGGGGCTCAGGTACTTATTCCATCTTTTTGAGCTCTGGCGATCCTGTCTGCTTCCCATGGAGACCTGGAGAGAGGCGCCTGAGGCGCCGGGGATGGAGCTGACTCACTGCTGTGCTATGTGGCATTGGATGGAAGCATCCCATTCCCTTGCCTGGAGGTGGCTGTGCCACTCAGGCCAGAGACTGCGGCTTCTGCGGCTGCAGAGCAGTGCCTGCAGCAATGGGGAGGTTATGAAACAGCCATATGAGAGATCTTATAATGGTTTGGGTTGGAAGGGACTTTTAAAGGTCATCTAGTCCAACTCCCCTGCAGTGAGCAGGGACATCTGCAACGAGAGCAGGTTGCTCAGAGCCTCGTCCAACCTCACCTGGAATGTTCCCAGGGATGGGGCAGCGACCACCTCTCTGGGCAACCTGGGCCAGGCTCTCACCAACCTCAGTGTAAAAAAAGTCTTCCTTATATCTAGTTTGAAACTCCCCCTTTCAGCTTAAAACCATCACCCCTTGTCCTGTCACAACAGACACTGCTAACAGGTCTGTCCCCATCTTTTCTGTAGGCCCCCTTTAGGTACTGAAAGGCCACAGTAAGGTAACCCTGGAGCCTTCTCTTCTCCAGGCTGAACAACCTTAACTCTTTCAGCCTTTTTTGACAGCAGAGCGGTTCCAGCCCTCTGACAATTTTTGTAGCTTCCTCTGGATCTGCTTCAACAGTTCTATGTCTGTCTTCTGCTGAGGACCCCAGAGCTGGATGATCTCAGCTGGTGGAAAGGAGTGATGGGGATGCAGGGTGTAAGGGAAGGACAGGCCTCCCTGCTTCACTGAGGAGAGATGTAAGGGCAGGAAAGGTGCCCCTGTCACCCCTCTTAGGTCTGTGAGCTAAGCCTGGCTTATCAGCTTGGCCAGCACCAGAGGCCATCAGACTGAACTCTGTCCCCAGCTATCGTGCACGGGCTCCCCGAGCCCGCCGGCTCTCCTGCATTGCTGATCATTTTGGTGCACGCATGGCTTGAAAGATGGGAGCTGAGAGAGCAACGTGGGCAGCAGGAGAAGTCTGCGGGCTGCACCGGCAGCGCGCGCCGGGGCAGCGCGGGGAGCCAGACCAGGCTCTTTGTCTCCCTGTGTCACTTCTCAGTCCCGATTAGCTGCAAAATAGGGCACGCACACATCTGACAAGTGAATTCCTTGCTGGAAGGGGTTCGGTCATGCATAAGACTGCTCAAAATGAGGCCTGGCTTTCAGGTTTGGAAGGATGGAGCATGACCTGGAAGGGACAGCTGGTACGTGCACGCTTACTTATTTTTTCCCATTTGAGTTTTGTACCAGTTCTGGGTAACTTTGAAGAGTTGTGCTCAAGGGCAAACAAATGGATCTGCATCCCTTTCCCCAGCAGACAGACCTCGCTGTAGGTCTGTCCAGCTTCTAAATGATTACGCAGGGAAAATAACACCTGAGAACGCTATTAACATCCCTAATGCAATAGAATCATTAAGGTTGGAAAAAACCTTTAGGATCATCAAGTCCAACCTTCATCCCAGCATCTCCCTGACCCCTAGACCATGCCTCAAAGCACCACATCTACTCGATTTTTGAACACCTCCAGGGATGGTGACTCCATCACTTCCCTGGGCAGCCTGTTCCAATGCCTGACCGCTCTTTCAGTAAAGAATCTCTTCCTAATATCCAATCTAAACCTCCCCTGGCGCAACTTGAGGCACTACTAACAATGTGGTTTGTAATCACCAATTCAAGCACTCAGTCAAAAAGCGGAGAACTGTACGAGGTGTACGAGCACGGCTGTAACGCAGTCTTGCGCAGGGCGCTTTGATACCAGTTTAATGACAGACTCGTGCCAGTCTTTCCTCGGGACTTCTACTTCAGCGTGTCCTCTCCCGTCACAACTCCCCGGAAAGCGCAGGTGAGCAGCGATTCCCTGAGGCTGGCAACTCGCGGGATCCTGGAAATCCTCCCGGGAAAGCAAAGAATTACCCTGAAATACGAGCATCTCCAAGGGCTGGACTCGAGGAGCTCTCAGCGCGGGGCAGACCCGCCTGCGCTCCCCAGCCCCAAACCTCCGCCCGGGCGCCAACTTCGGAAAAGTTCTCCGCGGCAGCGGGGCGTCCGGAGCCGGGGCCGTCCGGAGCCGGGATGCTGCGAGCCGGGATGCTGGGAGCTGGGGCGCTCGGAGCCGGGATGCTGGGAGCTGGGGCGCCCGGAGCCGGGATGCTGGGAGCTGGGGCGCCCGGAGCCGGGATGCTGGGAGCTGGGGCGCTCGGAGCCGGGATGCTGGGAGCTGGGGCGCCCGGAGCCGGGATGCTGGGAGCTGGGGCGCCCGGAGCCGGGATGCTGGGAGCTGGGGCGCTCGGAGCCGGGATGCTGGGAGCTGGGGCGCCCGGAGCCGGGATGCTGGGAGCTGGGGCGCCCGGAGCCGGGATGCTGGGAGCTGGGGCGCTCGGAGCCGGGATGCTGGGAGCTGGGGCGCCCGGAGCCGGGATGCTGGGAGCTGGGGCGCCCGGAGCCGGGATGCTGGGAGCTGGGGCGCTCGGAGCCGGGATGCTGGGAGCTGGGGCGCCCGGAGCCGGGATGCTGGGAGCTGGGGCGCCCGGAGCCGGGATGCTGGGAGCTGGGGCGCTCGGAGCCGGGATGCTGGGAGCTGGGGCGCCCGGAGCCGGGATGCTGGGAGCTGGGGCGCCCGGAGCCGGGATGCTGGGAGCTGGGGCGCTCGGAGCCGGGATGCTGGGAGCTGGGGCGCCCGGAGCCGGGATGCTGGGAGCTGGGGCGCCCGGAGCCGGGATGCTGGGAGCTGGGGCGCCCGGAGCCGGGATGCTGGGAGCTGGGGCGCCCGGAGCCGGGATGCTGGGAGCTGGGGCGCCCGGAGCCGGGATGCTGGGAGCTGGGGCGCCCGGAGCCGGGATGCTGGGAGCTGGGGCGCCCGGAGCCGGGATGCTGGGAGCTGGGGCGCCCGGAGCCGGGATGCTGGGAGCTGGGGCGCCCGGAGCCGGGATGCTGGGAGCTGGGGCGCCCGGAGCCGGGATGCTGGGAGCTGGGGCGCCCGGAGCCGGGATGCTGGGAGCTGGGGCGCCCGGAGCCGGGATGCTGGGAGCTGGGGCGCCCGGAGCCGGGATGCTGGGAGCTGGGGCGC
>VZZY01017148.1:473394-893739 GCA_013400335.1 Eurystomus gularis | reverse complement strand
GCTCCCCGCCCAGGCTCTCCCTCGGCCCGGCTCGGGCTGGGCGCTCCCCGCAGCTCGCTGGCCCGCCCGAAGCACAGCGAGCCGTTGCGTGGGGCTTTCCCGAAGGTGCCAGCCGAGGGGCACCCGCGGGTGGCAGCCCTGGGGCCGGGGCTGCCTCCTGGAGCGGCCGAGGCAGACCCGGGGAAGGTGGGAGAAGTTCCCTCCTCCAGCCGCTGAGCATCCTTCCGAGCGGTCGCGCTGCTGGGCGAGGGCTGGAGGCTTGCTCGGAAAGAAAGTGCGGCATGGGATTGCCGGCTGCCCGCCTCGGGAGGGGAGAGCCGTGACCCCCCTGCCAGGGCTGAAAATCAGCTCGGGTTTGCCTTTTCCCACCCGACTTTGCCATGGGAGAGGGCACGGCTGTGCTCCCGGCCCTGCAGCGCGCAGGTGAAGGCACGCACGGGTCCGTCTCCGGCTTGGCTGGGGAAGAGGATAGGAAGAGTCCTCCCATGGGGATTAAAAACAAAAAAAAGCCACTTCACATCCGTGCAACAGTAGCTTAACAGGTTAGTGTAACAGGCCTGCCTAATGGACTTGTAATTTCCAGGGCTGGACTTGCTTTTCGTTCCAGGAAACTTGGTGTTGCCGCAGCTGCTGAGGTCGGTTTGATGGGCAGGATGAGCAGGGCTGCAGCCGGGCACCTGGAGGGGTGCGAGGTGCTGGAGCACCCCGGGTCCGCTGCCACAGGAGGAAGGAGGGGAAGTGTTCTTCGAATTGCCCTAGAGATTCTTTCAGGGGAAAGTTTATTTGTCCTCCAGACGTGTATGCATCATCCCAAGGCTGGGGAGTTTGCTCTTGCTGGTGGTGTGAGAGGGTTTTTTTTCTGTGCTTGGTTCCAACCCAGCTGGTTGCTGCAGAAAAAATTTCTGGCCAGCTGGCAGGACTGCCACCTGAAGCCTTGTCCCCAGCCTCACCGATAAGCAGAGCCGGAGGGCTGCAGGCACTTGTTCCACAGCCATCCTTCAAACCTCCTGTACTGGAGCAGACTGCAGCGATGGGGTGTCAGGGACGAGCTAAGCCATGGCTGAGGGATCCCCCTCCGCCACCTGCTCCCCTTTCTGGGGCAGTATCAGCTCAAAACTGCCCCGGACCTGATGTACCGAAGCACGGCTACTTGTTAGTGACTTCCGAAAGTCAGTGGAAATACTCCAGCAAACAGTGTCGAACTCACAAAACCAGTTTTCTTTTAACAACGGTGTGTTCTCCCTGCTGCGTTTTCTCAGCTTCGCTGGGAAGTGGGGAGGGAAACTGAGCCTGCTGGTTTCCCTGCCCAGGCGGGAGGGGGAGAAAAGCATGAAGAAAAGTATGAGGAAATGAAGCAGGGTTTTTTTTTTTTTGCATACTGATTGTTTTAACAGAAGTGTTAAAATACAGCTTCTGATGTTGCAATGGGATCAGTGTTGGTGGATGAAGGAAAGCGCAACAAAACCCTTCCCAACCAAACTATTTGTGATTAAACTCTCTGTGATTTTGGAAACACTGGTATTAACCAGAAACATGTCATGGGAATATACTAGAAATGACAGAGTTTAGTGGTAGATGTGTCTGAGCTCTAGGATGTGGTCACAAGAAGGGGCAGAGAGCTGAGTTTTAGCGTGCTGGCTGGATTTACCTGGAAGTTGGGAGAAAAAGGTTCAAAACCCTGCACTGAGTCAGAACAGGCGTTGAACCTTGGACTGTCCTCATAGCGAAGTGAGAACCAAGCCCCTGGTTACCGTGGGATTGTAGTTCCCTTTTTTCTTCTTTTTCTTTTTCTTAACTCTTCCCCATCTTTTTACTTTTTAAATGCTTTGTTAGACAGGGGTGTAGAATAGGAGTTTATATATATTTAACATCATTCAATGTTTTTGTGGTCTATGCCTGTCAATGACAGCCTGGCACCTGCGTGCTGTGCTGCACAGAGCCGGAAACTCCCTCGTGGATCTGGATTGTAAGGGTAGATAAGGAGAGTGTTTTAATTAAAATGCATTACTTCTATGTTGATTAAAAATCTCGTTATGAGGATGGCAACTGTCATTCAGCAGGAGGTGTGTGACACTAGAGCAGACAGAGAAGGAGTGTGAAGATTGTAAGCACTTTTTAAACAATGATTCGCCTCCTCTTCCCAGTTCTTAGTGCCTAATGGACTGGTGCTGAAGTGCCGGGGCAGTATCAGCCTGGAAATGTACACGTTTTATTGCCTTGTCTATTTTGTATGACATTTACAAGGCTGGAAAAACAGGCAATTTCCTATTAATAAGTCAGTCATCTGCAAGCATGAACAGGGAAAATAACTGTTGTGACCTTGCACTTAGTGGAAGACGAGGGAGTAGGATGTGAAACATAGGTGGAAAAGGTGATGCATGGCCTTTATCATTAAGTTAGGGTTTCTAGACTTGCAGGACTGCATGCAATATTTTTTCTTGCTTTTGTGAATCCTAAGTTTGAATAGGTTCCCACAAAGTCCAAAAAGGGGGAACCTCTGTGAATTCTTTTCAGTGGAATAACACTGATACTGCTCTTACGGGATTTCTTGGTCCTTCCCTTAGCCTGTGAGAAAGTGTGAGGAAAGCTAAAGAACTTTAACAAAGCTTTCCCTTTCTTTTCCCCATAGGCACCCTTTTTCGGTATTATGCTTGAGGAAAAAAAAAAACATACCACTACAGTTGCCTGTTTTTTGCGGAGAGAGAGAGGGGAAGAATCTGCTGCCATGTATCTTAGTAACTTTCAGAACTGTCAAATGTGTGAAAAAACCTTAGTTTACATGTAATGCTTTTATGACTGACTGTTTCCATCTTAAATCTGTGCCTGCATTCTGATGAAATTGGCAATTGACTCCTGTGGAGTTAATAAATGCATTTTTATTATTACTTGGTCTGAGAGCATGGAATTAATAGATTGAATTATAGGAGCAGTGGTCGTGTATTCTTGTGTAAAGCTGGCATTGCCCGAAAGCAATGATTTCTCAAATGTATTGTGAATGTTGTAGCTTTCTTGAGTACATATTTTTCAAAACAGCTCGCTTGGATAAATCAATAATAAACTCGGGAATACTGTTTCTTCTTCTTAGGTATCCCAATTAACAGAGTCCAGCACAACAGAGCAAAAGTTTATCATGCCATTCTTCACAAGGGAAGAATTAAGGCTGTATCTATGAGGAATTGACCATGTTTTGTTCAAGGCAAGGTGTCTGGGTTTTCTTTCTCCCTCAGGGAGACATGGGCCCATTCAGAGAAATTTCAGATTGTGGCCTTCTGTTTCTTTCTTTCTTTTTCTTTTCTCCTTGGTTTGATGACCGGTGCCAAATCATACCAAGCCAGGTGCTTGGCATGGGAAACTCTCAAAGCTAACATGTTTGTGCACTTATTTTTAAATCGTTTTTTAGTTTTCAGTACAGTGCTTTTCTTCCCTAAAAAGTCACAGGATCCCAAGCTCTAAATGACCAATCCCTTTGAAACCAGGAGCTGCTGAGATCAGTTTATGCATTTAAATATGTCTGTAGTGCTTTGCAGGTGGGAAGATCCCACAGCAGGGAGGAGTTGTGGGGCGGGTTTTGGTTTGGTTTTTTTTTTCTTTAGCCTTACACAGGGCAAACAGGAGCAGGCGTGATCCCAAACAGAAACAGTCACTGTTTACCCAGCGCTATCAGCTGCATTTGTTTCTTTTCAAACATTAACTTGACCCTAAGATAAATTCTGAAATACGGTGCGGTGACTCAACGCTTCAATGTCAGGCTGATATTTGCCATATGAGGCGATTGTGAAATGTTGAAATCAGTTACAGCTACCACTGTGAACAAAAGCAGCTTCTTCCAAAAAGTTTGCAGGAGCTGGTATTTGAACCTATTGCTTTTATTTTCCTGAGAGAGATTGTGACAGAATCGCTGTCTTGGATGTTCTGTTTTTGTAGAACATAGAAAAAAGGAGGAAAAGTTGATGCGCCCGTAAGCGTTTGTATGTTTGGTAGTTCAGCCAACTCTGGGAAGCCGAATGTCGCTTTGTTAGTGGGTGACACTGAACACCCCACGTGAAGTCGGTTATGCCGGTGCCTGGCACTGTGGAGCCCAGAAGCGAGCGCTGGTTCGTCTGTGCAGCCCTGAGATGAGCAGAGCCTGTGCTGGGTTTGATGTGTGGGCAGCAGCCTCCGCTGGGCCAGCAAAGGGAAAAGCTGCTCAGAGAGCGAGCTCTTGCTGTTCCAAGGAGTTTGCTTCTGCAGCGTCACACATGAGCTCCGAAAAGTGTTTCCCTTTAGTCTTTGCGTAAGCTGAGTGCCAGTCACTTGCACAGTGAATTCTGAAAGTCGAGGTTTTTTTCATCTGACCCAAATTCTTTTAGTACCCAAGTGAATTTGGAGCAAAAGATTTGCTACCTAAAAACTTGGGAGATGTTAATTTATTTTAGATTCATAAGGCCTGTTTTCAACACTGACCTGCTGGGATGAGCATTGTGTGGGGCTAGTCGCCACTGAAATGTAAAAATGAAAAAAAGGCAGAAACTCCTTTTCACCATCGCTTCTAGTATATTTTGCTACAAATTAGTAATCTTTCTTTGAAGTGGTACTGCATTTCGTGGTCCTGAAATGTGTATGTCTGTGTATAAAAATACGGCTGTGAGGAAGACCTTATCTTTACTATGCCTGAATTTACAGCATAGTACTTGCCAGGATTTAGAAGTTGATCCTGCTCGTAGCATATCCTGTCATCCATCCTCTCCAGAGCCATGAGTTAGCACCCCAGAGATGGACGTTAGAGCCAAAGTGCCACATCTTTGCTGTCATAAAAATTTCCAGGAATTAATATGATCCTTTTAATGGCATGAAATGGGATTATGCTTACCACAATAAGGTTAATCTTTCCACCCATTGAAATGGGACTCCAGGCTCCCTCTTTATGGCCAGTCAGATCACAGAGAATTAAATCACAATTATAGCCTAATTACGAGCAGTCTTTCAACATCATTGCAAAATAAGATGTTAACACCATCCTGCATGTTGTTTCATCTTACTTTTCAAGACCAAGTTACAACTCCTGCATGAGTGAATTATTGACCTGCTGTTGTGAGATTTAAGATTCATCTTCCATGTGAGAAATTTAAGAGCAGATTTGAAAGCCAAACCATCAATAGCTCATTGTGTTCCCATGTTTGGGATTGTCATTTTTCTCTGGTTCAGGCTGTGATCGTTCATGGATCTCTGCTGAGTTTTTCAGTATTTCTTTATCTGATGCCCGAGAAATACCCCTACTCCTTGACATTTGCTACATTAAGGTGTAAAGATCTTCTGAGTAGCACTTCTGTGGCCGTGCAGAGCTGATTTCAGTATCTTTCGGTTTGAAGGTAATGTGGAAACTGAGAAGATGCTGCTGCCTCAAAGTCTTTTTCTGTTGTGTTAGCAAGGTCTGAACCATGGACAAGGGCAGGATCCTTGGGACCTCTGTTGAGGTGTTTTTAAAATAATTGACCAAATTTTGTTACTTACATTCCCTTACTGTAGTTCAGTTACAAGCTATGCTTGCTAGTTATTTCAGGTGTTTGGGCTGGTTTTTTTACACTTCCTCTGACTTTGACTGGAACTTGTAAATCAAGGCATATGAGTTTTGGTCTTTGTGCTGTGCAAGTGACTTAAATTTCTTGGTGAAAGCATGGAGTCCTGGCTCTATATGAGCGAGTGCCGTCAATTTAAAGAAGGACTATGAAGAGTTTGAGGTAAAGTGTTAGCTTAAGGCACAGTTTCTTCCAGTGAGCAGTCATTGGTACCTGGTGGGCAGGTATCTGAGCTCCTTCCAGTTCCATGTCCCAAATCCTGCAGCAGCAAAAGATGAGATCCTCCTGGTCTGTGTTTCTGCAGAGATTTTCTCTAGCTCAGCTATGGAAAAGAATTATTTTTGCCTTTTAGAAACTGAGTATTAAGTGACCTTTTTGCACCAAGGACGCAGAGATGGGTTGTCCCCCCTGTGATCTATGAAGATCTCGTCCGCTCCCATTACCCTGTCACTGGAGGCAGTGCTGGCAGGACAGAGAAGACAGCAGCTTCTCGGCACTGAGTGACAGCGCTGCTGAGCGTGCAAGTCCAGCTCCTGCAGAAACATCATTCTCACTGCTATCATTATTTTCTCTGTCTCTCTTGACACTGGATATTATGTTTTCTCACTTTATATTTTGGTCTTGCCCAACTTGCTTTGGCTTAGCAGTTGTGGTGGTTTGACAAGTGAGGCTCCGAGTCCCACCGGAGCCAGCAGCCCGTAGGGATCCACATATTCGGTGTGTTTGATGGTTTAAGTTTGGAGTTCTATGCAGGGATCTGGTGTTTGGAAACAAACCTAAGCCTGGGCTATTGGCCAGTATTTGTTTTCTACTGATCTGATAGAGAGCTGTGGAATAGGCAGCCTGTTTCCAGAGCAGCTTGGCAGCTTTTACATTGGGCTGGTATGTTGGCAGATTTGGAATTTTTTTCTTTATTTTCCTTTTTTGCTGTTCCTTCTAGTCATTAGGTGGGCCAGCATCCTTCTTGGCCCTGCAGGAGCAGCATGGCTCAGGGTAGCAGGGACATTTTTGTTGCGATCCACCCTTCAGTTTCCTAAGGTCAGACGCTCCATCCATCCTCCCTCCTGTGACATTTTAAATGGTTCCCAGAGCTATTCTTCTGCTCCGGGCTGGAATGATGGCCCTGCTCTCTCTGCTAGCCCCTAGTCCTGACTTCGGCATCATTTGCGCTGAACTGTTTTGTGTTGGTAATATTATTTAAACCTACATTTATTTAATTTTTTTCTTTTTCAGCTCCCCCTAGCAGAGACCTGGCTTTTGACTAAGAACAGCTCTTAATTTTATATTTAAGAGGGCTTGTATCATAACTTAAAAGAAAAAGAAGGTAAAAATACTTACTGGATTTCATTGACTCTCCCCTATTAGACTAAAGAATAGCGCTTATCACACGGTGTGAAAATAATGCAAAGTGCCCTGTCTTCATAACAGAACAAACAAACAAAGCCTTTGGGATGACTTGCAAAGTGGAACAGATGCCCTCACAATTGCAAGGCATTTGAATAAGGAATCAGTTTTGCACGGTTTGCTAATCCTTGACTAAAGAGTTCATTGTCTTGGATTATACATCTGTAATTTTGGGGCCCTGAAGTCAGTGTCTCAGTGCAATTAGGTTGGGAAGAGACCAACAGTGGCGTGTTTTTTAAGAGGAAAACCTCAACTCTGGGGTTTTCACTTAGTTATTAACAAAAAGCCTTTGAAAAAGAAGCTGCCTAAGATCCAGCCACTCCCTCAACACAAACAAAGCTGCGCAGATATTGTGTACTTTCAAAAAAACCCCTTTGATGTTCAACTTCTCTTATTCCAGTGGTGCAGATCCTGCACTAAGTGCGTGTTAGTCCAAACTGATGACAGATGTCTTGGATTTTTTTGGATGCATGAGAGAGAGGGGAAGTTACCTCACAAACAGGCTGAACTGGGCAGGTGAGGATCTGGGCTCCAGAACCACAGTGAAAAGATTTTTTAAAAAATAACAAGGAACACATCTGTCCTCCTCCTTTCCCAAAGGTGTATGTAGAACTTCCAACTGGCAATTTAAGTGTTGGGAATACAGAAAGATGCTCCTGTGGCTTGGACCTGCAGAGGAACAATTCACTGGAACCTTACTGGATGAGAGGGGGAAAGAGAGAGAGATGGGCAGCAGGAGATAAGAGAAAAATACCAAAAGCATCATGTTGAAGAAAGACTTTTCTGTTCACTACTGTATTTGTTACTGATGCTGAGGCTACCTCTAAAAGTAGAGGTAGCTGAATGCTTTCTGTAGGACCAGCAAGGAGCACGGCTGTCTTTCTAGCTGATGACAGAGCAGTCTTAGACCAACATCTTCTTGTCCTGGGAACCCTAAATGCCTTACATAAATGTATAATCTGGGATGCAACTTTGCTCTTGAATATCCTGTTAGGATGTGGTGCCTTGTCATGGTCCTTCAGGCTGTTGCTGGAGGACAGCCTGCATGGCTCCCCTGTGCAGGATGGGGATGGCTGGGGCATGCGTGACACAGCACAGCCCTGGGGTAGCTTATCCCTAGTGAGCCTGGGGAGGAAAAGTCTGTGGTTCAGCTGGGCTGGGATCTAGTGCATAGACCTGAAGTCATTGAATGCTTTGGGTTGAAAGGGACCTTTACAGGTCATCTAGTCCAACCCCCCTGCAGCAAGCAGGGACATCAGCAACTAGAGCAGGTTGCTCAGAGCCTTGTCCAACCTCACCTGGAATGGTTCCAGGGATGGAGCATTGACCACCTCTCTGGGCAACCTGGGCCAGGGTCTTACCACCCTCAGTGTAAAAAAATTTCTTCCTTCGGTCAACTCTAAATCTCCCCTCTTTCAGTTTAAAACCATCACCTTGTCCTGTCACAACAGACACTGCTAAAAAGCCTGTCCCCATATTTCCTATGGGCCTCCTTTGAGTACTGAAAGGCCACAGTAAGGTATGCCTGGAGCCTTCTCTTCTCCAGGCTGAACAACCTCAACTCAGCCTTTTTTTGCAGCAGAGGAGTTCTAGCCCTCTGATCATTTTTTTATGGCCTCCTCTGGCTCCACTCCAACAGGTCTATGTCTTTCTTGTGTTGAGGACTCCAGAGGTGAGGTCTGAGCAGGACAGAGGGGCAGAATCCCCTCCCTCGACCTGCTGCCCACGTTGCTTTGGATGCAGCCCAGGATGCCATTGGCTTTAGGGCTGTGAGGGCAGATTGCTGGCTTGTGTCCAGCTTTTCATCTACCAGTGCCCCCAGGTCCTCCTTGGCAGGGCTGCTGTCAATCCCTTTGTTGTTGTCTCCAAGCTGAGTCTCCCCTTTGCAGTGCTGTTGCTGGAGAAGGTGCTGTGGGACAGGATGCCTGATGGGGCTTTGGCAGCCACGGGTCCAGCCCAGGCTGCCTTCTTTCCCAGTCCTAAGGGTGAAAGAGGCATTAATTCTGCAAAACAAAGAATCATGTCCCTCTCTTTTCCCTGGTATGCATTTTTTCCCTAAACAACGAGGTGACTAGTATAGAATATTGAAATGTGCACTGGCTGTGGTTGAGAGGAGCACCAGCAGCCTGTCTTCGTGAGCATGTCCCGAGGCTCTGCTGGGTTCACAGTGGGACACTCTGAGAAACATGGATTTAGTTTTTCAAGAAAATCAATAAGTTGTTTCTTTGTCAGGAGAGGATGGCTTTTTGTTGTTGTTGTTAGATTGTCTTCTGCTCCTATCCCAGCAAACTTTGTGTATATGTTTTATGTGCAAATGCCAAACTTGCTTAGGAATAGTGTGTGGTGTTTTAGCCTGTGTGCTACAGAGTGTTCCCTGTCCCCTGCTATCCGCTGTTATTAGTCAGGCTGTTACCAAATGGACATCTGAACGACAAATACTTTTCTACACCTACCACAGATGTATTACCGCATTTTCTTTTCCTTTTTTTTTCTTAAATGAAGAAATGCAGACATGCTGAGATTGTTGACCTAATTTCACATGGAGGTATTTTTGTCTGAACTTGACCATATAAATCCTTCATGTCGCAGGAAGCTTTCCTTACTTCACATGGAGCAAGACAATTAAACCCCCAGTAACTGTCTGGCTTTGGCTTTGTGTGGGAGGTGCAGAACTGCTCTGGGCAAAATCCAGACGGGGCATTGAGGACACCAGGTCTGTGTTGATCCAAGGGTTGGTTGCTTGGTGAGATTATCTGTAGGGGAAAGTTTGATATGAGTGCCCAGAGTAAGAGGAGGGGTTTGTGAAAATATCGTATATTACCTATCAAAATAGTTAGAGTTCTTGGGTGAGGCTCCTGGAACATGTGACTGGCGTTCATGTGTGTCTATGTAAATGTCTACTTTTTGCACTTTAGCATTCATATTGTCAAATGCTACTTCAGTAGAGCTGCAGAATCTCCTCTTCTTGTCTCTTTTTTTTTCCCCTTTTAAGGGGAAACTAATGTCATAACTCCAGCAGCTCAGGCTGTAAAGCCAGCCAATGCCATAGATTTCATTGTAAGTGGCAAAATTTGTTGTTGGCACAGCTATTTGAAAGCTGAAGAGTATGAAACCACCACCATTATGGCTGAGAACAGTTCCCATGGCCATTTCCTCATTATGAAATGCATGGGCAGCCTCTGATCCTTTAAAAACATTTAAATTCCCTTCTGTGGTGTTCCCATGGTGAAACTGTTTCGGTGATACTTGTCCTGTAAATCATCTGCAGGAACATGTTGGTTTTGAGAGATGGCTTGGCTGTGAGACCTCTCTCACTTTCTAAGCAGGTTATGTGATGTGGCTGCTGAAGAACATCCAGATTCCCTTTTCTTGACAAATACTGGGGGGGTGGCTGTTATCTAGACCTTTGTCTGGTCCCTGTGAATCATTTCAAGAGTGCAAGAGGGAAAACCAGTGCACTCCTATAAATGTTATCTCAGAGAGATGCCCAGTTTCACTGTGCATGCAGGTGTCTGGCATTTAAAAGGCAATAAAGTGGCATTTAGCTGCCTCATTCCAGAGGCAGGTGGCAGTTACACTTTAACAGAAGGCCATTCCTTTGTGAGGGTGGGAGAAGTGGTGAATACTTGGGTGCGCGATTGCAATGTTTCAAGCCTGATGAAGTTTGGGGCCCTCTTGTGCCAGGCACCGTGTGAACCTGAGAGTTGTCCTTGTCCCTTTGCAGGAGAGAGAGGATTAAAAAGCCCCCAAGGGATGATTGGAAGGGGGAAGCCAAGCAAGAAGGCTGTGTGGACTTGGTCAGGATGCTTGTGGCAAAGTTGTGGACCCACAAATCTCAGCCCCACATCTCTGTGCTGTGGGGCTCTGCTGCATTCCAAATCCACATTAAACCATGTGAAATGGGTAAACTGCTCCAGCTGTATCAGCGGCCTTCTGCATTCCCAGGCTGTCCTGCTCAGGTGGAGATATGCCACGACAGTGTTTCCGTTTAAAATGCAACCTCCTCCCTATAGGATTCTTACTGCATGCTTGTAAAACATGGTAAAGGCTGAGACTTTTTATCTGCAAAAGAGATGACCTAGGGACTATCCAAGGTGGCTTTTCCATTTTATTTTTCTTTTCTGCTGCCAATTTTCCAGTTGTATTAGTTGATGCTGGAAATACACACATAGCAGTTTTTCCAGGAGCTAAATAGGGTGGGTTTTTTTCACATAGTTCTGGTCTGGGATAGGATATCTTGGTCACATTGTTGACTGGTAAGCAATGAGTGTGTGTATTTGGATCTGCTGAAGTTGTTACATGAGAAAAACCCCCGTAAAAATGAGAGCGCTTAAATTTAAGCGTGTGATAATGTAACACATTGCAGAGGGTTTTTTTTGGATATAAAATGTGCTATAATTGGTGTTGAGGCTTGCCTAAACCAGTGTGGAAATTACTATTTGCCTAAAAGCCGGGCAAGTTGTCACAACCCCGAAGAGCTCATTGATGTTAAAAGGTTGCAGCGGATTAACTAAAATCTATTTCAAATTGATTTAGTGTGGCTAGTATGTGACTCAGCCTGGTCATCTGTGCTCTGCTTTGGGACTGCCGTGCTTTGTGCCAGTTTGAGTCCCATGACCGAGCGGGTGGCTTGGCATTGCTGCTCTGCCCTGAGAATGCTGAGGAAGACAAGCAATCCCAGGCTCCCAAACCGGCTCGTCACAGTTAACTTTTATTTTCAGTATTCTCCTCTCATTTGGCACAGTGTCCGCTGTAGCGGTAGCTGCCTGGATGGGATCTTGCCCCTGGCTGGGAGTACAAGGATTTTTCCACGGTGCAGTTGAGTTGGCAGGGAGGGTTACATCAGCTGCCTGGCTGGAGCCTGGTTCAGGAGATGCTGGATACAGTCATCTGCTGGTTGGTTCTTGACAGGGAGTGTTTCTGCTGCCTGCAGCACCTCCCACCTTCCAGGTCTGTGGAGGTGCCACCTACCAGGAATATTAAAAACTCGTCTTGAAAAGAAGAGTTTAGCCATCTTACAGACTTTGAATTAAACTTTTTTCCTGTATTGATTGCAGATGGAGGTAGATTTTACAAACAATAGCCACACAGCTGATCTTTGCTGCTGTTAAGCTCCTACTGCTCCATTTTTATAAACCTGAAGCATCTTCTGTGGGCTATGCCAGGCAGAGTCTGCTCCTCCCTGGGCTCCCAGCCGAGCAAAGCCTTCCTGTTAGCATCACCAACTGATAAACAAAACTTCACCAAGGCCTCTAAAGGACAAACGTTCCATGTATTGAGACACAGCAGCAGCACTGCTGAATGCTGGTCACTGTCTGAACCTGTTGCAAAAACAGTGGAGAATATTTATTACATATTTATTTTTCCTCAAACTCCTCGATGTAGAAGAGACACCAGTGTTATTATACATTGCAGTGGATCATGTTCAGAGGACTTTTTGCCATAAAAACATTTTCTAGCTCAAGTTTGGCAAAAAGATGCTCTCACACTCAACTCTTTTTCTGTTGATACATTGTAATATCCAAGCAAGCTTTAAGTTGTAACATTCACAGAAAACATGTCTGAAGCTTCCCCCTCTTGGAAGCAAATGAGCAATATTCATACTTCTTAGCACCTGCTCACCAAGCTGCTGAAAACCAAATGAAAAAATACAGAATGGTATTTGTATTGTTTTCCTCTTCTCTCAACTTTGCATTTCCTCTTCACTGGTCAAGTCAAACAGCAGTGACATTTCAGAGTCTTCCTGAATGGCAGAATTAGAAATATTCCTCTTCTAAGAAGTCTGCGAGAGATAGTTTAAACATTGCATGCAGCCACTCTGGTAGGAGGTTGTTTAACTTGTCGAAATCTCTCTTTTGCTGTGGAACCTCTATTGAGAATGACAAATTGCTTAAAGCAGTTTCCATGTTAGTCTTTAAAAAATTCAGTTTCTTTCCATACAGAACACGTGGAAGGCATTTGTGCACTTGCCTGACTGTTTCTCTGTCCTAAGGCTCACACTCCATGGCTTTGGATTTCATGTAATTTTCATACTGAGCTTCTCGGGTTTGTTCTCCTCAACTTTCTGTTGGATTGGGACTTCCTCCCACCGGTGCTGCATTAGCTTAGTTGTGAAAAGTCAAATATCTCCCTGGTTCAGACTGTGGGGTCCATGGGGAGAGCAGAGGAGGAATGCTCCAAGGTCTTCACTTTTCAGAAGTGATGTTCGGAGCGTGGCGAAATCCATAATTTAAGCTGGAAAGTGTGTGTCCACCGCCAAGTCATTGTAATGTCTTTTAAAACAGTCAAGGATTGAGTGGTGTTAACGTGTCACAAAATGACAAAACACCTTTTGCTTAAACACTTTCAAGTACTTTTATGTAGCTGTCACTGTAGTAGAAGGACGTACGCAGGCAGGTACCAGATACAGAGCCATACAGTTGACTGTAACTGCTGTAAAAGTGAAGTTGTTCCATTGGAAAGGCTTCTTTTCCCCACTTTTTTTTTTTAAAGAGATTTCAAGTTATCATTGTGTTCAAGTGACCCTGCACAGAGCAGCACGCTCCACAGTATGTATCCCATGAGGGTGTATGGCCAAGCCTTGCACTTAGGCTTGGGAATACAGAGGGTGCAGAACAGCAGTAGGTCTCCTTAGCAATGTTTCATAAGCGGCAGGCTCTGAAAATAAGGTTGAAATAATATTTCTGGAGCCCTAACAGGCCAGGATGATGCTTTCTGAGCTCTTCCTTTCCCCCGGAGTTACACCAGTGTATCAATTAGCAGAGCTGTGTTTTGGTGGCCCTGCTGAAGCCCCTTGGCCAGAGATGGGTCCTTCCCAAGGGCCATGAGCAGAAGGTTCAGGGTGTGTCCACCAGCGTCCTCCAGCCTTGGCCAAGAGTGAGGCTTTGGGCTGCCCCCGGGCCCGTGAAACCGAGGGCACAAACTGTTCCCTTTCTGACTGGAAGGTGCTCTGCCCCAGATGGCATCGGATGAGAAGAAATCGGCATTGCCCCATTGCTCTGCTTCAGACAACCCTGTTGCTCAAGAGGGATGATTACTGAGTTAGACAGCAGTCAGGAGGGGATCTGAGGACAATCCAGATGCTTTTTCTATAACTTGAAGGCATGTCATATCCTGGCACTTCTATTTTTACCCCCTTTTCTTGTAATACTTTCTTATCTGCTATGATCCCTTCACGTTTGGCAGGTTCGGGCTGATGTGATATTTTGACTTCTTTTGTAGCCATTCCTTTGTTGCTGTTTAATGTTTTGTTGCAGTGTTATTGTTTTCTCTAAAAGGATACTTTAAAAAAGTAACAGTTACAGATTTTCTGGGTCTGGCTTTGTTTTTATTTCTTCTCATGAGTGGTTTTGGAAATTAACTTGGTGCCAGAATGATTCTGTTTCCTTTGGTGTAGGATGTGTCACAGCAGATTCAGGTGAGCTGCCCTCTCAGCTACTTTCCTGTTGCAAGTACTAGTTAATGTAATCTGGTTTAGAAGATAGTGTTAGAAACTGGCACCCCCTGGTAAGAATAACCCATCCCTGGGAGAGTGTCCTGCTGTCTCGTAGGCAGAGGGCAGTTTATGCCTGGAAGCATGGAAGCTTTATGTACCTTGTTTGTGGTGTTTGTTGCCTTTTGTGGAATATCAGATGCTGCCTTCGGCTATTCTTGTTATGTGAAGAAATGTCTGATCCGTTTCTGAGCCCTCCAGAGCTCCCTGATATCAGGCATAAAATATTTTTTTAATGGATATTAGACCTGCCTTGCTGGCTGTTGTACTTCTGGCTAATAAAATCAGTGCACCCCCGATACCCTGACTATACCTATTATAGAACCAAGCTATTTATTTATGTAACAGAGTGAGAGCTTTAATCCCTTTCCTCTTGCAGTGTTCTTGGGTTGCTTTCTGCTTGTCCAACAGCTGGCATCGTCACAAGCTGGCCTGGGTTGCTGTTGTGTTCCCACAGTTTCATGCCTGTAGTTGATAATTAACCCGTTTCTTTAACAGTGGTGCCATATTTACTCTGAATACCTTTTTCTTTTCTGCTTTCCAATCACAATCCAGATTAAATGCAGTCTTTTCCCAGCAAAATGCTGGGCTTTGTTAATATTCTACTGGAGGTGTGCTAATAAAAGCCCTCGTTACTTACGTGGAGGGAAGCAAACTCAATGCATTTGGTTTATTTAATATCTCATGTCAAGACAATGCACCAAGACTTGGCATAAAATGCAAGTTGAGCATGTGGTTGCAGGTACCAGATCAGCAGCATTTGTAGTAATTGACATACCAGCAAGGTTTTTTTGAGGGAGGTCTGATTTTTAGAGAATACAGACCCAAATTCTGGGTGAGGCTGTGCAGGCTGGGGGGGCAGATGCGTGGTCTGTCTCAGCCTTGGTGTTTGGAAGGGGTCCTGCCCTGCTCTGCTCACTGTCCCCTCTGGGGCTGTGGCAGCGGTGGCTTTTGTGGAGCGAGGGATGCTGGAGTGTCTGGCTGGGGATGGGGTGCTGGGGCTGCTGGGGGATGTTGGCAAGGTCAGGTCTAATGACAGCAAAGGCAGACATCCTCCTATGACCCACTTCTGTGGCATGCTGGGCTGTGTGAGAAGGTCTAGTCCCTCTGTGAACATGCCCGGCCTACGCTTGTAGGGTTCAGTGTTCCTAGGCGTGGGTCTGGCAAAGAACACAATAGTAAAATTAATGAGCGCTCGTGTAATTTAAACTAGAGTAAAAACTGTTGCAAAACTTATATACTGAATAACACCAGAATATGTTTTGCTGGGGAGAGATGGGTGTTTGTGGAGTCGCTGGGGCTTAGCTCCTGCATTGGTCCCCTTTCAAAGATGCCATGTTTTGATTTATCTTCCTTCCTTCCTCTTTATCTTCCTTCTTTCAGCCTTACAAAAGCAATGCTTATCGTCATTGTTGTCGGGAACCTGTGCAGCAGTGTGAGTTACTGCCTTTTTTCCTTTCCAGTGCCATGTAAGCAAGCGTAAATCTGTACATTATACCAATTTACATTTGGTGGGATTTGTCCTGACGTGTCCAAAGCTTCTGACTCTTGATTTGTTGTATGAGCAACTTCTTTAATATGGAGCCCTTGGGACAAGACTCAATTTAAAATAAAGTTGTGCAGGTAAAATACAAGGCATGGACTGTACGTCTGTGGTCTACAACTGAACTGAGGAGTTTAAATTCTGCTCTGCATTTCATCTCCTAACAACAACGCGAGCTTCCAGCCTGAGCCTTGCCTTAGCCAAGACAGAAGCCGCCTGGTGCAGGCTGAGGACGGCGCCCAGGATTTCGCAGTGGGAAGAGTTCCTCGGCTGCTTTCAGGAGGATATTGTCTTGCTTTTCTCATGTGTACTGCTTTTATTTAGGTCAGCCTGGCTTTTTGTACTAAAAGATGCATATGCATATCAACTTAAGTTCTTGTCGGTGTGGTTTTGGGTTGTATTATTATTGCTTATTTATTTTTATTCTGCCTAGTGTGCATTTCTTCATTCAGCAACAAGGTGGTTTTAAGTAGAATTGAAACTGTGCAACTTCCACTAACTCTATCGAGTGATAGCGATGCGCCCCTGCTAACTCTGCGAAATACCGTGGCTTGAAAGTTTGCTACATTGGCTTTGAGATTCAAAGCTTTTTGCAGAAGATGAAAGGAAGGCTTTACTGTAAAATCCTGTTCCTTGCTAATCTGGCTTTTCTTCAAATAGTCTGAAGTTAGATGCAAACTAGCCCAGAACTTGCTGTGTGCTTTCTAAACCTGTAAAGGAGAAGCTGGGCATACGTATGAATAACTGTGTTAAATGAAGCAAGAAAATGTGCTGTCATTGCTTGGTAGAGACTTCTGTCATTTGGGACTGGTTTTTCAAAGAACTTCGTTTCTAATTCTAGATAATGAGATTAAGTGTTTACTGAGCCTGTTGAAATCGATAGCTCTAAAGGGCCAGATTTTAAGTGATACCTAAAATATACAGGTTTCTTAGGGAGGATGTTACATATGTTTGCACATCGTAGAAATTCATTGCTGTAGGGTCAGGGATCAATCCCTCGACAACTGGAAACTTTGGGAGAAGAAACTTAGCGTGTTGCCGGTTTTGGGCTAACACTATTTTTCTTAGATAGTTTTGCAATTCTTTTTATGGGTACCGAATTACTTCTGTGACACACCATGTTGCAGACAAGGGCAAAAGTTTAGCAATCTGCAGTGCAGAAGGGCTGATTTCATTGCCAGCTGCTGATTCTGGCTGTGCAGCTCTTGTACCAGCCAATTAAACCCACACTCATTACAGCCTTTGTGGTTTGGAAGTGAAGTGTTCCTGCCTTTAACTCGTAGTTTTACAGGATGTTGGTTTAGGCTGGAGGTTTGCAGAGCTTGAAATCTTATATTTTCCTCTGGTGTGTGCTCAAGGGGTGAGGGAGGTGAGCAAGGAGAGCTACATGCAGAGTTGCGTACCATGGAACGGTAAGGTGCACATTTCTCTTTGACAGCATCGTGAACCTTCAGTCACTTCCTAAAATTTTCATGAAATGCTGTGGTATCTGACATATTGACTTGCTGCAGATAGAAATGGTCTCTGCTGCAGTGTCAGTCTTGAAAAAAATGCCTAGTACTGTAGGAAGTGCTGAGCATCCCATCACAAACATATTCCTTCAGCTCCTCAGGCATAGATTTCTGCCTGTCTTGCTTGTGGGGATCTTCTGCCATGTCTGCAGACCATTTTGGGAAAGCTGCTGGGCAAAGAGGAGGTCCCAGAGGGGAAGGAGGCAGAGATGGAATAAGAATGTGACCCTCTGAGCTGTTACTCCTGACTGTGCTATTTTAAAGTCAAACTTAATTTTTAGCTCTTTATAAACAAAACTTTCTGCCAGCTTTTTACATAGCTCTGAAGTCAGCTGTTGCAGCTGCTGCTCTGCAGCTATACCCTCCATGGGTGCCACAGGGAGAAGAGCCGACTTCTAATTCCCAAAATGCTTCTCAGCACTTGAGAGGACTTTTGGAGAGGTGCTTTGCAGAGGGACAAAATTTCCAGCTCTTCTGAACATGGGGACACAGCTTCTTTTTCCAGTAGTAAATAGATCTAATGGATCAGGTAGGATGCTGGACTCATTGCAGGTTACTATGGGAGCTGGTGTCCTTCATCCCATGACCCAAGGGACCATCTTTGCCCTCAGTTCTTTCATATTTGCCCTGGAAATGCGGTGTGCAGCATGGGCGGGGAAGCAGCAAAGATCCCATCTCTCAAGAGGGGGTTAGCACTGTTTAGTTTTCTTACGACATTATGGCCCTGTTGATTTTAACTTGGAAACTTCAGTGAAAACCACACACGCTGCTGTGAAAATTCATACTTAGTAACAAGTAAACAAGTGATGGAGCAGTCTGACTCGGGAAATTCCCTCCGGAGTCGCGGGGAGGAGGAGCTTTGCACTTTTCTTGTCCCGTGTTTATTTTTAGTCTCGCCTCTAACATTGCTGATAGTACCATTACAGCCCTGCAGATTAAAGTCCCAGCATGGGGTAGAGTTGAAAGAACGATGCTGCAAAGCAGTCAAAACCTCTAGGATTTTGCAGCTGTGTCATGCTTCAGGCACTTAATTTAGTCCGTGATTTTCTT
The DNA here is from genome assembly GCA_013400335.1 of Eurystomus gularis. Classification (NCBI taxonomy): domain Eukaryota; kingdom Metazoa; phylum Chordata; class Aves; order Coraciiformes; family Coraciidae; genus Eurystomus; species Eurystomus gularis. Next base: position 875,184 of record VZZY01017148.1, on the reverse strand, counting down.
GCCTGGGTACAGCTCAGTGCCACAGCTCTGTGGAAGTCTTTGATTTCCTTGCACATCTCTCCTTGTCAGAGTTGATGCCTTCAGAGATGGCTCTGTCCTTGTGGCCTGAAAGTGCCATGTTTGTGATTTTTTTTTTTTTTTTTTAAGGCCCTTTCCTCTCTTGAATATATTTTGCACTTGCTCTGAGGGTATGTTGTGTTTTAGAGTGGAAAGAGAAGGGTTTTAAGTCCTATACAGCTCCCATCACTGGTAACCCGTGTCTGAAACTATCAATAACACTCGCAGAGTTTTGGGTGATGTTGGTGAGGACAGTCTTCATGGCAGCACCCATCTGCAAGACCAGATGATTTACCCAAGAGCTCTCAGCTTTTCGCAGAGGCTGATTTATTTCCAGTGCTAGCTGTGTTAGTCTGAGTCAATGAAGGGTATTTGATGTGTAAGTCAAATAATGGTTGTTGGGTTTTCTGAGGTGTCTTTTGCTCATCATTAGTCAAAGTCCTCAGACACAAGAGAGGACATTATTCAGGACTGTCTAGTACTCAAATACTCTTAGAAACAACAGTTTCTGTTAACAGCTGGTATGCAGTCTGGAGTACATTGCGGTTCTTTCAGAGAAAAGAGTTTTATCAGAAATAGCTGTATCTAAAGACATTTGTCTTTTGCAGTAATAGAATCTGTACCTGGTCAGCAACCAGAGAGATGTTGAAGCAGTTACAAATGCTCACCAGCTGCAGAGGTGGGGAAGTGTCACCGTTTTTGAGCAGGACAAGGCTCAGGCAGAGCATCACTGACAGGGTCTGGCCACCATGGGCTGAGGTAGTGCTGGACCCAGAAACAGGCTGGGCTGCTGTGGCTTGGAGAGGTGCTCATCATCTGGCCAACTTGGTTGTCTCCTCCCCTGGCCAGGACCTTCCCCTCTGTGAGGGCTATGAATTTGAAGGTAACTGCTTAGCCCTCTCCCGCACCTTGTAGATGTACCTTAAGGCATACACTCAAATAGTGACTGAGGAGCCCAATTCTGTATTTTAACCCCCCTAAGACTACTCTTCCTTAGCCATGAGCAGGGAGCTATTGCAGCCTTGGAGAAAGTCACTGTGTTCTGGGAAGCATGTCCAGGAGACAGCCCATGCTTCCTCGGTGGGCATGGTCTGGTTGACATAAATGTGATGCAGAGGGCAAAAAAACTTGTTGATGCTCAGCAGTATGTGCCATGCTAACAAATGTCTTGGTAATTGTTAATGATCCTTGTGGGTCTTCTCATCTTCTGAGTGGATTTAACTTCTGAAAATGTGACTTCAGGCTGAGTGGGAAAGGTTTGCAGGAGGTTCCCCACCAGCATGTACTGTTTGATGTTTTCGTTAGTGGAAGGGACCAGTTGACAGAGGTGGGAGATTGTGAGAATGAGGGGTCTGGCTGTGCTAGATGTGGTTGTGCTCCTACTGTCTGTTAGACCAAAGTGTCACAGTGCTGTCGGGTTGTGGAGAAAGAGACTGGTTTTCACTGGGAACTTGAAGAATGTGTTTGAAGACAAGACCAACTGCTTTGCTGTTTGGAGTTGTTCAGTGTTTTTGGTGGTTTTTTTTTTTTTGTAGACTTCTGCCAAATTTGGCTGCTTAGAGAGCAAGTCTTCTTGGCAAGCATCTGCAGGCTCTGACCAGCCTCCTTATAATTGGAACACCCTCTAACAAAACCAGCTTTTTTCCAGATAAACTGGCTGTTGGGTTTGCTTTATTTTTAAACAAAGCAAGGTCTCTGAGAGCTGGTGCCTGTTGGAGTCTCTCTGCGATAACATAGAAAGGTTCTCAGTGAAAATGCAGCTGAAGAATAATTTAAAAATACAAGCGTGAACAGGGGTGGTTACAGAAACTGTGGCGATCTGTTTCTTTACTTGGGAATCTTGGATTAAAGTCTGTTGTTACAAGAAAATCCAAATAACAAGTTTTATTCAGTCTCTATTATTCATGCATTGAATACCTCTTAAGGCTCTGCAGAAATATGCTCTTTTCTAGACTTACAATGAGTAGACAAACACTGTTTATACCAAATGCTGGAGGATTTACGGGTAACTACTATGTGGTTTGAAGTAACAATGTACACAATGTATTGTAAATGATTCCCTTTTTATATCTGGCCTATGTTCAGTATAAGATTAAATGCAAGAGTTTATGGGTTTTAAAAAAAAAAACAAACCTTCCAATGCTGAAAGCAAAAAGAATGATCTATAATGAGACTTTACAGCATGTAGTATTTTTAAGGGCAATTTTTACAGTTCCTTAAATATATTTTTCCATATAAAAGTGTGCGTTTTGCACTTCAAATAGGATACCGTTGGTTGCACTTACCAGTGAACAGCTGGAGGATTCTAGTGCTTTAACTGCACAGCAGTTGCTAATTAAAAATATATAATTCTACCCTGATTACCTTATAATGATTATAATCCCCTTAAATTTGATTATTGCCACAGCATGGTAACCTCAGCCACCCCCTGTTTCATTGTGGGGCCTGTGAGTAACAAAACTAGTCATTAAGAGCTGGTTCCTGAAGGATTGCTTGCCAACAAGAAGAGCATCGGGGAATAAAGACATCTTTGGAGGTGCCTGGTTGGAGTTTGGCTTTTTCTGCTCACCTGGTGTTGTCTTGGCAGGGGCAGGTTCTGTGGCTATGCAAGGAAGGGAGAAATCTGGGAAGCTGCAGGCACAAATACTGCGACTCCTGGTCAGAAATCCAGAGCCACTGCACATGTCTGGAGTCAATAGTCAAGCACAGCTTGTAGTCTGGGTGGTAGTGAATTTTCTTCAATGCTACTTCAGCTATAAGTTTATTCTTGTCTTCTGATGTGAATTTTCTTCACTCTTTTTTTTTCTTTTCTTTTTTTTTTTTCCTTCCTTTCTTTTTGTTAAAAAAACCCCACCTGGTCAACTTTGCATAACATAGAAGTCATGCTTTTCAGCTCTAGGATTGCTTTGCTTTAATCTAGTGCCCATCTGCTGATCCTTTGCCAGTTCTTTTTTCTCAAGGTATTTTGTAGCTCTTGATAGTGGGGAATGGCCTCTTTCTTCTACAGCACCTGGGTGCTTGGGAAATGACGTTGTAGGACAGAGTAATAATAAATAATTGCTGCTGGAGAGCATTTTGAAAACCCTGAGTTCTGGGCAATTTTTTTCTCTCTTGGTGCAGTCCTGAGACATGAAAAGAGCCCGTGTCAAATGCCTTGTCAGAGAGATGCCCTGATCTGGAAGTATGGCTTCTTAGTGTCACTCAGAGTTCATCTCAGGCTTGGGGATCTGGTCTTCATGGAAGAGCTGAAAGGCCAATTTTAATATAAACAGGAGATAACAGAACCTGTCATTAAAAATAGTATCTCCTAGAGCATAAAGAACTGACACATGAGTGTATTCATTAGTTAAGTGCTTGGGTAGAGGAAGGCTGGTGCTCATCCCAAAGCAGCATGCAGATCAGGGCTGCTAGTGCTGGAGAAGAGCGATGGAGCAGCGGTGCCAGGGCAGGAGTGTGGCTTCCCTGCTGCTCCAGCGGTAGCTTCAGTGGCTGTTCTGCTCTGGTCTAAAATCTGCTGGAGTCTGGAGATGCTCACAGCCCTTCAGCGCTTGGATAAGGCCTCTGCACCCTGGCTATGTGTCATCTGGATCCCAAGCTGGTTTGGACAGCAGAGGTGTGCTGGCCAGTGCAAGCTAAGAGTTTGTCCCAAGATGTATGAGTTGATGGGCAAGCCAGCTGGGTCTTTTTTTTTTTTTTAAGCTATTAATTATTCTTTATCTCAGATAAAAGAACCTAGATGCCTTACTATATAGCTGTTGTATTTGAAAGGTTTGGGGGAGGCTGGTGTGGCTCATATGAGCTATAGAATCATAGAAGCATTTAGGTTGGAAAAGACCTCTAGGATCAAGTCCAACCTTCATCCCAGCATCTCCCTGACCACTAGACCATGTCCCAAAGCACCACATCTGCTCGTTTTTGAACACCTCCAGGGATGGTGACTACAAATATGGAGAAAGAGGGAAAGAAGTGTTTGTGGTGGTTTTTTTCTTATTCCCCTTAGCTGTATTTTTTGTAATATAATTTGTTGGGATTGGCACCAGCTTTTTAGTAAATTTTTTAAAAGAGTATGTAATTTAAGATTTTGATGCACAGATGCTCTCTTCCAGTTTCATTCCACTACATATGGACATTTGCTTACAAATAAAAGGTTAATGTTTTGTGTGTGTAGGCAATAGATAGCTGTTCATTAGGTAAAGTCAGCTAATATAATGCTCGTTAACTTTAAAGCTCTCCTGTGGCTGGCAAGGAACCGAAGCTATTGATCAGGGTCTGAGAGATGCAGTTCCTCGCAGCTCTGAAGGATGATCTCTGGTCTGGGAGTTACAAGTTCACAGTATGCTTCTTCTTGGGTAAAAGAGAAAATTTCAGTGACTTCTTAACTTTCCCTTTAGACTCAGCCTGGGATGTGAGATGGCTTTGCAAAAAGGACAGAGTGATAGGGATTTATGATTCTCTTCAGCGAAGAGGCGACTCACATTGCCATGACATCTTGTATCTCAGAAGAAGTTAATCACAGCTTTTTTTCTGTGTTGCTGGGTTACATTGCTTTGAGAAAAAACAGAAACTGCTATGAGCAGTATGAATAGCTGAAACCACAAGTCCCACTGAGATTACGGCCAACCCCTCCTAAAGGAAACGGATTCAACCACCAACATAGTTTTTCATTAGATGATTTTCTTCTGAGTGAACAAAATACCCCTATTGTGGCATAATTGTTTAGCTTTTGGAGATGTAGGCAGAGCTGCAACTACATGACTGTTTAAAAAAATAATTCAACTTGATGGAGGGGAGAGCAAAGAGACATTTGGCTTTCTATTACATTTTGTAGCATGTTGCAGAATAATGCAGCAGGTTTTAATTTTCTTGGTTTCTGTGCTTTTTGGCTCTGCGAGGAGAGGGGGAAGGAGGAAAGTCTGTCTTGCATTTCAGGACAAATCTAAATCTGATGGACAAAGGTTTAGGCTATCTGATTGAAACCTTTTGTTGCTGAGACTGAATGACTCTACCAGGCTGGCAGGGCTGGACTGATTCGTGTCTTGGATTCATTGTTTTGAACTGTTAAAATGTATTTACTTGTGGTTAATGGGAAAGTAAATCTTTTCATTGTAGCAATATGAGAATGGCTAAAAATCAAGCTGAGATGCAAATGGAGAAAACGCAGTACAGAAAAACCATGGAAGCAGAGTTTGTACCTGTAAATTTCATTTAATTTAAGCATTTTTTGATTTGTAGTACCTTGACCTTTCAGTACCCCAGAAACGTACCCAGTTCTTCAAGATATACCAAATGATGGAGGTTTTGATAAACTTAGCCATCTCCTGTTTAAGTTTAGCATATTAATGCTTGTCAGCTGAAATTACTTCTGCATCTTAGCTGAAGGCCCAGAAATTTGTTTGGTCCATTCTTTCCCTGCCCTTCATCAACAGAAGATGTTACTGTTCTATGCAGATGAGCTGGCCAAGAGGCAACGTTTGCTTACAGCTTTAGGAAGTGTAGACAGTTAGGAATTTTAAAAATGATTGAAGAATTTGGGATCTTGGATATGCGGTTGTTAGTGCGAAGAAAAGACAATGGTTTCCAAAAAGTGTTTGACTATCTACCCGGGGGAAGGATGATAATTTAAGATGCATCAAGCTCAGCTAGCACAATAGGTTTTAATCCTACAAATCTCAGTTGTGCTCATGTACTGCTGAGGCTAAATGTAGCAACCATACGTTAGGGAATTTTTAAATATAGGATTAGACAGTCAGTATTTCTTTGTAGACTTTTCTGATGGGAATTGTCTGGCTGGTTACACCATGACCACAAAATGTCAGACAATGCGAGGATCTCCACTCGATGCTTTATTTCCATCTCTCCTCACAAAGGCAGTTCCTTGGAGTGGTGGCTGTGGTTTGCTCGTTTGTTCCTAGGAAGTTTGTGAGCAAACTCTTGGACTTGCTGGCGAAGTGCTTCCTAATACCAGATCTTTGCTGGAAAGTTTTCTAGATAAGGCTGTGCTGCGTACGTGTTTCAGAATACCTTTGGAAATTTAATAACAAATGAGAGACTGAAATTAATGTCTTGATCTTTTTCAAAAACTGCTGAGCACCTCATGGGCGTTTCCATGGACATTGCTTGGAGGGATGTTTCAGTGGCTGCAAACTGTTGGGCTTGAAAACTGCACCACGAGCCTGCCAAGCACAGTGGCTCCTCACCTTGTCCATATTTAAGGCATCTTTTTAGGCAGGCTCTCATCAAAGATTTGGAAAGCACATAGGCACTCTTGAAAGTAAAGAATGCCTTTGCATCGCCCTGGATTTAAATACTTACACTTAATTTGGTCTTTAATGCTTTATTAACCATCTAAACCAGTTTAAATTGTAGCTAATTCAGCAGCAAGACCAGATAAACCAGTATGTTTTGCTAAATTGAACATTTGTTGCTTTGAGAGTGGTGGAGCACTAGAACAGGCTGCCCAGGGAGGTGGTGGAGTCTCTGTCTCTGGAGACATTCAAAACCTGCCTGGATGCCTTCCTGTGTAACCTGCTGTAGGTGGCCCTGCATTGGCCAGGAGGTTGGACTAGATGATCTCCAGAGGTCCCTTCCAATCCTGCCATTCTGTGATTCTGTGTGATAGGAAGATACTCTAAGTGCTCCTGTGTGTTCTTGCAGAGAGCTGGATTGGTGAGGAGCACAGCGCAGAGCCCTGGCAAGGCAATGCAAAAGATGACACTTCAGAAGAGATGGAAAGCATCCAGAGAAGACATATACTTCAAAAGCAGTAGAGCCTAATTAAAATAATCCATCATAAGGAAATGAGTATGTTTGAGCCTTATTCAGCACGGGGGAATATAGCTTGAGAAACGGATACAAGTAAACTTTGTCCAAATTGCAGAGGAAATTAATATAGACAGTTGATTAAAAATGAAAGAGCTTTAAATTTAAAACTTCATAAAAAGGACAAATAAAATGTCATTCCCATAAGCAAAGACAGAACTGTGAAAACCAAATAAAAATGGAAAACAGATAGCAAGTTACTTGTTTAAAAACAAATAAACACCCCAAACCTGTTAAAAATGATGAAAAAAATGCAAATTGCTTTTAGAAGGTACAGGACAGCTTGGGACTGTTGGTGCAGTAGCCCATGTTCACATGAGATTTTGAAAAGTGGGCTGCTGCTGCTTCTGGTCACTGGTGGCTCTGAGCTCTGGGGTGTGGGGACACATGTGACCCCAGCTTTCTTGAGAGCAGCCTTTGTCGCTGGCTCCCATGTAGTGTCATTGGCCAGAGGGTGGTTGGGATGGAAGTTCAGGCCTACAAAAAAAACAAATACACTGACTGCAAAGCACCAGTGTGGCAATTTAAGCTGTTACAGCATTGTCTCCTGTACCAGCCTGTCCCATCTGCTGGCTCTGGTCCTTCCATGGCCCTCTTGTGTGGTCCTGCTGGGTGCAAGGGTGCCTGAGGTGCAGAGCAGCCCTTCTGGAGCATGGTCCTGCTGTGCTGCAAGGAGGGACGGTTTGATTTCTGCCTTTTCCCTGTGGTATCAGCAATTCAGAAGCATTCACTGAGGAAAACTCTGAGCGAGACTGTAAAAACACTGCTTCCAGATGCCTCTGGTGAAGTTCAGCCATCCCTGGTCTTGCCTGGAGTAGGAAAGCTCTGTCATGGTGTGGAGTGGAGCAAGCAGGAGAACTGTGTCTCAAGAACAGAGCCAGATAACAGAGATAAGTCTGATCCGTGCACTTGCAGCAGAAACAATGGGGTGTTTATATAAATAGAGCTCCCTGCAACTGTGCAAAAATGATAACGCTGCCTCTAAGGGGTCTGCAGACTTCTGGGCTTTGTCATGGCTTAGAAGAGCACCTCTGGTTTATCTGTCTTAACTAATTAACTAATTATTAATTATTAACTAATTATTAATTATTCCATGACCGTGAGTGGTGGCGAGGGGGGGAGGACTATTAACTATTGCAAAGCAAGCAACCTTGTCTTACTCATGTAGCTTTTAAATAAGGAGATTTGCGTAATGTTTATTTTTATGGTATTTGAGGCAGAAGTTTTAAACCTGCTGTGCTTTGAGGTGCAAACTGATCCCCTTGTTATCTGCAACAAGATCACACTTTTCTAGAGTGGGCCTGATGGGCAAGTCAGCAGCAAATTGTGGAGCTAGCATTTGTCAGTGGCCCCAGCATACCAGAGCCAGGTCAAATCCAGAGGCAGAGGCTCAGGAATTAGCGTGGAAAATGCCTAGGATTTGTAGGAGTGTAGTATATATACCTGTGATGAGGTTTGGGTGTGAAACTCTTCACATCTGCATCTTGTGCTGTTCCTATCATCACATAGCCTCAGGAAGCATCAGGGCAAGGCTATTTGCATTGATAAGGAAATGTCAGCATGTATCATATGGAAATATATGCATATTAATTTCTATATGCACATGCACACACACACACACATATATATATGTCTCTATCCTGTTCCTTGGGAGCCAATTTTGTTTTGTTGTGCTGCATGAGAATGTATTTGTCAAACTGAAGGTAACCATGATGCAAGTCCCCAAAGCAATAACAGGAGGTTCAATGTACGCGGCTGTTCTGAATCTAACGAACTGTGTCTCAGGGCTGCAGATGTTTCATGGGGAAAGTGTGTGGGGGGAGGGGGGACAATGAGTATCTGGGGTGTTTTTTGTTTTATCCGGCTTCTTCATTGCACTCTTCAAAACTAATGCATGTGCTTGTCAATCTGTGATGTTTTTCATAAGTACACGCTGTAGAAGGAAGATAAAGATGTCTTCTACAGAAGCTAGGTTTGTCCTTTCATGTTGCAGAGGCAATTTAAATAGTCTGGAGGGCTGCCCCAAGGAGGACACCCACCACCTGCAGAAACTAGGTAAGGAGATGTGAGTTTGGCACCTCATGAGCTGCATTCCTGGTAAATCTGGGGGAGAAGAGGGGTTACCAAATTATAAATGGCAGCATGCTTAGGCCTGGAGAAGGCTAATTACTGTTGGGGAGATAGGATGAAATATGTATAACTTTACCCACTGAAACCTCTGTAGTCTTCCTAGGATAATTTTTCTTGTGTGTGTGTAGGTACAGCTGAACCTTATACAAATGGCTTGAGCTGAGGGCAGTCTGGTATCCCAGCTCTTGAGTGATCAGAGAAGGTGCAAGATCCTTTCTGTACAGAGACAATTGGGAATTTTGCCCTAGAAATATATATAGTGCAGATTTTCTGAAATCGTAACGTTATGATGCTACCAACACATTACTAAAGTTATTGTAGTGCCTTTACCAAAACTCCTTAACAAGAAAAACAGTCAACCAGCTCATTCCCAAATATGTAAGTGATGATCTTCCAGCAGAGCTTCCATGTGCAGCAGACTCCAAAGGTTTTTTGGACAGGTATCCATCAGCACACATGGTTCGGTGGCAGGGCAAGTGCTGAGCTCATCAGTCCCTCCCCAGCTCAGGCATGGGGACTCCCACAGCATCATGTTTGTTATATTTGGAATTTGACTACTGCAGGTAAATCAGAAAGTTTTGCTACAGAGTGTATTCACTAGGGTTGCGTTTTTTTCTTTGCTATCCATCTTCACCTGCTGTGTTTTTCTTGCTGACACACTGGATTCTCACAGAGTGATACTCATCCATCTCACCCCTGAGGACTGTACTGGGTTAGGTTTTGGGTACCTGCCAGCATTGAAGATATCTGGGTTTGTCCCAAGCAATCCATTGTAATTTGCATACTGATGAAGGTGGGGCACTGCCTCTCATTTAGTGTCGTGAAGTGAAATAATTGTTTTCCAGCTGAGTGACCTGATATGACTTTATAATTAATTTTGTCATTGATGGAACACATACTTTCTAATGACACCAGTCAGTTGTTGGCCAGGACACAATGTTATATTTACTACCAGTTTGTTTTATTTGACTAAAATCAACAGTTCCACTCTCTGAGCAGTGGATGATCCATGATGCCGTGTCACCCATGCCGCAGAGTACGCTTTAATTGACTCACAGGGTTTACTCTGAAGCTAGCCTTGTAAACACTACTTCTCTGAAAAAGTCATTTGTACTAGCTGGCAAGCTCCGTATAATTTTTGTGTGAAATATGTTACTTTCTTTTTAATGTTTGCAGATGTGGCTTCGCCTCCTTCCCAGGAGAAAGTCGTGTTCTCGTAGTGTTGTGAAGCGGTGTCACTTCTGCCACGGGGCACTCTTGTGTGCAGTAAAGTGTATGTGTGTATGTATATATCTATATGTCATGTCTTTAACCCTCTCGAGCTGAGAGGTATCTCTTGGGGTCACCAGTAGCTCCTCAGGGCGCTGCTCAGCTCAGTGCTGGGCACAAAGTAGCTGAGCAGAGCATGGCCATCCTTGCGATAGGTGAGAAAATAAACCAGGCAGGAGAAATTAGCATTGATTTGTTAGATAATGATTGTTTATCTAACAAATCAAATCTGAAAGGGAAGAAAAGTTGATTTCTTCTGGTGATTTCCAGGTTTTTTGCTTTGTTGTGAATTTCTGCTTAAAGCTGTTCTTATTTCTAGTATTCATTAACTTTCCCAGGAGGGAAAACACTTTGTATTTAGCAAAAGGGTGAGGCAGAAGCACCTTTGAAAATGTTGGTTCCAAGCCATTTTGTTACAAATCAGTGCAAGTTCCAGCAGCACTTAGCAATTTTACTTGCAACTGTCAGCATACAACCTGAGTGATGTGCAGAAACCACTGGGAATGAAGCTATGAAAGTGCTTAAACAAGAAACTATTACCATGTAGATGAGGACCTTCTGTGGTGGAAAGTAAATGAAGATGTTAAGGTGTGGTCACCTGGCATAGACAGGATTTTATAATGTGAAAAGCTGTCTTTTGGGGCTGGACCCATGTGCACTAGGACACAGGTCTGTGTTGGCTGGAGATGTCCCCTCCTGGCCTACCAGGTCCACAGGAAGCTGGAGGGAGGGTATCCTGGTGCACAGGATGGCAGTTGGTCCACATCAATGAGTCAGGCCTGTTGATGTGGTGGGGATGGGGGCAGGTTGAGTTTGGGGGATGTTTTGTCCTGTAACTGTCCCAGAGAGCTGATGGGGTTTTTATCATCTTCAGTCCTGTGGGAAGCTGTTCAGGTCTGGTTTTGTGCGCAGCCTCACTTTAACCAGCACTGTATCAAGTGCAAATGGGTATTTGAACATGGGTGTCTGCAGAGACGATGGTTGCTGACCTAGGTTATGGTGAAGGAAGGCTTCAATCAAAGGGCTTAGTTTGTTTTTAACATTTCCCAGATTATGTGGCTGAAAGTGCCTTCCTACTCCATCCACACTGTTTCTCTCACATGGTCAGAACTGAGGGGAAAGAGGCCAGTACAGGCACGACCGCACATATGTGGGAGGTGTAATTACTGGTCCTCTCATACTAGTCCTGAGTCATCCCATGTTGTCTCACTGGAGCTCTGCTCTGAGCAGCAAAGGGGACCCAGCACAGCTAAGCTGCTGCCTGCATCTTTCCTCCACATCCCACAGACAGTGATACTGCTGTGAGGGTACGTGTCCCTCCTTGGGCACCACTGGTCTCTCAGTACCCACGTCACTCAGCCCTGCTGCCCCAAGGTCTACAGGAGGGCATCGCCATCAGGCAGTGAGTTTGTTAGATGTCAGCTGGTGTGTCTTTTCACATGCTGTCCCTTGTACTCTCCCAGCATCAAGCGTTTGCTGCCCTGGTCAGATCTAGTGGAAAACAACCCCTTTTGCTGAGCTATTTTCCCAGCCATCTCCACCCTTACTTTGTGTGTGGTTGCACAAACGTTTGACCTATCACAAATAGTGAGAGGAATGGGCCAGATGAAACCAGGATTACTGCTTTCCCCTCCAGTGACAAGTTTGGTTTTGATGCACATCAGACTACCACCTAAGGGAAGGGGAAAAGAGCTGAGAGCTCAGTATTTGCCAAAGATATGCTATCGCCATGAAAAAATGTATCGACTGTTGAAAGGTAAGGGAGGATGAAGTTAACGCTGGGAGAAATAGCTGGTATTTCGGATTTCGAAGTGTGAGGAAATTCTTATTTTACCTAGTGCTAATTTGTGAATTATAGCCAGCTGAGAGTGACTGTTGCAATTCAGGAATGGTATATACAACACTCTTGATGGATGTTACGCATTTCATTTCAACCACTGCCTTGGGCTTGTTTTCAACATACCCCTTTGAGTTGAATGTTTTTCTGGAGGTCTCTAACATTGGGTGGCCTGTGTGGATTCTAAGAACCCAGCACAGTAGAGATGAGTAACACAAGAGCCGATGTTATTTGTGAATTGCCTTGTCTTTGAAGGCTGAGGTCAGATACTTTGTTCTTCTGGCTGCAGTCGAAGCCTATGGTTTGATTTTTTTTTTTTTTTTTTTCTTTTTTGAATGTATGTATGTATTTCAACTCTGTGTGCTTCCTAAAGTGGTTTGCTGGCCTTTTAGGGGTTTTATTTCTTCTTTCCTCAAGAAAATGAGTTGGAAGCATCTGTTTGACTCCAGTTGCTTTTGAAGTCTCACTGGGAGGAATGGGTTGTAGGAGAGCTGTGGTGTTAAGTGACATGGGGACCTCATCCCAGTTGAATGTTCAGGATAGCTCTTGCTCCAGCAAAGTGCTCTCTTCCAGTGGTCTGGCAGAAGTTCAACAATATTGGGTATTTTACTGTCAAGTAAATGTAAAATACAAGCAGCTTTTATGCAAGAGGCCCCCGGTAATGTCAGTCCCTCCAAACCTCATTTTTACGGAGGATGCTTGGCCCAGGCAAGAAACCTGTTATCCAACAGACCGAGCCCACCTTCTGCTGAGGCAGGGCTCTGCTGTGTTGCTTCAGGAGCAGCCTGTAAAATGACTTTAGGAAGTCTGGAGCAGAGTTTTTCTACAGGAGTAATGCAAAAGTGTAAAAAATAAAGTGAGGTGTCTGCAGAGGAGGATGGGATGGCTCTGTGTGTCTGGTGGTCTGAGGCAGTAATGCTGGGGAGGTGAGCGTCTTGCTGTCACACCTTCTGAGATGCTGCAATTCCCTTTCACATTCATTGACCTTTACCCCATCCTACTTGTCAAAAGGCACAGAAGTGCAAGACTGTCACACCAGCAGCTGCTTGAGTACTGCCTGTGCATCTGCCATGCTCATAAAATATTATTCTTACTTGAAAATATTTGTATATATAAAATGATCACAGCTTTGGACTAACTGGTTGCTCCTGTCAGACGATCTCGGCCATACCACATCTTTGCTTGGCTTGTTTTGGGAGAGCTTGAATTTAAAAAAAAAAATTAAAAAAAAATGAGGATTGTTTCATTTTGTGTGACAGCTCTTAAATGGGAAATTTCCTTTTCCTCTTCTTTTTTTTTTAATGTTGTGTGATTATGGTTCTCCCCATGGCAACTTCAGCTAAGGCTGCCTAGGATTTTGCTAGATCTCAAAGTGGGGAAGTTGAATTTTTTGTGTCATAGTTCTGGGAGAGACGTTGGTTTGCAGTCCCCAATCCCCTGGAAATGTCTTAATTACCTAGATTTAAGCAAAGGTCTGTGGGAAGAAGCTTCTCGTAGAAGCTGGTTTTGCTCGTTGCTTTGCTGCAGTTACATGGCCTTTGTTTTGTTTTCTTTTTTTAAAGAGTGAAACTGAATAATAATTAGTTATGATATTTCATTGGCATTCCCTCTACAACAGTTCATTTATTATGTATAATGTAGTGTTATGTATTCCAGGTAATTTATATAATTACTGTACCATTAAGCTTGTCTAGTTAGAATCAACACATTTAGAAAATATGAAATTGGAGTGTCTGCAGGAGCGGTTGCCTGGTTGTGTTATATCCTGTATGGGATTCCTGCGTGAGTTCCTTCCTTGCTCTTTTTTGTGCAAGAACCTTTAACACCAGCATGAGCTGCATTAGAGTTAACTGATTAAACAGGAAAAATATTTGATTGGAATGACATATATGTAAAACATGACTTCTTTAGTGATGTTCTTAGAATATTTAATGTTTTCATTTCCTGGCCTCTGGGAATTTAACTATGCAGCCTTAACATTGCACTCCAGAGGAAATAGAGAATGGTTTCCCCTCTTGTTAATTCGCAGAGCTCCTTGCCACAGGGTATTACTGAGGGCCAAAATTCAACAATGCCTGAGATGATGCCAATAGTTAAATATACATGAACTGTTGGAGCAACTGAGATTAAGGCAAAAAGCCACCCGAAACAAAACCCAACCCTTTGAAATTACGAATATTAGATGGAATATTGCTTCATGCTTCAGGATATAAATCAATATTAAGTCTGGATTTGGGAAGAAGGTTTCTGTAGAGCCACCTTATGAGGTATTGCTGTCGCTTCTCTACCCAGTATCCTCTGCCTCATCTGGTCCAGCCAGGATGATCTCACCTGCCAGCTGTGATGTTCAGTGCGAAGAATCACAGCATCGAGGGTTTATTATTGGGGATGATCCATCCCAGTTACTGATAGGTGGGAAACTGTTGAACTGTTTAAAGTATAGTAAGCTGGAATGTTTAAAATATCTTTTGTCTTTATGGGTTTTATGTGGACATCAGTTATTGTACTGCTGCACTTCTGTGTGAAATCGCAACGGGGGAATATTTCTGAGTATTTTCAGCCAAGGACTATCAGGCAGCCCAAAGTCATGGATGTTCTAAATTCTCCCACACTTCCCTCTCAGCAGTTGTCCAAGACCTGATGGCTCTTACTTCATTTCAAAATCCCTCAAATAAGGCGTGTGTCAATCTGCAAACTTGCATTTAACCTTCTGCCTGGATTGACAGGAATCGCTGCCTTTATGCTGGGCCAGCAGTGTGGGGCTGGTGCCTGAGAGTGCAGGGCAGGACCTTTACTCTTGGGGCAAATATATCCCTTCTGAATGGGAGGTATGTTCATGCACTGCAAGTTTCCTCCAGATTGCTTGGAAGTGTTGTTAAGCCAGGCTTTGAGGTTTAAACATGCTTTATGACTGTGTTTTCTTTGGAGTTTTAAAATTCATTAGATTATAAAAACTTGGTGGGTAAAAGTGGGTTGGATTCCAGCTGGCACAAAAAAAACCCCAAGAACCTAATTTTTAGAATGTTTTTTTTCTTTCATCCAGATCTTCCCCAGATACTGTTTTCTTCAGCCTTGGCCTTAGAAAAAGTGTTTTTCTGCAGGAGTTAAAACTGGTTCATTCAGCCTTTAGGCTCCATAGACCTCCATAGTGGTTTTTTTTTCGTTCCAGTCTGAGAGCACAGTGCCCTTTTCCTTGTGAGAAAATGTGAAGTTGCAGAGGGAGGAGGGGGAAAAAAAGAGAAGCAATGTTATTTCCTCTCTGAAGTCATCACCTACAGAGCTGATAGTGATGGCATTTTAATAGATGAGGTGCTCCCCATCCAGTATTGTGATAGAAATTCATTGTGTGCAGAATCAGTGAAGTTGGGAAGTGAAAAGGGGTGGGGGAAAAGAGAAGATTGATTTGTGTTGGAAAGAGGGGGAAGGGCAAAATGTAATAAATGGAACTGTTAAATGTTCAATGATTTAACAGGGTCTTGTAATCCTTGACTAAGAGCTCTTGGATCCTAATAAAATAATTTTTAATTCTTGGGGATAAACCAGCTGTTCCTCAAAGCCCTTGTCCATCCAAATTGTAGTCAAGGGGGTTTTTTTGATGTTTGCTTGATGGTATGTTTTATTTTTCTATTTGTGTTTAGAGAAGGGTTTGACTGAAACAAGACTGATCTCAGGAAATTAGGGTGACACAATCATCAGTTTGGGTACAACAATTTGCCTTTCTAATGTGGGTACTTTGCTTCTGTGGAGGATAATTGATCAGGCTTCAGCATCTGAGCAAATGCCTCGGTTGATTATTCAGTTTTGCTGGTTTCTGTGTGAGAGATATTCCCTTTCCCACAAATTCAGCCTGTGGAGGCAGCTTTGGGGAAAGAAATTACTTCAGAGCTTTAAAAAAACAAAAGTGCAAACTTAAACGAATTTCATCTTGGCCAAAAGCATTTAATACCAAGAATATTGTAAATGCTTTCTGTTGGAATGACTCCCTCTGGGCTGCTAATCTGGGAGCAATCCAGGCGTTTGCTCCTGACCTTACCCCTTTCCTGGAGATCTCAGCGCGTTGCTGGTGAGAGAGTGAGACAGGGGAAGGAGGGGCTGGTAGAGCTGTTGTTTTCCAGAGGAAATGAAGTAATGTCACTTTGGGTAGGAATTGTAGGCTTTGCGATGTCTTCAGAAAAGGTGACGCTCCTCGGAAAGGAAAAGCAGCTGATGAGAGGTCTTGAAGGTGCTTTGAACATTTGCATGCTTTCTCCTCTACCAGCAGTGCAGGCTGGCTGTAGTTTTATACCCAAGTTGGTAGTTGATAATTTCATTGCTTAATCCCTTTGTTTACTGGTTGATGGCAAAGACATCCCCTGGGATTAATTTATGAAGGTTACACCTGCAGGAGCAGGACACAAGGCTGTGAGATCCCTGGGGCACAGGGAAGGTGGCCCTTCCTGTCTGTGCAAACTGTGGTGTGACGGAGTCCCACCTTACCTGGGAGCCTTCAGCCTGTCTCCACTAGAAATATTGCATCATCTGCATTCTTGTTGTATTCTTTAAAAGAATCCTGACTGCAGTTGTGATGGACTCTGCGGGCGCTGCTCCATCCTGGGGCACCAGCATGGACCCGTTGGACAGGTTTCCACCAGCAGCGCCCTGTTGCTTCGGCATGGTTTAAATAAGGAGAGTGTTTAAAAAGCTTTTGGCCTTGGCAAGGGTGTGCAAACAGTGCCAGAGCCAAAGACTGTCCTTCCTGCAAACAGCAGCTTTGGGAGCTGTCAGGAGCTTTTCATATCTGCAGCAGGTCCTCGCTTTTGCTGCAGTGATGTGCTCCTTGGGACTGTGCTGGGGACAGATTTTGTCCTGCTGGAGATAGCCCCACTGGCATGCCCCCTGCCTATTTCAGTCATCAGCTGCCTCTGTTGTTTGGGTTTTTTTCTTCCTTTCTATATTTTTTTCTCTCCTGCGTGTAAAGTTCCAGTGTTTGTGGAGCCAGGTGGTTTTATGTACTTGTTGTTTGGAACTAATAAAAAACTTTAAAATATTCCTCCCCAGAGCCCGTGGCAGCCAGGCAGTGCGGTACAACTCCTAGGAGGGTCTATGTGTGTGATGGCGCATCTGGGATGTTTGAGTGGGTCTGTTTGTCCTCAATTTGCTCCAGATCAACCAGGCATCATTAGCATTTTCCGCTAGCACTTGGCCTTTTGCTGCAAAGCCTCTGCACACCCTGTGACGGAGGCAGGGGGCACATTGTGCAGCACATCACTTGTGAAGGCTCAGGAAAGGTTAATAGAACTGTTTATCCATTTTTTTGCTCCATTTTTTACTTCCTGCCTTTCCTGTTCTTACCCAGCCACTCAGCTATGGGGGGAGAAAAAAACACAACACGTTTCCTTGCAATATTGGTTTGAACATTCTGGAAAACAGGAATCGTGAGTCATCGGTCCCAAATTAACGCTTGTGTGCGAGGCTGAAATGACATGTAAGAGATGGGTCACCTCTGGAGACAGGAAGAATGTGGGATCATGCTAATAACTCTCAAGGCTACAGTTCAGTTTGTGTCGGCTCTTCCGTTTATAAAATTGTCATGGAAGAGGCTTGTAAACACCTCTGTGTACATTCATGTCCCTCTGGAATTGAGGGTTTCAGCCCGGGAACAGGTTTTAAAAACAAACAGCCCTCTTCTGTTGCTCTTACACTTTAAAGCTCAGTGTGTAAAAGTTTCTTTACATGTCCTTGGAGTCTGCAGAGATCAGCAGTTTCTGGAGGAATTTGTTCTGCCAGGTTTCTTTTGCAAAATGTACATACAAGCCATGGGGTTTGAGATGGATTTCTGGATTTTTGAGTCTCGAGGGTCTGGTTCTGACCTACTTGCTGGCGTTAGGCAATGGCTTTCTCTACATCTTCCATGAAATTTTTGCCAGTTGAAAGACACTGGGTTTTCTTCCTTTTATTTTTTTTCCTTTCCTCCTTCCTTCCTTTCCCTGTGTGCCTACCTTTGCTAGACCCTGCCTTCCTCACAGCAAAGCAGGCTGATGCAGATGGACCACGGTCTCCTCCATTTGAGTCACCAGGGCTGATGTTAATACCAAGCATGGGAACACCCATGGACATTCTGGGCTGCTGGGCTGGAGGAGCAGACAGTGCCCTCAGGCTGATTCACTTTATGGAAAACCACCTCTGGTTGTGTGTAAATGTCCTTGTCTACACACAGTGATGGAACCAGAGGAGGTTATACCATCCAGCTTTAATTTTCTCCAGTGCCAAGGAGGCTGGTGAGATTCCTGTACTGAGTTCTGCCCAAATGAAGGGTATCTTGGCTGAGCAGGTGTCGCTTTCACTGGTGGAGTCCTCCCTCTGTAACTTTTCTCAGCTACTGCATACTATATAGTTGGGCTCTACTGCCTTTGGCTTTCTTTTTTTGGCAGAACAAGGATAAGACAATATTTATACATCTTTTCTATCCATCCTGAGGCAGTTGGGTATGTTTTGGGTTTTTTTTGGTTTTTTTTTTTTGTGTAGTGCTTGACCTTTGTCATTTGGTAACTGGGATTAACTTGAAGAGGGCTGATTTAATCAGGCCTTGTAGTCCTATTTGGCCCACAGTGTTTAAGGAGCCAAAAAAAGCCCCAGAAGCTACCTAGGTTACAAACAAGTATCCCAAGTCAAGATAAAATTCCTTCTTCACTGAAATGTGGCTTGGAAAAATATTTCACCACTACAGCTCCTTTCAAGAGGTTGACCTTGGATCGTTAATCTTAAAAATATGCAGTGCAGATGAGGGGTTTTTTTCTAGAGAGGGAAAAAATGCCACATTTCTCAAAGCAACTCCCTAGAATTAGGGGATACAAAACCTAAACCCAGAATTGTTGATAAATGGAGTACAGGCTAATCCAGGAGTGGCAAGAATTTCATGCCATCAGAATCAGCTTTATTTTGTTAATAGGCCATTTTTTCCCTTGCTTCCTCATTATTCTTGTCGCAATTTGCTATCCATCAATGTCAGTAAGCGCTTTAATTCTGTGTGAAATGATAAAGCTGCAGCTTCAGAAGTTGAAATGCTCCATGTTTAGCCTCCACTAAAGTACTTTATACCCACACTTCGTCCTAGCTGCTCATCTCAGGGTGGCCAAAGCCTTCTGCTGAACATCTGGGACAATTCAGTATCTCAGAAACTGCTGACAAGGCTGCCAATTTACTATCTGCTGCAGTGCAGTCCAGTGATGCTGCCCGCTGTGTACTGGGTGGTTAGAGGTGGTGGGAGCAGGGACATTCCTGGCGAGGGAGGGAGAGGAGCTGTGGTGTTTGGCAGGTTGGATCCATGTTAGAGTAGCTCTCAGCCCAGCCCTGCTTCCTAGCAGGAATGAGGCTAGCCTCTCGGGACCAGAGGTGGTCACTCGCTAAGGCCGTAAAAGGTACTGGAAAATGCCACTTTGGATGCTCAAGATGGTCTTTGAGGGCTCAGCTGGATTACAGCTGAAGCTGCTTTGAAGTGGTGGTGGAGTGGGTGTGCCAGTGGCTGGGCATGTGCAGGGGAGAGCTCTCCATCTGAAGTGCAGTTTGTGGTGGATGGTTTCAACCATCCAATGAAAACCAGACAGCTCTTGGTCAGGCAAGGCTTGGCATTTGGACACTCGGCCATTGCTGTATGCTCTTGCCAGCACGAACCTGCTTTCATCTCTCCCACTGGTTCCATTTGTTTCTGTAATCCATTCTTCCTAAATATATTTTCCTATAATTATATTTTTGCTCCCCAGCCCTGTGCAACAGCCGGCTCTGTCAAAGCAGGAGGCCAGTGCCGGAGGAGTAAGACAGGGGCTTGCCTGGATGCAGAGACGGTGGTGAACAGGACACGCGGGGTATCTGAGGATGTTAAACACAGGGAGTTAATGGAGTAATAGAGCTGAGACCAGAAATAAGTGTATTGGCAGGAGAAGGGTGATCAGTAGAAGAAACAAAAGCTTCTGAAGCCAGGGCATGAAACAGAGGAGGGCTCTCTCTGCATGGTTGTGCATTCTGGAGAAGGAAGACAGAGTCCTGGTCTTCCGGGAGAGTGATGTGCAGGGCTGGAGGGGTCAGCAGGGACTGAGGAGAGGTGTGTGGGGTTCCTGGGGCAGGGCTATGACTGCACTGGGTTGCAAGCAGGGTCTGCAAACCTTAAATGCCAGGCAGGCAGCCAGGTGTCGAAATGTTCTTCCTTAGGCTGAGGAGAGAGTTTTGAGCAATAGCTGTTCTCCAGCTGTGCTGGCTGGTGAGCCCCCAAGGCATGAGTTCTGTTTCTTAATTTTAAGAAGTATGTTTCTGTTAATGCTTGGGGGGGTGGGGGGTCCGGTCAATATCATCGGAAAACATGCTCTTTGTTAAGGTTCTTGCTGATAGTGGAAACTGAAGGTGACTAATTTCTAGAGCGTTTTGTTGTTCATTGGCCACAGGTAGGGAAGGAAGCAGGGCTTGTCACGGCATTTACCGCTGGGGTGGAAGTTCCCAGATTTCGCTCTGTTAAAGCGCGTGTCATTTCCAGTTACACTTTACAAAAGGGTGAGGAAATCCCTGTGTATTTATCAAGGAGTTTTATTTTCCAGTCTTTCTCAGTTTAGAGAACTGAGGACTAAGTTAGCATGGAAGAATATGTTGGGGTTTTAATAGATTAAAAAGTACAAATAGTTTGGCACCAAAATTATGATGGGGAACCAGGTTTGACTGAAAATTAGAGCTGCGCTTTGCATGCCACAGACGGTGGACTTCCACTCACAATGCGTGGCATGAACTGTTGCATGCTGTTGGTGTTATTCCCATTTTATCTCCAGAGAAACTGGGAGGTGAAGAGGACTTGGGTGGTTTTTCTAGATGAGTGTTTCATTGGAAATCAAGTCCCAACAGGCGATAGAGGTATGACAGCATTTGCTGCTT
This sequence comes from Eurystomus gularis, assembly GCA_013400335.1. Lineage (NCBI taxonomy): Eukaryota > Metazoa > Chordata > Aves > Coraciiformes > Coraciidae > Eurystomus > Eurystomus gularis. The sequence continues at coordinate 854,180 of VZZY01017148.1, read as the reverse complement.
CTGTTTCTTGACTTTATTTAGTATTTCATACTTCTGAAGTGCCTTTCTGCAACCATATGGGCATCAGCTCTGTCTCTCACTCTGGAGAAGTGACAGCCACTCTGATGGCTCAGAGCACCACAGTGGTGCTATAGCCAATGTGTCCTCAGGTGTTTGTGTGGTGAGACACCACGGCTTGTTGGGAAGCCACGGTGGTGATACGTCGGTGTGTGCTCCTTGCAGGCAGCCATCCCTGGGGTGAGCACCCCGTTTGGGATCCTCATCGCAGGGCTCCATGGTAGGGAGAGTGCTTGTGGGGGAACTGCCTGTGGCAGGGTTGGGGAGGGCGTCATGCAGAAGGACTGACGTGCAGAGCCTCTCGTGGGGGTGGTGGTACTCACCCCGGCGTGCCCTGAAGAGAGAGATGGGAAGAGATCATCTCAGAGATAGGCTTTGAGTCAGCATGAGTGTTCCTCATGCCTGTGACGGTAGCTCCTGAGCTTGCATAGGACACAACAGTGCAGACTCCAGCAGCCTTTTCAATCAAAATTAGCCTACAAGGAGTTTTTTTTGTTTTAGCAGTGAAAAGTAAAGTTGAGCTGGAGACCTGCCTAAATGCCCTTACATGTGGGGTGTGCATGTTTGCTCTGCTTGGAGCTGCAAGTCCCCAAGTCTCATTTGTGTGATTTAAGTGCTTGTGGATAAATCACACTAACTGGGACACGAGGCAGAGCGCATTTAAATGAACACAATAAGGAGCTGCATAATTAGGAGCTTTAAAAAAAAAAAAAACCCTAAAAAAATAGACTCCTCTGACCCTAATGGAAATTAGTCAATGCTATTTTTTGTTTGTAGTTTCACACCTCCAAACTGATTTTCATGTACCAAAATAGGTGGTGGGTAATGGTTGTGGTAGTGTTGGGTTGACAGTTGGACGTGATGATCTTAGAGATCTTTTCCAGCCTTAATGATTCTATGATTCTGTGTAACAGCAGCCTATAAATTCCTTCTTGTTTCTGCTTGGTAGAGGCAAAGTTATGTCAGAAATGTCCAAGTGCAGACGAAGTTGCACCCACGCAGCCTGTCTGGCAGGATTGATTCCCCTTGGCCGGCCAAGCTATCTGTTGGCAGCGCCAGCCCTGCCCGTGTCTGGCAGCGATGCCGTCTGCTCCCGAAGGTGGGGCTGGAATTCACACCCTGCTGATGAACATCCCCAGCTCTGTCCAAGGAGGAGACAGATTTATCATGTATGGATACACAAGTGACTGGAGGTCAGCAGCAGGACACCCATTAGAGCTGCTTGGTATTTCTGGCCTCTGCTTTATTAGGCTTTGTAAAAATTAACAAAGGCGATCTTGAAGTACGCTGCTGGAGATCTGCCTGTGTGTTCCTTTCCTCCTCCGCTAGATTCTAATTTAACATATTTTAGTAGATTAAAATGCTGAACAAGCCCTCGAATGAGGCCTAGAGTTTGAGTCAGTGGGTAGAAATTGTAGTCACGGGTTAAACTGAGTTTTCTTCCCTTCAAGGTATTGCTTCTCCCCACCCATTTCACCGGGAGGGTTATCTCAGATGTTACAGATGCTCAGATGCTACTGCTGCAAAGCAGAATCACAGCCCTCTTAAAATCAGTGGTGAAACCAAAGTCAACATGATAAAAAGTTCCTCAACATTTACTCCACACTTACAAATACTTTGATTATGAAATATGACATGCATGTATATAAATATTTGCCTAAATGAAGTGGCCCAAACTTGCTGACACCAAGGATGTCTTGCTTGTCTTGGCTTTGGGCTTCATTGTGGGAATAAAGGTACCTGACAGCAAGCACTTGGCTATGAGAAGGATGTTCTATAACATGGAAGAGTTAATTTCTAATGAAAATGGAAACCTAGAGGGAGAGTAGAGAATTTGTAGAACAGAAGTGATAGAATTTCAACCCTTCCAAAACCAGGCAATGGCCAGAGCGATAAAGAGGAGAGGTTAAAACCATGCAGATGCAACTGGAAAAGCGGTGTGTAGTGGGGAGGCTCAGAAGTGTTTGAAGACACCCTGAGAAAAATAAATGAGAAACAGAAAAAGGAAACTGTTTTAAAAAAATGTCTTTTCTTCCAATCTATCTTGTGCCGGGTCCCAGTTTGATTTCTGTGTATGCCTGCAACCCTGTGATGGCTAATAAAAGTCTGAGCAGGTAAAGATCTGCTGGGATGGAAACATTGGGAAATGAGAAGTTTTTTTAATGTTGATTTATTCGGAAGAATGGTTTTAAGTTTTTAATGTGCGAATGCAATTCTGAATATATATAGGGTGTTATACATCTATATTAAGCGTTTCCACTGTATTATTTTCTGTTTTTAATGCTTGAGGCTGTGTTAAAATGGGTTTTATGGAAATGCTTGTTCACACATTTGTATAAAACGGGCATGCATATAATTGTCCATTTCAGAATGAAGCTAGCAAATAGCAATTTTACGTTGTAGTGTAATAGAAGTCTGTGTTTTGGATTTTTGTGTAATTCCCCCCCACACACACTTTTTTTTACTTAGGCGGGGGCTGCGTGGGGCTTTTTGTTCTCCTGCCTCACTCCCTCAGTCCTGCTTGCCTCTCCAGGTTGCAAGAAAACAGTCAAATGCTGTGGTCATTCTTCTCTGAAAGCTTATAATGAGCTTATCATGAAAGAACTATAAATATATATCTTGTACCCCTCTTGTACTGGGAGATGCTTCCTTAGGCCATGAATAATTAGGTTGGCCCACCTAAGCTAATTAGAAGCTGTCTCACCATTCAAAATACTCTCTGGGTAACATTGTTAGGACTCTTACCAGTTTAATGGTTTCTCTGTACTTCGAATATTAGGTCATTCTTTACCACCCTGACCAAAAATGCACAGTACAGGACCTTTAGCTGTGCTGATTTCTGACTCATTTGCTACTAAGAACATCATCTTTCCTCCCCTTTGAATGGTGAGCTCAGAGGGAACGGGCAAAGCTGGTCTTGATCAGGCATTTTGGAGTCCATCCATTGGCTCAACAGTAAAAACTTAACTTGGGAGATTGTTTTGAGAGAGTTGCAAGGTGGAAGCAAGCAGGTCCTTAATGTCCCCAGTTGTATTTAGAGGTACTGCAGAATTTGATCGTTTGCACTTCTGATGTGATTACCTTTCAAATCTGCTCCGTGTTGTCTGGCAAACTTAACTCACCCGCTTATCTTCAAGAAAACAAACGTACCAGTTATTGCCTACTAGAAAATGCGACTTGAGCTGTGTGGTTTTTTCTTTTCAGTGGGCCCACTGTGATTTTGTTTTGACAGATTGAGCTGTGTTTCACTTTGCTTTCATTTTTCACCCTGTCAGAAGAATTTTTAGTGCTTTTTTTTCCCCTCCCTCCTTCCCCTGCCTCTTGCTGTCTGTATGGATCAGTGCACTGGAGCAGTGACTCCCTCTCCTCTGCATTGCTGGTTTGCAGCTTCCTGTGCTGCAGAGGCCTGAGCTGAACCTTCCCGATGGGAAGCTCAGGCCAAACCTCGACCATCTCAGTGGGCAGCATCTTCTGCCATGGGCTGGACATGCAGGAGAGGTGGTAGGGGTAGGTGAGCCTCCAAGGGGGGGAATGTCTTAAGCAGTCTGAAAGGCTTTTTTATTTTTTCACTTGACTTATGCTGTGTGTCTTGTGACCCACCCTGGGGAGCAGTGTGCCTTTTGCTGGATCATCTCTGCTGCTTGGGGTCAGCTGTATGAAAAGTTGCTCTGCCTTGGTGTTGTAGAGCATGTGGGATGGTTGCTCTTCCCAGCTGCAGAACCTGGTTTGTTGAAGTTGGTGTGTGTAAGGGTTTAGGGGTTTGACTTCCCATTGCTGCCCTTGGCTGAATTACACCCCTTCACAAGCCCATGTGGCAGTTACTGTATTATTCTAGGGAGTCTTCATGTGGTTGTTCAGATGCATTGCCTTTATTTGAAGAAAGCAGCTATTTAACTAAATCAGAAAATTACTACGTTTACATCAAGCTCGCTTCGATATTGGCACAGTTAAGCTGGCCTGGCGCTGCAGGGTTTAGTGGTCAAATGAATGTCTGAACTACATGGATTTAAGCAAGGGGAAGCTGAAATCAGGTTGAAGTGTACCATCTTCATGGCAGCAGCTTCTTGATAGCCTTGGTAATGGAGCCTGTGGAGAATCAAGAGTGAGAGGTGGTGTAAATCGGTTAGTGAAGGTGCAGTCCCTGCCCCCGGGGAGCCTCTGCTCTAAGGGGAGCAGAAGCACAGCCTCACGCACGTGTGCTGCTTGTAAACAAGATGTGCCAGATCCCTCCTGTACTGAGCGCAGTTCAGGCATCATATATATATGCCATGGCTTGTTCTTTTTATCAGGCAAATGCCCCATATTTGTGCAGAGCGTGTGCACAGTGCTTTCCCTAGCCTTAAAGGCTGCAGGTTCCTGCGGTGCTCCCTCCAGGGACCAGAGATGGTCCCTGTTGGGTCGGTGCTAGGGCTGTAGTGGTGTGTTGCTCCCGAGTCTCTCGCTACCCTGGGATATGGTCTTTAGGGACCAGATACTGCTGCTCTGCCTGAAAGGAACTGAAGTGATCGTCATCACATACCAAGTCCCCAGGTACTTCGTTTCTTTTTCCTCTTCTAAACTTGGATTACTCTTCTTGGTTGTGTTTTTCCTTCTTTTCTGGGCTGTATGTGCCATTCTTGTCTGCCTCATACTTTGTCTTGAAACTCTCGAGTCCAGTCGCAGTGCAATGACCAGCAGGTATGACTATACTGTGAAGTCTTCCAAATTCTCCCTCAGTCACTAGAAGAATACTTAAGACAAGCAGGGATTTATTTGTGTAACTGGTCAAATGGAGGTTAGTGTGAAATAAAATACATGCATATGCTCCCCTCAGCCTCCCCCGATGCTGGGTCAAGGCTGGCTTATTTTTTCTGGGTCCTCCCATTGTCAGAACCTCTCAGGAATCTGGGCTCTGGTCCACTTGCTGTCAGTAGTAGTTTACTTTTGCTTTTCAGTAAATTCTGCAAGTTTGCAAACCTCCCCCAAGGCTATCGTATGACAACATCCTTCACGTGATGGGTCTGGTAGTAGAAAAGAAAAAAAAAAGTTCCATTTTCTTGTAGTCCAAACATATAACGCTTTCAATTATGTATGAGCGAAGTGTTCAAAGGATGCAAATCCTTAGAAGTTGGCTTAGGTGTCTCCTCCCCCCTGCCTTCCCTGGCTCCCTACTCTCCCTGGGGCTTATATGGTAATGGTGGGGTGAATTTGCCATTCCCTGGATGAAACAGAGGGAGAAATACAGTTCTTCTGGCTCAAGTGGTCCTCAAGCCACAGCCCCTGGCAGGTGAGGTGCTCTTCTGTGGAAGCACCACCATGCCCTATCCTCTTCTAGCACTCCTCCCAAAGCAGTTACTGCTGCTGTTCCTCAAGAGAGAACTACTCCTGTGGAGCAGATGGACCTGTGATCTGACAAAATATGGCCTTTCTTCATAGACTAAATGAAGCCGATGCCTTAAATCAAAGACAGTTCAGTGTCCAAGTGACACACAGCTCTGTTAGAGCTCTACGAATGGCCGTGGTCCAGTTCAGGTTTTGCCTTGTGTCCTGACTGTGAAGTGTGCCCAGGCAATTCGCCTCTCAGATGGCCCTACAACTTGGGACACCGTGCAATAGTTATGTCTGGATCTGCTGTGTGAGGTGCAGGGCCTAAGGAGAGGCTGAAGTGTGATCCTGAGTGAAGTGACTCATCTCCCAGGACGTCTTTACCTTCAAAAGATGGATGTTCAATGGCACATGCCCCTCCTAGATCTGAGCATCCTGGTCCTCTCCTGCCTTTGTAAGCTGCAACCACAACACTGTTCTCCAGCAGTGAGGTGACACTGGAGAAGGTGGCTTGCCAGCTACGTGCATGGGCCAATGTTCATATCCTCAGTGGTTGATGTGTCCAGGGCCATGGTGCCTGTTATGCAGCTTTTGGAAAGGTGACTGCAGTGACTACCATCTCTGGGACTTTCCAGGCCCAGTTCTGAGTTGTTGGTTGAGAGATTTGCTACCACAGTTCCCTTCCCTGATATGGACAGGGATTGGAGATGAAAGGAAGGTGGTATTAATAGTGGAAAACAGCTTTTCCTTTCCACTCCTCCCCTGTGAATGTAAAATGCTTCATTCTGCCTGGAGTTTAGCTACAGGTTATATTAAAGTGTTTGTTGAAGCTGAAAGCGGTAACACTGGTAGCTTAAAAGAAATAAAAGCGGTGACTTGAGACAGAAAGATAGGAGACAAAGCGGCAGCAGGCTTATAACTGACATATTTATTGCATCCTTGAGAGCAAGAAGTATTACAGAGGACAACATTCCTATAATGTTTATATAAGGCTGTAAGAAATTGATTACAGCTCAGATATGTTTTGTTGTGTGCTGCTGGGAGGAATCATAAAAGCAATGCAGCAAAGTTTTAAACATTGCATTACTGCTGGTCCATTTGAAAGCCTCATTGGCCACAATGAAAACTTTTAATTTGTTGTTCTTGCCAATTCCAGTTGTGTTTACTTCCAACTTCTGTGCATCGCTGCTTGCAGGATTCAGGTCTTTCAGGCCGCAGTCCTTTGAGGGTGAAATGTTTCTTCTATTCTCAGTCATTTAAAGCAAAAAAAAAAAAAATCTCCAGATTTTGCCAAAGTGTGTTTTTCCACAGAGGTATTTTCTTACGGTTGTTGTTGGTAAGGCAGGACCTACTTTTCTGTCTTACTAAGAGCTTTGGAAAAGCCTTTCCTAATGTTCTTCCCAATTTTTCCAATCCAGTCCTATCATCCCGCTGAACTGTGTAGGGCTTAGTGCCTTGGCACATGACAACCAGCAGCAGCACTGGGAGGGGACAGCTTTCCTGCAGCCCTCCTTCTGCCCTGGTGGGACCAAGCAAGCCCTAGGCTTGCATCACTGTCCCGGAGGATGTTGGGGACCCTCAGCAATGGCTTGGGCCCCTGGGTGCAGCCATGGAGCAAGTATACGTAACAGGTCTTGTAAAGACTCATTTGGGTTTTGGCATTTAAGACCTTTTACAGGCAGAAATTCCTCTCTCCTCTTGCTGTCCTCCTACCTGCCCTAGGCAGTATATAATAAATCTCAGTGTCTCTGAGCATCCATAAGCAACTGCTGGCAAATAAAGTTACTTTCACTTGTTTGCTTTCTTATGCTCTCTTTCAGTGAATGTGCCTTAAATTGTTTTTCAGTTGGATCTTCTCTAAAGCAATGGCTTTAGGAACTGCATGCAGCAGTAGAATGAGAACCGTAAAGATAAAACATGTGAGTTGCTTGTGTCCAGCAAGACTAAAGCCAACAATAAAATAGACAGAGGAGCGCTGTCTTCCTGTCTGCCACCTTAGAAGGTTCCTAGTCCCCCTCTGCAGGGCTGTGGGAAGGGGTGGTGGAGCAATTTGGGATGGGTTGCACGAGGCGATGATGCCTAGCAGTTAATCTGCGTTTGAGTTCATACCTGAGAGCACAGGTCTTCAATTCCATGGGTAACTTTAGAGACAACTATAGATGCTAATTTAGCCTTTGCTTGCCAGAGTCTTGTTTGTGGAACACCCAGGGTGGTTTAAGAGGTTCTGAAGCCCAGCTGCTCTTTGCTAGTGCTGTTTCAAATGAAGAGAGTGTGTGTAGGGGTGAGTGGTGACAGACCATTTCAGCACAGGTAAAATGGGTTTGGTCCAAACTGTTAGTCAACAGTTGAGTTTATTAATTGCTGTAGCTGTATTTAGCACGCATCTGGCTATGTTCTTAGTTTATTTCAAGGAGAAGTCCAGTAAGATGGTCACAGGATTGCTGAGCTGTATGAAAGCAATTCTAAAATTACTAACCTGCTGATTTTAAGCCACTGCATTACTCTGTCACTTGCATCAATGAAAGCAGCACTTGCCACTTACGTTCTAGCATATGGCTGTGATGGAGCAATGGAGAGAGGGATTTTAGTTGATGTTTCTAGTTTCACTGATGATAGAGAATGGAAGGAGTCTGGATCTGAGATTCTGTAAGCAGCAGTCCCACCAGCCCTCAGAAAATGATAGCAGAGAGCAAAGTGCCAAATCCCATTCTATCTGTTCCCACCAAGAAGGAGGATCAATGGAAGCCCATCTAAAATAGCTGCAACCATGAGGAAAGGACAAAATAATACAGAACTTGGATAAAAGGATTCAATTCTATTTATTTTGATGTTAAGAGAATAGGGTCGAATAAAACCGTTGGTTGGTTTTATTGGTTTCAGCACGTCTGGCATTTTGCAGTGTAGTTTTATGCGAGAATGAGGTGCAGTCTTAAGTTGCAGGATCTTGAATATGAGGATATTTTATTTGAAACTTCTCAAACAGTAAAAAGGTGGTGCTTTGGGAGAACTGAGACTTTCACAAATCAGCATCTATAAAGTTGGATTTCTGAGGTCATTTATATACTAGCAAAAGCATCTTGAATTTTTTTGCTATTATTTTACTGTTAAGTGCTGAGTATCTTTGAGCCCTCTTTGGCTCTAGAGGGAACTGTAAGATGTTCAGCACATCTGATACTTCCTATGTACAAGGTCCAACCGTGAATTTGAGTGCCTGGCACCTCTAGTAAACATCTTGATTCATGTAATATAAGCTTAGGACAACAAAATTGGAATCAGATGCTCCTTTTTTTCTTTTCCTTCCTTATTTTGATCCTAAGCCAAATGGTTTACTGTGGAATACAGCTGAATTGCTTGCTTTATCTCATAAAACAAATACGCCTTTGTTCCTCTTTCGGACTTATATTTTCATTAGCTTTGTGTCGTTGCTTAGCTCTACTCTACCTTCCCTCTTGATCTTTTTGATTTTTCTCGGACCACGTGTAGTTAAAGTTCAGCCTTCACTGCTAGCTGACAAAGTTGTTCTTCCCTGCCACAAGTTGCCGCTGCATAGGCAGGGGAGATATACTGATAAATTCTTTGCTTTTGTGTTAGATATTTTGTTTTGTTTTGATATAGGATGTATCATTTCCCATTTGAAACTGCTTTTATTGTATGGTTGGAAAAACCCTCATACTTGGCACTGGCAAAGGAAGCAGAGCTTTTAAAAGGAAAGAAAAAAAACCACTTTAATTTAATAAGCAGTATTTTGGGGTTCCTTTTGTTACGTGCTACCTTTTGAACTCTGTAAACCAGCATGCAGATCTAATTCACAATAGCGTCACTGTGTTGAGCTGCACAAGTAAACACTTTAAATGGGAGGAAGCACCTGCGTATGGCTATTGTCTTTCTTCTTCCATTAGCAAAAGTCTCTGGGCTGACTCCACTCAAGCCAAACCTTCCAGTAAGTGGAAATCCACAGGCAGAGATCAAACTTTGCTGCCTTCAGGCTGGAGGAGTGGGCGCGTGTGGACAAACAGCAGGTCATGGAGGGGAGCGTGGGTGTGCGTGTGGGCACCCGCACACGAGTGGGCTACCAAGCGCTTGCACATCTCCTTGGCTTGGGCCCCGAAAGAGTTGGTTGTCAGGATTACAGGAGTCGGCAAGGTAGGTTCACACAAGGCTTGCTGTACCTGAAGGTGTTGGTGGGGCTGGGGAAGCTGAAGAACCTTGAGGGCCACGGTGTTCCCAATGTACATAATGCTCTGAAATTATCACTGTTGTCCCACTCGGGTTTGTGTAACCAAATGTTCGATTTGATTGCTTTCCTGTTGAGTTTATATGTTTATGAACCAGCACCATTCCTTGGTGAGGAACTGGTTAAGGTGTCACTGTTATAGATACAACCTGTAAGAAGTTTACCAGACAAGCTTTTAAACTGGAAAAGCTGGCTTGCATAGAAGAGCCTTAAAGGCTAAAATCTCTTTACTTTACTCAAGACAGGTCAGGAGGTGACTTATCATGATCTAAAAGTATCTGCAAACAGAAAATCTTTGCTGGCAGAGAAATTCTTTTGATCTGAAAAAAAGCATTAAGTTCATCGACTGGAAGCTGAATTTGGATAAGTTCAACTCAGAAAATACTAAGATGGATTTTCTGTATCCATTGCTGTCAATACTGTGGTCTGTGCCTAATGAGAAATTGTGGGTAGCGTAGAAATTGCTGGATAAAGTGCTTAGTATTTTATAGGAGATCTTGTTAGAGTAGTATCACTTTTGGATTTCTGGGTTTTCAATTTCTACATCTTAGAGACGTTTGGTGGTGTTGTAGTACTTGGGGAGTTGGAACTACATCTCAGTTAATTAAGTGTTCATTTCTTGGAGTTTGAGATGCCTTTGGGCAAGATGTTAGTAATTATTTTATTAATCCTTCTAAGGCCAGTTTCCATTTAGGAGAAATTGTCTTTGTGCCCTCTAGTGGAAAAACTGTTTATTTGAAGGCTTCCACACTGGGAGAAGTTCTTGCAAAAAAAGTGGAATGTGTGAGAAAGGCCACAGAGGATCAGAGCAAGGCTGGAGAGATGAGGGGTTGCAAGAGGCGGACGTGTTCTGTGCTTCCTCTGCTTCGGCCCTCACAAAACTGTAATGCTAATTACATACACAGACATGTAGCTTTTTCAAATAGCAGAGGTGAGGGAACGTGAATGGAGAAAGAAGAGATTATCCAGTACTCATGTCAGCTGGGCTTGGTGAAATTGTTCTAGATAACTTGAGGAAAACCTGGTCTCAGCAAGCTCTGAACCTTTGGTGATTGCTGTCGATGTTCCCTGGGGATGTGGTGGGGAGGGAAGAGGAGCAGAGCAAAGACTTTCAATGGGAGGTGAGGGAAGACCCACAAAGTGAAAGATCAGAGAATCTGTTCCCAATTCCTCAAAGTTCCTGAGCAATTTGTGAACAGCAGAGGTGAGGATGGAGTCCAGAAGAAAAGCTGGCTTATAAAGAAAAAAAAAGGTGAATCCGTGCAACTTCTCTCTTTAATGGGTTAACTGGTTAGTGCATGAGAAGGACCGCTGATGTGACTAAGGCTTAGGAGAAGAACTTCGGATCATGTTGGTGAACAGCAAAGCTGATGGGGCACCAATGTGATGAGGTACAGGGAATAAGAGGGTGTGGTGGTGGTGGCTGTGGAGGGAATAGAAGCGGGATGACTGAATGCAAGAGGAGCAGCCGTGGGCAGGGTGGTACGCGGTGATGGGGGCTGTTGTGGATGGCCAGCTCAAACAGATCAACAGTGTTTGGAGGTTTGTGAAGAGGAGTCAAATCTCTGAGTCATCATTACAGAAGCGTTATGCATAAGATAAGGCTGATAATTGCTTCCCACTGCACTGAGGGGTGCTGGGCAGTGCAAGGCAGGAGGGAAGTGGTCACGCTTGCAAGCCCAGAGATGAACCATACAGATGGGAGGCTTGGCAAATGAGGCCAGAGAGGGAAAGCTGAAGGAATTGTGTTCGGAAATATAAGCCTGAGAGCAGGCGATACATTCTCTGATGCATAAAAGATTTCTGTAAAAAGGATAATGGTCAGCTTTTAGTACCCACTGGGGGAAAATACCTTCATTTGCTTGGAAAAAATATTCAAGGTGTGGATTAGGGGAGAGTTTCTCACTAGGAGGGTGATGAAGCAGTAGCACAAGAAATTGTGTATCGACTTCACTGGAGAATTTGCAGAGCACTTATACCACTGCCTCTTACTGATAGTCTGATTTCTTCCCCGCTCTGTTGCCTTCTGTCTGTCCACCCACAACGCAAGGTCTACTTCACTCATTAACCCAGCAAGCTGGACTTTTTATTTCTGTTGCTATAGGTGCTTTCAGGGGCCGGGGGTCAAAATCAGTAGCAGTGCTGTAGGCTGTTGCATGGCTTTGGGATATAAATTCTGCTCACAGTGCAGTCATGAAAACATGAAAAAAAAAAAAGCACAGATGTAGATCACAAGAAATTGCTGCTGTCCCATACTTTTTTTTTTTCCTTGCCTCTCCCTGTTTATTTCTGGAGCTGCTCATTTGGGATATTACAAGAGCAACAGATATGAATGTGATGGAAGTCCCCACACCACTCTCCCATCACTGTCGTCCTCCCTTTCGTTGTGCTGCACTGTCATTCCTGTTTATTTTGGTGTGAATTATAATTGCAAAAACTGTTACAGTGCTGTTTATTTCTGTGTGTCCTGAGTCACTGTTAATATTTGCTGCTGTTTGTTTTGCCTCTCTTCTCCCTCTGTCCTATACTTGCAACCACGGCTCTCCTCCGAGTTTTCCTCTCAGAGCCTCTTCTCTTGCTTTGAGTCTATGATGCTCTGTGCTCCTGTGAGGGCCAGGGAAAGAGCTGATGGTGAAGATCCAGAATTAGGCTTTCTTTTTTTTTTCCCTCTCCCTTTTCCTTTTTTTTCTCTTTATCCTGGCATGTTGTAAGGGTCCTTGTTGGAATGAAAAGATTCCTCGGAGACTCTTACTCTGAGATCTCTGTGCTTAATTAGTCTCGATCTTATTTCTGCCAGGCAGTGAGATCGATACTGCTTTTTCTGGCTTGCAAATTTCAAGGAAGGGAGAAAATAATGTTAAAAAGGCCTTTTTTTTAAGGTTAGCGAGATGCCTGTGGACAGTTCCATCATCTGCTGTCATACTGGCAGAGTACACTTCATGTACACTTGTCACTGGGGTAGAGAGTTGGGCATCCTGCACAAGACCATGAAGCATTTTGAGGGGCTTTGCTCTCACTGTCTCAACACAGCAACAAGTTATTTTTCTTTGCCATGCCTTGGTTTTCTGGTATGTAAAATGGGGATAAAGTTGTAATATCCAGGCCTGGTTCTCCCTGCCACAGCTGCAGCCACCACCCCTTGGATGCTGAAACACTTCCACCATCACTTGCTAGGTTTATTTTTGGTCCAGGATAATGTTTTGCAACGCATCAAAGCTTTGCATGTCAAGATCACTAAAGAAATCAGCCCTAATGCCTTTTTGTATCAGTCATCACTTGAGACTGCTGAAGCCCAGGAAGCTTGCAGGTGCTCAGTGTTTCAGCCCAAAGGTGAGCAGAAGTTGCTCAAATGCGACACGTTGCTGCCAAGTGGCACATGGCAAGGTGAAGGGAAGGACCAGGACCTTAGTGGCTAACACCACAGTGCGAGGGGTGGCCACTGCAACTGGCTTGCCCCAGAGCTGCGCAAGAGAGATTGACTTGGGCCTCAGTTTCCCAACTGAAGGAAAAGGTTTGGTGATTCTTGCAGAGCATTTTGAGCTCAGTGGGGGTTAGAAATTCTGGGTAAGAGCTTGCTCTCAGCTGGAAAATCGCACTGACTTTCCATGGGTTTCTCCTGGTTCTCTCAGCTAAATTAAGAACAAAACTCTTCTTCCTGAGCCATTTTAGGAAGCTTAAATGGTCTCAGAGGGTTTGCTTTGAAGCTTACAAGCTTGGTGTCTACTGCTCATACTGCCAGCACAGTTTCTGTCCAAGGCAAATGCAGATACCCAGATGCCCTGGTTTGGGGTATTGGGGAACCACCCAGTTGCAAGGAGCTGCTGGTCTATCAGGAATTGGGGCCAAACAAACTGGCCCTTGGGAGGAGGGGCTGTGTGTGCTCTGGGTGGAAGGAGAAGGGGCTCTTCCAGTTCTTGTGGCCTTGGGCTATCCCTTGTGCTTCCTCTTCTTGCTCCCTGTAAAGCACCATTCTTGCTAGCCAAGAAAATTGTACAGCTCCTTGTCTTTGAAATCTGAAAGGTAACATCTTGCAAGTTGCTCTGTGTATTTATCAAGAAGAAACAGACAATTTATTTGTGTCAGCTTAATAGAGCTTTGGCTTACAGAGCTCCATGCAGGAGAATTAACGATGGGTCAGGAGTCTGTCTGAGGTTGTTCACCAGCTCAGCAAATGTTTGATTGTGAATCCACTGTAAAATAGCTCCAAGCTTCTTGTGCCTCAATTAGCAGCCTTGATAGAGAGCCGGCAGGTTTTCAGGTATTAAATGTCCATTTTGACTCTTTAAGTGTTCTCCAGTGGCCCATGGAATGTAAATTTTTTACTCTATTTGTAATGCAAAACCTTTTAATTATCTTCAGTTTATAAATCCCTAGTATGGTGCTTCAGTGCCTGTAAGAAAATACTCATTTTTTTAGTGGAGACGGGGAATAGATGCTATGTTTAAATGGTGTCAGTTCCAACAACTGGAATGTATAATTCAAGTCACTTATATTTAATCATCCTTTAGACACTGAATTTCAGCCTCTGCTCCCTTGATTCACAGGAAGCTGGCAGCTTTTTAATTCCACTGTGGTAACACTTGATATTTCCTTTAGCTGCTATATGCTGTGACATGGCTCTTTGCCACATGCATTGGTGCTGCATCCGCAGCTGATTGTCCGAGCCTGGCTGCAGCTGGATGCAGGAGTTGGGCTCTGCTTCGCCTGCCCCCAGGTCCAATTTTGGAAGTCTCTATTGTTTTACCTTTTTTACAGAGCCATAACATCTGCTGTAAATACCACAGCGACTGCAACATCTGCTGAGGGTGGGATTAGGGATCTGGGGTCCATGAATAACAGCTAAACATATTCTAGCAATTCAGCAGGTTGAAAACTAAAGCGGATAAAGCTGCGTGCACCGTGCTCTGGATCTGTGCAGAGGGGATGTATCCCGCTGGAGTGACCTTGTGCGTGGTTCAGACAGGGCTCCAGCACCTGGAAGAGGGAAGCTTTGACTTCCTGCGTTTCAGCAAGGAAAAGGTGCACTGTGGGGTGCAGCAGGTCCCAATCCTGCCTGAGGAGCGGAGCAGCTATGCTCCTGGGTGGCTTACAGGAGCCCACCAAGTCTGTGGGGCTGTTGGAGCTTTGCTGGGTCTGTCAGCGACATGTACACGAGATTCTAACCATTCACTGCAGTGACAGTGTGCGTGACTTAAATCTGCATTTTAGAAGCCTGCATGTGTATGTTTGTGTGCATATGTGTATGCATCTATGTATAAATGGACACATGCATAAAGACAACTGTAAGCATTTTTAAAAAGCAGTAGAGAAGCCCTGTATGTGTTTAGGATCACACGGGCTTCTGGTCCCTGGCTGCATCCCCTCCACCCGCTCCCTCACCCCTGCCCCCCGGGCAGTTTGACTGTGGATGAAATAATTTAATGCAAATCTTGCTCTTGGTGGCTGGTTGATGGCATTAGTGGAGGGGGTGGAATTTCATCCATAAAAAAAAAAACAACCCAAAAACCCAGCAACTGGGCTGCTGGGGAATGAGCCCCAGCTGAAGGGGTTAGCAGCAAAGGGATCTCGTGTACTCTCCATGTACTGCAGAAGTCGGTCGCCTTTATTTGGAATTGCACATTGAAACAGCACTGTAACAGACTGTTTGCCTACATGAGAAATAGGTAGTTTTTGTTGTGCCTAGCAGTCAAATTCTATAGTCTTAAATTAGAAGCTGCCACTTCTATTTAGACTAAAACTTGCTTCTCTGTATCTACATGAGCATATTAGTGTTTCAAGCCTGCCGAGCTCTACCAAATGTGCACTGCATTTGCAAAGGAGCCCATTAGTGCTTGCAGAGGTTAAGAGCAAGGAGGGGGAAGCACGGAGGAACATCTTAATGAGACAGGGTGAAGAGTTGACATGAGGACATGGAGCCCTTGGAGCCACCTTCTGCTGTAGGAAGAATCTGGCTGTTGCTGGAGAAGCAGCAAACTCGGGTAGCAGGCAGCTCAGCGGTCTTGTCGCCGTGAGGAGGAGGACATTTCCAAACTGTCTGAGACTTGCCTGCAGAGTTGGAGGCGGCTTGAATGTACATCAGGAGATGATCCCTGGAGGTGTTCAAAAAACATGTAGATGTGGCACTTCAGGACATGGTCTAGTGGTCATGGTAGTGTTGGGTTGACTGTTGGACTTGATGATCTTGGAAGTCTTTTCCAACCTTTATGATTCTATGATGGAGGAACTCTGGTCCTTTTCTACCCACAGCCACCAGGTGAATTGGATGCAAGGGAAGAAAAGAGCTCCTCTTGGCTTCATTTCCCTGGGGTTCAGAGGTCCCAGGGCAAGAGAGTGGGTGGCAAGTTCAGCCTGGGAAGGACTACCAGCCTTTCCCCAGGACACCCCAAGAAATAGGTAGGAGAACAGAAAATGAATGTCAATTGGTGGCCTGTGCCCAGCACAGCTGTGGCAGCTCCACTCAGGCTGCTGTCTACTTGGAGCTGTGGCCAGAACTTCCCTCTCTGACTTCCATAAAAACCTCTTACAAATACAGGGGCTCAGGACCAGCTGATGTGAGCTGGCCTGGGCTTTGCCTTTGCCTTGACTCACTCCTGGCACAACGCCATGTTGCCTTTCCTCCGTCACTGGAGCCACCCTGGCTGGGGACAGGGGACCCTCCATGTCCTCCCTGGTGCCACCGGGATGGCCCCTGGCCATCAGAATGTATTGCAGGGCTGCATCCTTGGCTCAAGGATGACAGGTTGGGGCTGTGCTGCCCCAGCATGAACCGGGCTGGAGGAACCTGGCAGGGGCGTAGCAGCTAAATGCCTCTGGTAGTGGGGTGCACGGGTTCGTTTTTTGTTACTATTCCTTAATTTTAGAAGTGTTTCAGTTCCTGAGGTGCCTCAGAGTTGGCAGGCACCGGCAGTCAGTGCTGTGCTGTCTTTCAGCAGGTTTTTCACCTCAAAAATTGAGGGATTTGGCCTGGAAGCCCAGCAGAAATATTAGGGCTTGGGGGACGAGATCTTACAGTGGAACATGGACCCTTTTGTCTGTGCATTTACAGCTCCACAGACTGTGTTAAATTTTTTTAGTTATTTAAAGAAAAAACCAAACACTCTAGTGACAGGAAGAACTGAAGGAAAAATCGGGTATTTATTCTGTGTGTGTCACCTTGTTTCACATTATTGAAGTAATGGTAGAGAGCTCATAATTTCCTTGAATTTATTCACTGCTTAGGATTACTCGGCATAAATTTCTGGGGTAAAAAAACCCAACTCATAACTTAAATGTCCATGTAAGTTGTGAGATGAGCTAAAAAATAATAAATAATTTAGCTTATTCAGTATCTTTTCCCTCCCAAGATTTAAAGTCATGTTAGCTGTTGAAGGGTCTTTTAGCTCTAGGATTTTTCCAATTTTGTAATGTAAAGGTTCATTTTATTTTGTTACCTGGGCAAAAATGATGATCTAAAAGCCCTTTGCTTAATAAAATTGCATATTTCTACTTTATCGTGTGACTCCAGGAACTGAGTTTTTTTAGAAAGCCATCAGATATATGTGAAAATCATCAGTGTTGGCAGCATTGAAGTCATTAAGGAGAGGTTCAGTGCTGTATTTGCTCAGAACTGAGTGTATTGGGACTGGGTAGGTTGCTGCAATCTGGTGTGCTGAGCAGTACAGCTTTTTTAAAGCTGCTACTACAAGTGCATATGATTATGTTTTGAAGTTTATTTTCTGCCACAGTTGATAAAACTTTATTTGCTGCAATGATTGACTTTTAAAAGGCAAAATGCTGGAAAACTGCAAGTAGCTTCTGTGGGGGAACGTGGATTTTGCTCTTTGCCAAGCTGTTGATATCAGCGCTGTAGAGATGCAGCATGCACCTTTGCTGTTCCTCATTTTCCTGGCTCAGGTGACACATCCCCAGCTTTGGGTGGCCTTGCTGTCATCACAGCATGAGCTGTCCTGTTGGATGGCTCTGAGCTGGGCCACAGTTTTGAGTTCTTTTCAAGAAAGTTACAAGCTGTGGAAAACAAGACCTTATAAAGAAAGGGCCTCAACCATGTCACCATATCATAGAACAGTTTGGGTTGGAAGGGACCTTTTAAAGATCACCTAGTTCCAACCCCCCTGCTACAGGCAGGGACACCTCCCACTAGACCAGGTTGCTTAAGGCTCCCTCCCACCTGGCCTTGAATATTTCCAGGGATGGAGCATCAACAACTTCCCTGGGCAACCTGTCCCAGTGACTCACCACCCTCATAGTGAAGACCTTCTTCCTTACATCAAATCTAAATCTCTCCTTCTCCAGTTTAAAGCCATTATCCCTCATCCTATCATTAGAAGCCCTTGTAAAAAGTCCCTCCCTAGCTTTCTTGCTTAGCTCCATCAGCAGTCAGGCCAACCTGCTGTTGCCCAATTTGTTCTTCGGACAGTTTAACCTGTGCTAAATTTCAAAGTAAAAGGAACTAGCCTAATATTGCAACTTCTGTCAACACCACAGGAGACCTGAAGAAAGGAGAGGACAGGATCATCTGTTACCTGTGCTCATGCTGATGGCTTCTGCCAAGGGCCCCAGGGTTAGGGTACTGGTAATGCTGGTCTTCAGTTGCTGTGTGACTGGGCTGCTTCTATATCCTCCCAAGTACCGGCTCAATTAAAAGGACATATTTTCAGCTTGGGGAGACCTGGGGAAATGGCATTGTGTACAAGGCAGGTATGCTAAAAGTGGATATTTCTGTAGCTGGACGTGCAAGTCAGTGTGCCAGCTCTAATCCAGCCAGCCGGTGGGGATGCCAGCCACCACATGGGCACCCGATGGAGCCTTGGTCCCTGTCCCAGCTGTCTGGCCAGATTGGCACTGGTTTATTGGATAAATAATACATTTATAAGAAGTTGGCTGGTTTAGGATTTTCACCTGAGGTGCGACATGGATGTGTTGTGGGGAACCTGCTGTGAAATGGGCAGAGACTAGGAGAGCAGTGGCTGTTCGGCCAAACGTGAGTTTTCGTGCTGGAGTACGGGTGACAAAAGGAAGCTATATGGACATTGAATTGGATTCTGGTGCAAGATTTCTAGCAACCTTCAACTCCAGGGAAGCAGCAGTCCCTGAACCGACTGTGCAATTCCAGCTGTGGGAAAGCAGCTTGCCGTTTTCATCTCCTGTGCGTTTCCCTTTCTGAGCTATAAGATTTCATGTCTTGGATCCAGCACCTTTGGTTATATTGCTGGCACTGTTTGCATACTGGAGGAGACTTTTTTTTTTTTGACAGTCACTTGGGAACTGTTCCTTATTTGCCTAAATTCTGGGTTTATGGTGATGCAAGCAACACGATACTATTTAGCAGCTGTAATAGAGGTCAAGGCCCTGTTATCTTTGGTATGGTAAAAATGCCTTGTAAAAGGCTGTACATTCTCCAAATGTGCGACAGGCAAGGCAAGCAAAAGCAGGAACCACCCAGCTCTTCACAGCTGCTCCTTGTAGCTGAGAAACTGAGGCACAACCAAACAAGCAGGTGTGTTTTGCCAGCACCTGAAATAGGACCCTGATCTTACGTGCTTTGCTCCAAAGGTCTTTTTGGTTGTATGGGTTGATTTAGAGCCGTTTGCTGAAACTGTGCGTAGCTGTAGCTTCTTTGCTATCTGCTTTATCTCCTTTTCAGTTGAGATGCTTTGAAATAGATCCAGGATAAAGCTCATCCACTGCTGGGCCATCTCTAATCTACTTTAAGGGAAGCTTACTTTTTTCCCCCTGAAGCCTGGCCGGTGAGGAATTGGGAGCATGCTCAGTGTCTCACGCCCAGGTATGAAGCAGAGGAGCTCCTGCAATCACACCCTCTGCCAGCAGTTTGTGTGTCTGTCTGTCTATCTGGGGATCCCAAAACCGAGTGAGTGAGAGAAGGAGGCAGGTAAGGAGTGCTGAGTGCGGGCTTGCGTGGCATAACTTAATCCCAGGACAGGTTTTTTCGTCTCCTTAAGACGCAAGGAAGAGGTTTGGGTAAGAGTGCGTGCGTCTGAAGGGAGTTTCTCAAGGTGCACCCCCGGAGCAGCTGCCGCGCTTGCTGCTGTCGCTCTTTGTTCGCTCCTTCTCCCGAGCCCATCCTTGGGAGCCATCTTGAGAGCTCGGGTTGATTTAGTTATTTCTAATTAAGTTCCGGCCCTGTTGGCTGTCAGGGCAGGGTTGCCCGTCAGTCACACTGGCTTGTGGCGTGTGTCTGCGCGCTCGGTGCCAGTGTCGCCTTGGGCTCCAGGTTATGTTTTTGGGCATTACGTTTATAAGCTGCAAGTCTAACCAAGAAAAGCAGTTGGGTCACTTTAAAAAAAAAAAAAAAAAAAAATCCTCTTCAATTTCTTATTTCTCTGAAAGTAGTAAAATTCTTTCCCTGGTTGTTGTTAGGAGGCTGCCGGGAAGGTTGGTGCTAGGACCCTCTGCTGGGTAGCTAAGAAGTTGTGTAAGGTGCTCTTTGCTGCATTGAAATCCTAAATATTTATGTTACAGTTCTGTTTCCTTGCCGTGATCTTTACTTATAGATCATTGTGCTTATAGTTCCTAAATGATTTAAGCTCTAATAAATAGTTTATTCTACTCCATATCAACAAGCCAAAACAATAACTCGATCTTGCAGGATATAAATTCCTTTTATTTCTTCAGGTACTGTTTGCTTTTACTACTATAAAAGTTGTTTACAAGAAATTCTTTTTAAGCAATATATTGTTCACTTGTGTATTTTGAAAGAATAACAATAAAACGTTATTGTGCTCCTGATTTCCCTTTGAAAAGGCAAAGTAACCTTCCAAGCAGTTGCTTTCCCTGCTGTAATGGTTCTGTGCTCTATACTATTGTGTTCCTTAAATAAAAAAGCACAACATGATCCTGCCATACAGAAACCTAACAATTGTTTTTGTGAATAGTGTGTGCTCTGGTATCTGTTGCAAATAACTACATTATTGTTTATAATTGCATCTTCCTAATGAGAATTCAAGTTGTTGTATACTTCCGTGGTTTTTGGAACTAATTGTACTGTGATTTTAAAAAGCCCTTTTATGTAATTGAGAGTTGTTAACTTCTGATACAACGTCATGTGAGTGGAGGAAGTCCATATTTGAAGGGCTCTCATAGCACAGGTCATCCTGGTAAGGATGACTATGGGTGTGCTTTCAGCGAATTCCAAAATTCAAAGCCTCTTGTGGCTTGTTGAGGAGCAGAGGTACATACCAGCCTGTCTATGGGTGCTGGGTATGGCTGGTGAAATTGGAAGGATCTGTGGTTCTGAGAGCGAACCATAGGCTTAAATATCTCATTGAGCTCAGCCTTAACTTGTTCTCCATTATTGCCCCCACCTGCATGTGCTGAAGATCATCAAGGGGCCACGGTGGGAGTGGTTGGGTAGATTTTGCTCTTTGCTTTGAAGGGCTGGTGATAAATACTGGAGTCCCCCCACCCCCAGCCATCTTGTCGGCTGATGCAAACGATTCCCAGGTGACTGACTGGAAGTGGAAAGGTCAGTGTTTACAGCTCTGACCAAAGCTGTAGGAGAGTGCTCCTGAATGCACAGGAAATGTTTGCAAGAGGAGCTTGTTGGGGCAGCGTCCTCCACACTGCTGTGGGACTGGGGACAAGGTGGGTGAAAGCACCCAGCTCCAGAGAGATGACAGGGCACGCACAGTGGGTGCCATGAGGTGAGCAAGAGCTATAAATCCTTCTGAAGCAGTTGCAGATGCTGGAAATTTTGCGGTAGGCACTTGAGCTGCAGCAGTGTGGGGTGAGGGTGCAAGGGAAAGGGGTGGGTGGTGGATGCTGAGCCGGTGTTGGTGCTGTTGCTCTGCTTGCCCCTCGCCTTGGGCAGGGACATTTCGGGAAAGTTGGTTTTCTCCATCAGACGGAAGGAGCTGATGTATTTTCATGTCCAAACCTTACTGCCAGGTGTGCTGCTGAGTTGGAAAGGCATTACCCCACCCTTGAAACCCTGACTGCTGTTGTTTGCTGCCTGGGCCCTATCTCCTTTCCCACCAGCACCTTTGTGATAGTCTATGGGTGGCAAAAGCACCTGAGCTGGGCACAGACTGGTTTCCCTGCAAGGATCACCAGGCTGTGGTCAGGGTGCTTGGATGTTCCCCTGCTGCAGTGTTGATGTGTCTCTTCTGAACTTCCCTCTGTGCTTGACTGATGGTGGGAAAGCCAGCACAGTTCAGGGGAAACTGTGGGTTGCCTAGTTCATCCGTCCTAGTAATGTCCTTTGTAACACGGCTCCTCTCCTCCCTTTCTTTCTCTCTTGAAGTAACGCTGCTGGAGCCCAGATGTTTCACCTTCTCTGTGCAGGATCTTCTGACAGCAAAGCTCCAGGGGTGCATCCACATTGTATAATGCTTGGTAATCTCTGTAGTTTCAGTAAGTGATCTGAAACCTTCCTGCTATGTCTGCACACCACAGCAGAGGTTTCCAGGCATGGGACGTGGGCTGCCCAGCTCCTGTTAGCCCTGCGTGTGTCTTCCAGGGAGAGCCTTTGAGAAGAGAAAGCTGCTTTCTTTTGCTGCTTGCTATCTCCTGTGGTGTTAGCCATCTCCCTGTTTCGCTGGGAATGAGTTTAGCAGTAAAGCAAAGCCTGACACTAAATGGCCATCCAAAACCGTGCATTTTTGGTCTTCTGATCTCACTACCTTTTGTCTCTGGGCTGTTCTAACCTATTCATGTCAAGAGAGCAAAGAATCTGTGAGACTCTGATAAATTTGTACAGCCCCTGCATCGTCTAGGAGAAGGTCTAATGTGATCTGACGTTTACTAATCTGCCAAGACTTTCAGTGATTTGTTTTCATCCCGAGTTGTTTCATATGCCATAGAGAAATGGGTAAACATATTGCATTGGTAACAAAAAGCCAAGTATTTGCATTCATGCACTTAAAAATTCCTTTCTGCTTGCTTTTTATGGGGATTTATTCCTTTTGCTAATTGTCAGGTTGCTGATTTCATTCACCTGGTGAAGTGCTGGCAGGGTGTTTGCTGTGAATTGTTCGAGGCTTTTTGTTTGCTTTAGTCTTGCATTGCATTCATATTTTCCAAAGTCTGTTGCCTTAGCATGCCAGTTGTAAAAGTGATTCCAAGTATCAGATCGTTTTTCTACCCAACATGTGTGACTGCTCCAACAGCAGCCTATATAGTGCATAGATATTCATGAATTCATATCCTTAAATGGCTCTTACAGTAGAGTGCGGATGTCCCTTATTGTTTATGTGTTTCTAGCACTTTGTGAGTAAATTAATAAAACAGCGAAGTCTCCCATTGCGTGTTTGTTTTTGTGTTTTTGTTGTTAGTCGCTTGGTTGTATTTTAGGATACTCTGATTAAGTGACACTACAAAGAGTTGGTTTTAGATCTGGAGTCTGTATCCACTGAAATCAAGCGAGGTGTTTATTCAAATCAGAAAAAAACACTTTACTGTTCTGGTCATTATGTCTGAAATCCAAAGGGTGTCAATCCTTTTTTTTAAATACTGTACCTTTACAAAAATCCATGGTGATGGCATAAATGTGGGACAGGAAAGTTTGTGCACAGGGAAAATTAGGTTTTGTTTTAAGGAAAACAAACAACCCCAAACAGACACCACACCAGCTGCAAAGCCGCTGATTTAATTTTGATTTCAAACCTGAACAGTGCATTACCTACCACAAAAGAAAGCATGGTAACGGATCTAGCAGTAAAGATGCCCATACATGGAGCGCCAAGTGAAGGTGCCAACTTGGAGTATCCCATCAGTCTCATATCACCATGAGAAGTCTGGTTTGAAGCTGAGACATTGGATTAAGGTTCCCAGGATTCAGTTTCATGTTTGTGGTCAAGTGCAGCCTGGCTGGGCGGTACTGCAGTGTTTGGGATTGCCCCTCTCCAGTGTTTCTGCTCTCACCACACCAGTGGGTTCACAGCTTCTTTCAAGGAAAACCTAAATTGTTACTCACTGTGTGACCTTATGTCACATAAGCTGTTGTTGCCCAGTTTCCATATTTGTTTCCTTCCTTGCAAACCGTCTAGCTTCCTCTGGGATGGAGGACAGAAGGGAGCACAGCAGGACCATGTGGGAATTAGGTGGTGATGCCTGTGGGGGCACATTAAAGCCTGCCACGGGAGGCAGAAACAGCCATATATCCCTCTGCTTTTGTAACTCCAGTAACATCTCTGCAGCCCTTTATCTGGGGAAAGGTCTCCAGCCAGCACAGCCAGCCCCGGGGCCTTGTGGCACAGTCATCTGTGTCCTTGTTTTATTTCCTCAGCTTGTATTTCATTAACCTTTTAGCCTGCTTGCTTTCTGCAAACTAATTTCCAACAGGCATGAGAGCAAACTCGGGGTCTGTGGCCTTCTCTGCACCCCTGTGCACACGATCGCTAGACTCGACCTTTCCCATGGATGCTCAGTGCTCCCAGAGCAGTGCTGATGGAAATCCTGAGCTCCCCTGCCTCCTCCTCCTCACCTGCTGCAGCATCCCTGCCCTGGCCTGGGGAGAAATGCCTGCTTTAGACCAATGCAGAGCGTTTTATAGCCTTGCAACCTAACAGCAGTCAGGAAAGAGATGATTTCTTTTCTGGAATGAGTAATTGGCTGCCAGTAAACCTGGAGTCAAGCGTAGCTGGCCGGGCACTTTGTTTGGTTTGGTTTAAAAGCTATTTTGGATAAAATCCGTTGACAGCTTAAAGCTGTGTAGCAAACTTTGTGGGGTTTTAAAATTTATTATTATTTTTTCATAGTCATGCCATGAGTAAGTTGGCAGAAGTTTTGGGATGTTCACCAGCTCTATTACTCAGGTTTTGGTATCAGTGTATTAAGTGCATGCTTGGCATTTTACAATTGCAATGACTTAATGTTAAGCAACTCCTTTGATAATAATCAGAGGTATTCTGGATTGAGAGAGCATTCATCGTGCCTGAATTATTTATTAGGGTTTAAAAATAATACCAAGTTTTGAAGACAAAGATTTTTAGAGAGGCCAGCTTGCTTCTCCAAGGGGCTTTTAATAACTAACAGGGTACTCATATCTTTAAAACTGTGGGGAAGCTCAGAGCTACCTCTGAACCCTGTCTCCTTCTGCTCCATTAGGATTGTTGCTATATGTAAGTCATTCCTAAGGAAAAACAAAAAAAGAAAATTTCTTTCCTCTCAAAGAAAGGTGGGTTGGAAAGGTGGCTTTGAGTAGAATTCTCTGTTTTCACCAGCACTTCTTCTGGCTGATGACCAGAGTGACAGGGGAGGAGTTTGTGTGTCTGTTTGGGGAGACACAGCCTGTCTTTACCCAAATATTACTTAAACACTTATACATGACTGTGGGGTTTTGGTTTGGGATAGCTGAAGTTTCCTGGTCATCTCCAACCAGCTGAGGGCTTTCAAACCATATGGCCCAGATCAATACTGTTAGCTCCCAAACTGTGCCTTGGGAATCATGAAAGGCTTTGTTTCTGGCACGGTCTCCAAGTTCCAGGTTGGTATGTTGCTTGCTGTGAACCCCGTGGTCCCAGCCAGGAGCACTGGTGGTGCTGCACGTTTTGGATGTTGATGTTCCTTGGCCAGGACTTTTATAGTATTGCAGTCCGTGACAGGCAGTGGGTGAACTGCAGGTGCAAACATGCATGGGAGTGCTTTAAGATGGCATGTGGTCACCTCTGGAGGTTGGTCATCTCGCCTCATGCAGGCTCATTTCAGCCTCCTGAGGAATTTGGCTCAGAGTGGTGACAGAGGTGATGCCTGAGACCTCACCCTTTAAAAATATAAGCCTAGATTGATGCTTATATTCCCATTATTGAGAAGGAATGGCTGCAGCAGAGATGTGGGCTATTTCATGCTGTAGGGTGATCAGCAGAGAATTGTTTAAAACAGCGCAGACTCTTTTCTTCTTTCTTCCTTTCCCTCCTTTTAAAAATAATTATTATAAATGATCTAGGCAATGCACTAAAGACTTTCATCCTGAAAGTCTTAAAAATGCTGGCTCAGGCCCAGTAACTTATTTGCCAAAGTTAAGTGTGATGTGTTTTTTATATGCATCGGAAGAAGCTTATACATGTGTGGCTTGGTTTATGTCTTCAAATATTTGACGTATGCAGAAAAAGGAACTTGTAACTCTTTGCTCACTGAGATACTTTCTAAGAAAAGCCAAAACAGAGACATTCTCTGCTTGCTTTCGTCACGCTGAGTGTTGCGTTGTTAGTTCAACTTGATTTAATATGAGTCATTAGACCATAAGCTTGGCAAAATTCATCCCCTCTTTACCTGGGCCAGATGGGTCTTGGCAGCCCAACTCCTCTGTTAGTGGTAAGGCAGGGAGCTCTTCCAGGAGTCTGAGTAGTCTTTTGGATAAGGCCTTCTGCAAAGGAGGGTTTTTCAGTGTATAACGTGATCTTTGAGCACAACTTTCCCACATGCACAGTTGCAATAGTTGGTTTTGGGGAAGGTGTATCTCCTAGCAAATGAGTTTTTTTCAGCCAAGGGACCTGGAGGCGATTACCCTGCCATTATCAGAGAGCTTTAACTGCTCTCTGATGATCCATGGCCCGGCTCATGTCAAACAGCCTGAGCAAGTACACAGGGAATAAAGCACCGATAAGCCACTTCTCTAGGGGTTTGCTTAGACATGAGGATAAATGTGAAAGTTCTCTGAACAGATAAAGGTCTCCATCCAGGGTGGTCCTTTTGCCCTGTCAGGAAGGACCTGCTCTTTGAGGAGGAGCATGTTTGTTGCCCATCTGTTATACCAACTGAACACTGTTTTTTGAAGGCCAGGAGCATTGCAGGGGTCTTAATTCTCATGTCCAGGGTTCATTGTCCATGGATTTAGCATTTCTCTTAAATGTTTGCTGAGCTACGGTGACTTTGACACAGTATATTGAAATAGTCTTCTTTCACAGCCAACTGGTACATCTGGGCAAGTGATCTGGGACGTATTGCTATCTCTTCTGCTGTGATGTCTTTTTAATTTCTCCTCTCCTTTTCTATACTGTAGTACCTTCTTTTATATCCTTTTTGTTCAAGTATATAAAAAATGGGAGATTATGTTCTTATTAGTCCATTCTTCAATAGCTACAGATTAAAAAAGGACGTTTTATTAAAGCTCTGTTGTAATTTCTCAAGTAATACATTGTCAGGAAATAGAATACACTCTTTTTAACAGGGTGGATAATTAACCACTGGAGCAATTTATCAAGTGCTACTCAGTGGGTTCCCTCTCATGGAAGGCGTTAAATCAAGGATTGATGTATAGGGAAATGCTCTAGTTAAAGCAAAAGCCAGGGAGGAATTGATTGATATGATGTGGCCTTTGTTACACAGGGAGATGGGAATAGATCATCTTGGGATCCCTCAAGGCTATAAATCCATATGAATCTGTTACCTATAAATACTGAGAGAAGATTAGACCTGGATGTGTGAAATGTCTTTAATTTCTGTGAGTGACCGCGGTGCCATATTGAGTCATTGTTCTGGTCCCAGCTCGGTGTCACCTTGTGAATTAACGGGGTGATTTAATGAGCACTTCTGGGTGGCTGCCTCTGTGTGTGTTCACCAAAGCTAACTTGGCCTAGGCTGGTGAGAGAGGAGAAGATCAGATGCTCAGAGACTGTGATCTCTCTGCAGAAAAGATTTCACGGTAAGAACTGTCCCCCTCCACTTTTGGCAAAAAAAAAACAACCCTGTACTGAAAAAATGGACCTTATATTTTATGCTTTTGTCCAAAGGAAAAGTGTCAGTGGTGAGGAGTATTATATTTAAAAAAAAAAAAGACTAAATAGATTTTGTTGTTAAATGCATTCAACAAAAAGAAGGTCTGTACTTGTTCACTTACCTTAAGAGGAGAAAAACTTAGAGGCTTTCAGGTTTTAATAATCCCTTGCTTTGAATTCCATCCAGTCCTGATCGTAAAATGAATCCCCCATTTTACAGCTGAGTAACGTTGGGAAGTGTTATAAACCTGCGGCCCCATTAGTCCTTCGGTGTTGGGATACTGCACACGTTTTGCAGGATTACTGAGAATGTGCTTAAGAAAATATTTTTCTAACTGTGCTTCTGTATTAGTCACTGGATTCATATTAACGGTTATCTTTTTCTTTGTATTAGCATTTACATAATCACAGATTTATTTGTGCTGCAGCCTGTTTTGAAAGTAATTGCTGGCTAAATGATGGTGTATCTATAGTTCATGCAGAAAGCACCTGCCCATGAATACTAAAGGCTCATGGAGTGATACTTGGTGTGTTGTGGCTTAATGGAAGCGCTGTGTTTGATCCAATCTCTATCACGTTGCTATTAAAGGTGTTGAGAGGGCACATATAGTTGGATGAGGGAGGGAGAAATCAGTCATGGTTTTTAGAGATGAGGTGCTTAGACACAGAAACAGATTTAAAAAACCCCAATGCCTGGAGTTGGTTGTTTACATGGAGATTTACTCTTGTTTGTTTTGTTTTTCATCGATTACTTGATATTTGTTTTTTTTTCCCCTTCTTCCTCCAGCTCAGTGCTGATGGGACCCAGCATGTATGTAGAGGCTTGGATACAGGGGTCTTCAGCGAGGGGTTTGCTTGCACAGGGGCTGCTGGCAGGGCTGGTGTCTCTGTCCCTGCCTGTCCCCTTTGCACCCAGGGGCTCTCCTGCTGATCTTCTTGGTCAGGACCAGTACACTGCCCTGTCTTCAAGATACCGATTTTCTTGACCAATGGATTCAAAGGTCTATCTGTCTCTGCTTTACTACCTCTATTTATTGCCTCAGTATTTGTTTGGCAGAAGATTTTTGTGGTTTTAATACCAGCCCTGCAGTCCATTGCCAGGAAATTTAGAACCTGTGAGCGATTTCAAAGGCCATCTGACTCCAATGCTTCCAGCAGGATTTATGTTTTTGCTGGTGCAGAGTTACAGTGTCATAAGCTTTTTATTTGTTCTTATTATATCATGGGCATCTGCAGACTGTTGAGTCCAGTTTTCCTCAGCTGTTTATGTGCAAATACGTCTCTGATCTTGTGAAAGGAGGTCATTCTTTATTTCCACTGACTGCTGTTCCAAGAAAAAGCCTGCCCAATAAGTCATTAAAAGAAAATGGAATTAGTCATGCCCAAACCAATGGCTGCAAAATGCATATGACTGTAATGTTCATCTGGAGGCTAAAGAAAGCTCTTGGTTATTTGGAGTATTCTCCTAATTCAGTATCCGACCAGGTTTTATTCTGGTAAATCTGGCCTGCTGTGTGCAGTTCAGCTGGCAGCGGAGCCTGGAGTGTGTTGCCAGGGCTGCAGTGGGATTCCAGAAAGACTTAATTTCATTTCTAATTGTTGCAAAGAATCATTTATTTAGCAGTTAAGCTCCTACTGTTTCCTGCCTGGCTGAAACAGTAGCAAGTTCCTTTACTTCTGAGATTTCTTCTAAAATTGTGACTTTCGGTAGAATCTGAAGGTCGTGATATACAAGAATTGAGGTCTGGTCCTTTGCTTGCAAATGATTTGTGAATTCTCAGTCAGGACTTAATACTTAAACCTACTCCTGGCTGGTTTTAAAGTAAATGTGTTTATTACCATATGTGCTGTTGTGCTTTCTAACAACTGCCAAGTGTAACAGAATGATAACTACGTTCAGTTTTTAGAGTGCTTCACTGTGGATCTACCTTTTTTTTTTTTCTCTGTTTTTTTTTCTTTTTAGTTTTTCTCTTTAACTACCATGATATGTTCTTCATCAGGAGAATTAAAATACATTTTCTAGGTACTAGTCAGGCCCTCTAATGAGGGGCACTATGCATTAGTTGAGGAGACTGATGCTGGGAGAGCAGACAGAGAAGAAATCTCAGGATCGAAGTTTGCAGATGTGCAAAGTGATGTGTGTCTGTGTGTGGGTATGTGGTGGGTGCTGGGTCACAGCGATGTGAAGTGTCTCAGCTGCTGGATCGCCCAGATAATATTGCTTTATATGAAGCAATGCAGTTATGACACTACCAGGTCATTTTATTACCGCTTAAAGCTTTAGCGTGCTCTAAGAATATGACGCATCCAAATAAACCATTTCTGTGCCACTAATGAGAGGTGTGTAACAGAGTTCAGAGTGATAAAAATCCAATTTTACTCTTCCTCCAAATTTTAGCCATGTCTTTCAAACGTCATCTTCAGATGTCGTCATTATCTTCATTGTTTGCTTGTCGTGCTCTGGACAAGCAACAGAGATTTTGGTGGGAAAGCAATATCCTTCACAGTGTAATATAGTTGAAAGACTGTATGCTTCTGCTACTACTGCCTCAGAAAAGATGTATGTGATTCCTGAGTCCCAGGCTGACATATTGGCAGTGTAACCTTCATCCCTGTCTTCCTAGCATTTTATCTAGTATACATTTCCTTATCCTGATATTACTTTGTGGTTTTTTTCATAGCTGTCACTTGCTATTCAGCTCAGAACAGCAAATGTCAGAAAAGAGTTACAAATAGCACCAGTGTTTCCTTCAGTTTAGTTATTGGATGGCTCCTCTGTATAGCTGCTTGAAAGGAGAAATATCGCACAGCAGTACCGTTTTGTGAAGGCCGTTGAGGATTTGTGCTTTTGTCATCCTAGGCAGTAACTAATGTGTAGCAAAGATGACAAGCCTTGTCCTGCAGAGCTCCATCTTTGTCTTTTGATGTATCTTTACCCTGCTACTGCTCCCCCTTCGCAGTGGGTCCTAGCATCGCTGGGATGGAGTGGAACCTCTGTTGAGCTACTGCCAACTGGTCCAGAGGTGCTGACAGAAATTACACTAGTGTTCTGAGGCATCAGTCCAAGCAGTCCTCCAATGTGGGCTTAAGGAAGTGCTCCTGGAAACACCTTATCTGGGTCCTTCACCAAATGTTTCAAACCGAGGCGTTTTTTGAAACATAATATAGATTATCTGTGTAAGGAAGGGTAGATGTTCCGAAATGCATGTTTCTCACGTAGTCATCTTGCTCCCCAGACAGGTTCTCTTTTATAACATTTTGAAAATGAACTGTGCTGTGCTTTAGAGCTAGAATGGTGTCAGCCGGCACATTCGGTTCTCTTGGGGGCAGCAAAATTGAGAGGTTATCTTGCATATTTTTCTTCAAGTCAGTGGACTGTTGACATTGCATTTGTGTTTGAGGCTGGGAAGCAGTTGTATAAAATCCTGAGGATTCCTTCAGTTGTGGGGAGGAGCTGTGGGGAAAACAGGGTGATCTGATGGGAGGGAGACTCCAGGCATTGGCCTCCAGGATGGCATCAGTGAGTTGTTCCATTTCTCCGTGCTTCAGCTCCCCTGTCCATGAAATGATGATAGTTGTAGCAGCTGACTTCTTTGAGCTTTGTTCATGGAAATGGCTATGTCCTCAAAATCTAGACCTATGAAAAAGAAGTTTTATTTTCATTCTTGCCATTGCTATGAAATTCTTCTGATGCTGTTGCTCCTTCTCTAAGCTGGTCCAAAGGACCATGTTGGTATAAGCAAAAGCCTCCCACTCAATGGCCTGATTCCATGCTCTGATGTGCCATCCCATGGTCTGGAGCTGGGGTGGCCGTGAGTTGGCCCTTGTCACTGGGGCTGTGGAGAAGGACATTCTAAGGAACCCAAGACTAATTCCATCCCTTTTGTTATTATTTATTCTCCCTACCTCCCCTGCAGTACAATCTGTCTATTAATATGTGGAAGTTTAATAAAAACAAAAATAAATATTCCATACTTCCATATTCCCATTACTTCACTTCCACTGTAACTGCCAGCCCATATCTCTCTCCATTATCCTTTCATCTTCTTTTCAGACTGGCTAATAGTTGCTTAGTGATTACATTTAATGGCATGAGAGCCTTTTAGTTTGGATACCCTGCTTTTCCTCCCCTATTGCTTATAGACATGTTTACATTTTTAGCCAGAGCTATGATTTGTCTCCTATATAATTGCATGGAAGGCAACAGTTCACATTCCTAGACGGGCATCCTGAATTTATTTTGATACCATTTCCTTTCTGATGATTTCCCACACATAGTTCACCCTGCACAATCTCTTGATTAGTTTAACTGTAACCCTTTCCATGGACTTATTTCTTGGCAGTGAAATGAATATCTTAGCATGTCTAGTGTGGTCTTTAGGGCTAAGTTTCAGAAATTAATGGTAAGCAGGTTGAGATGGAGGAAACCACAGTAAAGGAAATATTTCTTGTGGTGGTCCTCCATGTAGCTGGGGTGTGCAGTTTCACTGGGATGCTCTCCTTTGCGTAGGTGCAGCTGGTGCTTGGAGCACTTGGTGAAGGTGCATCACGGTGCTGGAGCAAAGCAAGTGCTAGCAAAAGCTCTTTGGTGCTGGCTAAGCGACTGTGCTTGGACAGGATGGAAGTGTCATTTAAAAATGATCCACTTTATCTGTGTCATTGGTGAAAATTTTCAAGATGGAGCTCGTCAAGGGAGAGAGCCTGAGCTCACCTCTTGTCTGTGTGGCTGCTGATGGCAAAACATGACCCTGAGCATCCCTGTGCCAGCGCATCTTTGGCTGCAGGCAGTGGAGAGGCTTCAGCACAGCTCTGTGAGCTCAGGCTTGTCCTTGTGTTGCTCCACTTTGCGAGGGGGTGGGAAAAGGGGATGGTGTGAACACACAAGGCACAAAACCATCACCCCCTGGATAGGAGCTGGACTATTCTTTTTCAGGAGAAACATGCCACATAGTATAAGGCTGGTAAATGAGAGTCTGGAGTATCACAAGCCTTTCAAGTTCAAAACACACTCACTCTTACAGCTTTTATCTGTGTGTTTTCTGTTCTGGCACCAAGAAATTGGGAAACTTTTAGAAGAATATTTAATCAGTGTTTTTGGTGTAGCAACATCGCTGACTCATCACCACTTATATACTGGGTAAAGCCTTTGTTAGGGAGTGAGGGATTTTCTTGTTAAAGCCAGAAGATGTCTATTTTCATCACTGAGTTTGCAATCGTAGCAGCTGGAATGAAGCAAAATTCAAAGCTTTGGAGAAGTGGCTGGGGGTGTGTGGAATGAATAATGATCTAATATGAGGCCTCAGCAGGGTGAAAAATGTAAAACTAACATCTCTTCTGCTGCTGGGGTTTTTTTAAGATAAATTCACTAGCAATGAGAAGTATTTTAAACGTTACTGCTGTTGCTGATAGGAACAGGCCATTAAATTGCTACAGTCAACATTCCTTTGGGTCCTGGTCATAAGCCAAGCTGCCAACTATTTGTAAATTTACTGACAGTCAGTAAGCAGAATACAATATTTAAACTGTCAGAAAACTAATATCCACTCGTTTCAGGGAAACATAGCTCTGCTTCTCTTGGGCTCTGGCTTTTCGTAGTGTTTGGTTACTGCTGTTATTTTCTGCTTCTCTGAAATCCAAAACTCACCTAGGAAAAAGAGAGGAGATGAAGAAGTCTCTGCCTGCTTTCCCTTGTGTGCTCTGTTCTTCTCATCATCTGTTACGGCATTGTGGTCCTTTTTGGCAGAGATGCTCAAGACTGTAGCCAAATTCCCAGGGCTTGGGTTCTTGGACTTGCCATGGCTTGCGATGGATGCTGTTCAATCTGAGTTCACTGTAAATGTGAAAGCAAACATTCACAAGTGCTGACTACGTATGCGTTCTAGCCTCCTGGGGTGCGTGCTTGGAGATAGTGGAAAGCAGCTTGAGAAAGCCTAGAAAATACTTTGAACTTATTTATCATACTACTGAAATGTTGTGGGAAAAATGGCAGAGTGATTTGTTTGCTGCTTGGTCTTGAAATGCAGACCTGTTATGAATTAAGATAGCTCTCTGTTGTGAGCCAGCATCATGTGAGGAAATCTGTTTCTCTTTATTGTACAGCAATGCTACAGCTTTACCCAGTTTTGGACCTTCATCTGTGAAATAGCTTTTTGTGTAACTACCTATGTGGGCATCCATAAAATATGAATCCAGGTGGGTTTTCCCTATGCCCTGCTGAACAGCAGCCCTCCTGTCCCATCAGAAGGAACAGCCAAGCAGGGATGGATTTCCCAGGGCACAGCTCTCCTCCCCTTCCCATGTCCCACTGGAGGGAGAGCATGTAGTTGCCTCTGAGAAGGGATAATTTGACCAGGCACATGTGGGCTGTGGCCTTGATAAACCCAGAAGGATGAGTTTGGATGTACTGCTGTGGTGATAAGATTACAGGCAACAGCAAAATAAGAAATTACTTTTTTTGTTGTTGTTTAATCTAGAGAAATCTTTTTCAGAACTCAGGAAAGCCTCTGTTTCATGTCAGGATAATGCCAGGCCTGAAATGTTTGAACCAAGAGGGGAAAGGGCACGATAGCAGCTCATTACAGAGTGGTCCGTGACCTCTGCTGAGGGTGTTCACCTGCATGGCGGGATGCCTGAGCTCCAGTTCCTGATTTCAGCTGGGTGCCGTGGAGTTGAACCCTTTCCCCTCGTGTACCAGAGCAGTGAGCACATCTCTCTCTGTCCTACCATTTGGCAGAAATTCTTCCTTTAAAATAAGGAACTTCCCTCCTCAAAAGCAGTGCTCTCCCCTGAGCAGTCCTGGCTTGGATGTTCACAGAGGGTAAAAAAAGGGTTGCAGACGCACTTGAATTCCGTATCATCTGCATTCCTGGGGTTTGCTGCACGGGGGAAAGGGATGCTGTGAATTTCCACCATCTCCTTGGAAGCTTGGCCCAGAAAAAAGATGTAAGAAATTGGAAGGTGGTATGTGATCTGGAGTATCCTTGAGCTACAGCTGCCATGACCTGGGCACACGTAGGCCACTTGTGTGTGCTGCTACTGCTCAAGTGCAAAAAAACAAACAAACAAACAATTTATCACCGCGTGCTGTCAGCATGTTAGAAATTAAGCCCAAAGCCTCCTATACCAGTAAGTGTTTTACCAATCATTATAGCATTTGTCAACATTATGGGCTTCTGTCTGTGCCAGTAATAAATGCGTGGTGCTGCTAGAGTAAACGGTTTTTCCAAGGAGAGGTGTATTTAACGAAGACTGAACAGCACAAGCTGTAAAAGTGGCAAGATCAGTTATTTTTACAAAACAGTTGTAAATGGTATAGAGCAAGGTGATACAGGCTGCAGAGGGACAATGGAGCAAAAGGGAGTTGGGCACCTTGAGTTTTTGGCAGATGGCTTACATTTAAATAAGGAAAAAGAAGGCAGGCAACTAGTCATTAAATACAAGTTGCTAATTTTCTGTGGAGGCTTCTGAGTGTAGAGCAGGGTGAGTGGGAGCTGGCAAGGCAAGGAAGGGGAGCATGATCCAGAGAAAGGAGTCAGCCCAGTTTGCATTAGTAGCCCCCAGAAACATCATCACTGAGTGAGCTGCTGAACTGGGAATTTCTCCTCCCAGCTGCTCTGGGGCAGAGGTGTGAGGGCTGGGCTCTGAGCAAGGGGATGGGTGTGCAGTAATGAGTTTGGAAGAGAGCTGCAGAGGCTGTTCTTCTCTCCCTCGGGCTGGAAATACATGGCTTGACTTCTGGTTTCTGCTCCCTTTATTTCAAAAGGGCAATGTTGATATGTGCTCAGCTTGCCAGATGGTAGTATGTAAAAGCCTGAAAGCACGGGGGAGGGAGAAGCCTGTCCCTGCCTGGGACCTGGGGAGACCTGACTTCCTAAATTGTTGTCAGCTGTTGGAGAACTGGAGGGTGTAGTCTGGATTATGAAAACTGGGATTGTGCTGTTTTTTTAAAATACATATCTCCATCCCACTTCAGGCAGTGAAGCTTTGATATATGGGTTTTATACCAGCAACTTTTTAAACTTTTTTTTACCCTGTGCGTGAACTGTCACACGAGAGCTGGCCATCATTTACTGCCGGAGCTGTTGTGCATTCTGTGTGTGTGAGAGGGTTTGCTTCCCTTGTGCAAATATGCCTTCTTTCCACAGAGGAGGAAAGTGGGTTAGACATCCGTGTGGTGCTTGCTTGCCCCCCTCCCAATAGTACATGATAGGTAAAGACGATATATAAGCAATGATGTTAGCTGAGATCAGGAGGCTTTTTTTCATCTCCTAGGCAGGGAAGGGCCCGCAAGATGTGATGAGTCTTCCATATTGTGCTCTGCTTCCTCTGGTATGACCTGGCCTCAAAGCCCAGCAGCCAGGCTGGAGGGTGCTCCAGGGGTGCTGGAGCATCCATAAGGGAAACAACTAATGGGGCAGGTGGAGAGAACTTGTGGCCATGGACATTTTCTTAATGGAGAACTGAAATCCTCTCCTTTCCCAGGGCTTCTGGAAGAGTTCTATTGTGCACATTTCGATATTGCCTCAGTTTCTCTGTCAAAAGATTGGCCCTTTAGGGGTCAGCTATTATATTTTGAGTTTTAAAGCGTGACAGGAATTGAGGTGTTTGAGTTCAGAGGTGCCCCTCTCGGACACCCATGTGCAAGTTGTATGAGGTTCAACAAGGCCAAGCAGCGGGTCTTGTATTTGAGTCACCACAACTCCATGTAACACTACAGGCTTGGGGAGGAGTGCACCAGGGGAAGTTTAGGTTGGACATCAGGAAAAATTTCTTCACTGAAAGGGTTGTCAAGCCCTGGGACAGGCTGCCTAGGGAAGTGGTGGAGTCTCCATCCCTGGAGGTATTTAAAAGATGTGTAGATGTGCTGCTGAGGGGCATGCTTTAGCTGTGGACTTGTCAGCATTTAGGTTTGTGGCTGAACTTGATGACCTTAAAGGTCTTTTCCAACCTGTGGAAAAAGAGAGACCTATATATGGGAAACTGAGAAATCTGTGCATGCTCCTGGGAGGTGGAAGCTCACCACTTTTGCAGTAAAGAGCAAGAAGGTGCATGTGCAGTATCTTTGTATTGAAGCTGTTTCTGAACGCCAGCAAGGTGGGAATGCTGTAGCACACTAGCATCGCACCAGTGCTGAAGCCATTTAAAAAAAGTTGCAGTATCAAAATGGCAAGAGAGGGGAGAAATGAAGAGCCACGACCATTTGTTTTAAGGACAATGTGATTAAAGATTCAAGTGAAGTAACAAAGCTATTGGATTTAAAATTAACTTAATGTTTCTGTTTTCTGAAGAAAAGTTGATGCACTATATCCCTAACAAATGGCTCATGCTGCAGAAATGAAGCATGACACCTTCTCCAAATCACACTGTTCAACTTTAGAAATGACAGCATCACCTATTGCTGTCAGCAAGATGAAGGGATGAACTTTCAAATGGTCCAAAAGCATTTATTTTTCATTGAGTTTTCCCTGTAGTGGATATTCCACTTGTACCGAAGCGTTACTGAAGTAGTAATTTCATCTGTAGCTACTGTCCAGAACTAAATACTATAGAACTGCATTATGTATAGATTTTATATACTATTGTATATAGTGTGTGTGTAGCTATTATGTATTTTAAATACATTTACAGTGCATATAATAGATACTAGATAGTAAGATTATACCTACACAGGTACTAGAAATCACAATTACTTTTTTAATATACTGTGTCTGTTACCTACTGTCCAAAACTCAGAGTAACCTCGAGACCTTAATGGGAAGGTGGCCAGGGGTACAACTACACCATTTCTGTCAGAAATGGCACTTTTCCTTCTCTACCGCTTCCCTCTTACAGTAAGACACTTAAAGTCTTAAGGCTTAGTAACACAATCCTGGATTGCATCTGTCTTTTGCAAATGTAGTTCTAAAAATATTTACTATTCCCTTTAGGAAAGAACTTTCAAGTCAAGGTTCAGAAGATTCTTTGTTACTGCTTTATGCATATGTTTAATTTATAAAGTCTTGCTTAGTGTAGTTTATCACCTTCAGGTTGGAGGACTGTTAGGTCATCAAGCCTGACCTGTGTAACCCAAGTCCTTGGATCCCACCCAGCAGTTCCTGGCGTTCAGACTTCAGCATTGACCCCTGGGTCTGAGCAGGGCGCTGGAAATGTGGCTGTCCTCACCCAGCTCGGCTTCACAGCCTTTGCTTTTTTTTGTTTTTAACTTTCCTGAGAAATTTTTTTCTTTTTTTTCTTTGGTTTTGTTTTCTTTGAGATACGTCTGCAAAGCTTTGTGTTTTCTGAATCTGGTCCAGAAAATCATAGGAGTACTTAGTTAGGCGAAGCATTGCATCACTGCTCTCATGTAAAACACTGGTGGGGCGAGGAGGCGGGGATGTCGCCTGGACTGCTGCCTTACATTGATCAGCCTCTCTGAGTGACCTTGTAGGACTTGCACACAGGGAGTGGAAGAACAGGTTTCACTGCTAAAGAAAGCAGTGTCAGACAGCAGAATTTCCATTCCAAACTAATTACACGTTTGCACTGCTGCACCTTTTATGTAAAGTGGTAATTGTGATAGTATCTGTCATAAATTTCAACTTCAGCTGGGTGGTGAATCTCATGTAAGTGGCAGGCACAAGACTTCATCAGCAGCTTGGGGAAGGGAGAGAAAGTCAGTCCATGAGGGCATTTACTTCAGCAGTGACAAAGTCAGGTTTCTGAAGCCATCAGTATTGAGTGTGGTGATGGCTTTTAAATGTGGAGCTGAAAGGATGATGCAACTTCCAATTTTTATGCCAAAAAGGGCAGAAATGTGTTGAAAGAGATGACCATTGTCAATGTCTAAAGAGAAGAAAGTTGTTTGTTTGTTTTTGTTTTTCCCATAGCTTCTGGCAGAGGAGCTGATGTGGGAAGGGCTGTGTAGCACGGTAGGACTGGCTTCTGAGCAGCTTCTGGCAAACCAAAAGTGAACTAATTTCAGTTAAAGCGGAGAAAGACATTATCCATATCCTTTACAGAGAACTGATCTGTATTTATGAAGGAAAACACTGATTTTTTTTAATTTTTTTTTTCCTGCGGCCTACTGTGCTGCCTTAAGTGCATTTTCAAACCCTTCTAATTAAAGTGTGTCTGTCAGCCTTTCTCAAGTGTTGTGTTATCAAAAGCAGCGCAGTAATAGGTACCTGGAGAGAAGACCAAATGCATTTTGGTGCTAAACGAGATTTGCAATCTGCAGTAGATTAAATGTTTTAATACCACCCAGGTTGTTGCTACAGTGACATACACTCCAAGTATTGCTGAAGCTTTGCACATCTTGTTTTCACTATGTCATTTTCCCTGTCTACCCTCATCTCATTTCAGACACTAAGTTTGAAGCTAGTATAAACATCAGCTTCAAAATCTCGGGATTTTGATAATTTTTGACCAATGTCACTACGTGGAAAGATAAAAGATATCTCTCGCAGGAAACTGCTTGGCTGATCATGTTTTGCCGTTTGCAAGTAAAGAAATTAACCTTTTGTAGTTTTTTTAAGCCCACCAATTTGACCCAAAAGTTAATTACTGCAGCATCACTTAGCAGAAAATGTTTCGCGTTTTTAAAGCGTGTGTGTGTAGTTTGGTACATGCCTGGCTGCCTGCCTAGTGTTGCAAACTGCAATAGTACAGCTCAGTGGTGTGAAAACAAAACAAAAAAACCAAAACAAAACAGAAAAAAAGGTCTTAGAGGTCTCCTCACTGAGCTCTTTGTTTGGATAGGGAAACATCTGTCTGAGATTTAATGTGCTGTTCCTAACGCTGCTGTTAGAGCTGTAAATCCTTCATTTTCTTCTTACTTTGATTTGATCATTAATTCTCCACCCCCCAATGAAAGTGCTGTACTCAAGTGTTTTAATTAGTGTGTATGATTGTATTTATTGATTGTCATGTAATAATAACATGACAAGATTTTATAGAAAGAATAAAATGTTTAAGTATTGTCACTTTAACATTGGAGCTTTCATTGGTTTCTATTGTCAATTCGTTATGATCAACTAATTGGACTTGTTTTCATTGACACCATTCTTCCCTGCAAACACCAGTTGTTTAAAGATTTAATTATCATTTTAACTTCATTGGTAGAAGGTTCCTAACCAGTTAGAGCAGGGGAGGAGGCAGGAACTTTGGCAGAGTTGTATGGATTTGATGTGTGACGTACTGGAAATAAATTGAGTTTTCAGCATCTTACTCCATTGGTTTGGACAAAATGAAGCGTGTGTTTTCTCCTTCTAAGTTAATAGCATGCTTTTTAAAACATGAAGTTGTCATCTTGCTTTGTTCCTTCCCTCCTCCCCAGCCCTCTCACCTCCAGGTTCATAATTTTCATGGGTTGCTGTTCAGCTTAAACTCCTGGGCAAAGTATCAGATAAAAACAGTACTCTACATTAGTAACCAGTACTTGGAGACACGCACATGGGCGTTTTTAATGGATGGATTGGTGTGCTGGGTGTTAGCTCATTTAGTGTTCTTGTGTGATCTACACCAACTTGCTTCAATAAACTACAGTGAAATGTCCCTTACCACAGGGCTCCTGGAAGCCCCAGGATGGAGTTTGTGTGAGGGGTAGGTTCAGGGGCACCAAACTCTTTTTGAATAGTTAGGGTTTGTCTTTGGAAACTTGGCAGGGAAAGGACCAACTGTCTGTTTTGGCAGCAAGGGGTGCTTGGGTGCAGGTGTTTTGGCCCCTCTCTTCTTGGCTCCCTGTGACTTTCCTGGAAGAGTGAATGGGCTTCTTGTCCATAGATGTCAGAATTCCCTTGCTATTTCTTGTGGCAGTTGCTTGGGAAATTTTTGAGCAGTAGCCAAGATAGCAGAGCCCTTCCCGTGGGAGAAGGGGTCCAGGGGTCACCAGTGCAGTGATGTGCAGAGATGCTGGCAGAGCTCTGCTGCAATGCATGTTCTGCGTGCCCAACTGGGGCTTGCAGGTCTGTTTGGATTGTAAGATACCGTGCTTCTACAAGGCTTGTGGTGTAAAACACCTTGCCAGACCTTAACCTGACATGAGAAGGCAGTGGGAAAAGAAAGGCCAGAAGGCACCTTTAATTCCCTGCACTGAACTCTACCGCTGGTTGGCCGCCTGCAACTGTTCCCAACATTCGCACCCCAAGATGAAGTAAGCTTCATGGGGAACAGCTCTGGCTACAAAGAAGGAAGGGTTGGTCGCCAGGTCTAGGAGCCTGTGGGGAAGAAGGGGAGAGGTTAAAAGGAGTGTTTTCTGCTGACTTGAATATTTGCCAAGTGTAAAATCTTCACAGCTTAAAGCAAAGTGTTTTGGCTCTACCTGCAAGGTGTTTGAGAAAGGTGTTAATGACTCTCCCTGGGGACTTCTGTTGTTCTCTTGGTGAGTGCTGCCAGTCTTTAAACAAAGCACTTGCTACAGGCTGCACTTGCTGGGAGACAGAAGTTAATTTTCCTTCCGAATAAGCACATCCTCCCAGCCTCTTTTAGGAGTACACTTAACGCTACTATAAAATACATAAACCTATTAAATGTCACTTCTGTGGATGGATTTGGTGTGGATTTTTTTTCCAGATTGTGTGCTGGGCCCCTCTGGGCTCTTGTTCCATAAATCAGTGTGTAATGAGTTGTGTTACTGTCAGGGGTATCGTCTTGCAGTTTGGCAGCGGTTGCGGTCTAACAAATGGTCCCAGTGTGGTAAAGACCATTTGAAGAGAGCAGAAGGTAGGCTTGCACAGAAGTTTTACCAGCAACATCCATCAGCAACTTAATATCTCTCTCTTACCCTCTTATTATTTGTTTTGCTGTTTTGCTCATATTTTGTTTTCAGGAGGTAGATTACTCTGATTTCTAGGGAAAAATAAAAACCAGAAGAGTTTGGGCAGAAGGCTTTTGTAAATCGTTGGGAACTCCGAAGTGTTTTGGTCAACTGTCTGGGCTGTTTCTGCTTACCCTGTCTCCTTGCTACCTCTGGAAATTTTCAGCGATTAATCTGTTCTTTAAAATAATGTCACTTTGGCCAGACTTTTTTGTCTGTATGGTAGGTAGCAAAATGTCTTCTGTTTATAGCTGGGATAGCATGGCTGCTCTTTGCTCAAATGGGGAGGAATGATTTAACTCTTGATGCGAGCCACATAACTGCCTTGCATGCTTGTTGAGTTCTGCTGGGGAAGTGTTCCAGTCCAAAAAATGTGCAGTATGGCTGAAGGAATCCAAGTTATAATCCTACATTTTTGCATATTTTGCTTCTATGCAGACTCTAGTTTCTTTACAGCAGCAACAACAGCGATGACTATTTGGTATAAGAATGGAAGTGAAATGAATTTTTAATTTTGAGTGGTGTTGAGGAAGGACATAGATAACAAAGGAGGACCTTAAATTTGGAAATATGATAAGGAGTATAGTTTATCAGAGTCTGCCTTTCTCTGAAATTAAGCAAAGCATTCCCACATAAAAGCAATTGTTTCTGTACTCAGTAGTTTGACCATCATTTTTCAGTTTCACAGGATTTTCTAAGTAATCACAGCTAATGACATAGCTGCAAACCAAGGGCTGTATATTTCTGCAAAAATCAGAGGAATCCGGACTGTAATTATAAGAGGAATACTTCCTTCCTTTAAAGAGGTGTGGTTTTTTTTTTGGTCTGTCTTCAGGAAATGAAGAGGAAATGATTTCACTTTTGTGTACAGGATTTAAAATGTCAAGTTTGTGATGTAATGGGAAAGCTTTCTGGTGGGATTTGGTGTTTCTGTCTCAAGTCTCTTGTGTGAAAAATGGTGCCTTTCCCTGTTAGACCCCTCTTGGCCATGACTCTGAAGTTCTTCTGTGACTTTGTATGGGACCTGTCTTAATCATAGGGAGATGGTGTGTGCTACAGGGGGTGGAATTAAGCTTTTAGTCATGCTGTGCCATGTCTTATTTATCAACCACAATGTGAAACACAAAGTTAAGTTAAAACAGACACAAGCTATATGCTGGGAATCAAAACATGGTCTGAGCCAGTGCTTGGGAGTTTTATGATTCAGTACATGTATTTCAGATGTCACTATTGTCTTAACAAGTGCCACAAACATAGCAACATCTGGGTGACACCAATATGTCTGTGTGAAACGACAGCGTGTGTACGCAGGGTAGAGCTTGCCTGTGAATTTAGCTTAGTATTTAGTGGCCTGTTAGTAGATGCAGGTTTATTACTAGATTTGTTTTCTGAGGATTAAGTAGCGTTTGGAGCGTGTCAATTTAGTCCACTGACACTTTTGTTAATGATGTGCTTTAGTGAAGCAGTGTGGTCTGAACAGGGGACAGAAATGACAGTTAATGATGTGTAGAAAACATGGGGGTTGGCTAGTTTAAATACATGTAAACAAAAGAAAAATCCCAACTCCTTTTTCTGTGCAAGTAACATCTGTAAATTCAGGGCTGCTGCAATAAGCAGGAGATTAAAGCAAGTAGGAGCTTGGAAGGGATTTGGATTGTGTTTGCAATTGGCTGGTGTCTTGACTCTCTGCTCTAGGGAGCAGAGCATGGAGCCAGCTGGAAAAGAGGAAGAACCAAGCTCAGGGCTGGGATGACGTGCTTTGAAACTCTAGACCGAAGGATATGAAGATGTATTCAATAAGAGGGTGTGCAGGATGGGAAAGCCCTGAGATGCAGCTTGAGGTTGTGGCATGGAAGGTGTTCTACAATAAAGCTTTCCCTTTGAGGAGAGCAGAGATGAGCACTTACAGCTCTGCCTTTGAGCAGTGGCCCATCGAGGGGAATCCCTCTTTTCAGAGATCTCTTAGGATGCTGCGGCCGCTGAGTGTCACAGAAGTGTGTGGAGGTCTAGTAAAATTTGTGGAAGTCAAAAAGACTCTGTTCTGGTAGCTGACAATCAACCATATTTCCCGTGTATCATTTAATTACTAGCATATGGGCCATTTGTCTGACCCCAGAAGCTTTTATTCGCATGCTTTAAATTTTTTAAGTCTTGTCGTCAGCAGAAATATCACACAGCATGAAGCTTTTTCTTTTTTTGCAGCCACTTATCTATGTGGCACGGTGATAGAGGGGCAAAAGTGTGCCATGGTGGATCTAGCTGTGAGCTGGAGTGTTTGGGGTGGGGAATACTGCTGATGGCCACCCCTTGGTGAGCAATCAGTAAGCGGCTGTTAGACGGGGAGAGAAAGTGCTAGGTGTAAGGATGCTGTTACCCTTCACGTCTCTGTTGGAGACCCTGGTGTTTTTTTGATGGCAGTTAGGGTCATGCAGTGCACACAAATCTTCAGATTGCTTATTAAGAATGATATGTGGCGTTGTTACAGGTGGCAAATAATTATGTCTGTATGACAAAATGTCATTTTGCCATTTCTTGCTAGCTTCATTTGTGTACAGGAGAAGTGCCACCGTGGTGTAGTATGTTCTGGTCTGATCTATTCATAGTATTCTCCTTGTTTGTGTGGATCTTGTGGAGGAGAGACTTCTGAATATTTTGTAAGACTATGGAAATGTGGCTGTGAAAACACTTGAAAGCACTTACGACTTCTCTCCAAATGATTAGATTTCAAATTAACAGTGTCCTTAACAGCAAAAACATGTACTGCCTTGAATTATGAAGAAGGCTAAACGTATCCCATCATCAGCATTAGATAACTAAATGCAAACTGTTCCTCTTTTATACAAAGCATTTGAAGTTCATAACTTTGTCAATCAATAGCATTTAAAAATCTTTTTATTTGTTTAAAAGCTATCTGGACTGCAGAATAAATGTTATCTGCTTGAGCTACTAAGCTGTTGCCCTTGGTGAAGGATAAAGATAGATCTTGTTGGTGCTTCATTAGCTGCTATGTGAAAGCTTCCTCTTTCGCGTGTCTGAGATGTGAAACTGGAAGAGACCTTATGGTCATTAGTTCAGATCCCTGCGAGCCAGGAGGGATCATGTCCTATATAATACTGTCACAGAATTTAATGAAATCATTTTCCATTTCTTCCCACAAGCACTCCAAGCCTCAAAGCCTTCATGAGAAACCTTAATCTATGCAGGTCCCTGTGCCAGCACTGGCACGTAGGTACGGCAGTATCCGAAGTGGTGGAAGCTGGTCTGTCTCCCTCTCACTTGAACGTTCACCGAGAGTGGCATTATAGTGAGTGTTCGGGGAAAATGCCAGAAATTACATCATGCTTTACATCTTTTCCTTCTATTAAGATGGCTTTCCAGCATACATGTTTTTAACTAGCCCCAGCCTAGTCCTTCAGCTCCCTGCACTGGGGAGGATCAGTGTGGGACCCGGAGAGGCTTTGCCTCGCCTGCTGGCAGTAGTCTCCAGGCAGATGTGCACTCGTGTTTCTTGTGGATATGTGCTAGTCAGGCCACAGCTCTGATTTGTCTTGGCATGGCATTACCTATTTAGCAATATACAAAAATAACATGTATCTTCCTGTTCTCTAAGAGGCTGTCACTTTTTA
This sequence comes from Eurystomus gularis, assembly GCA_013400335.1. Lineage (NCBI taxonomy): Eukaryota > Metazoa > Chordata > Aves > Coraciiformes > Coraciidae > Eurystomus > Eurystomus gularis. Next base: position 809,495 of record VZZY01017148.1, on the reverse strand, counting down.
ATTGCTGTAGAGACAGCACTTTGAGGAATTTCTGTAAATTTTTTTTTTTCTTAAAAGACAAAACTGTTCTCTCTTGAAATATCATTAGTGGAGGCATGAGAAGAGAGGCTAACTCGTAAGATCAAAAAAACTTTTATCATTTCCTTGGGATAACAACTAAAAGCTAGTGGTTGAGTTGTTGCAGTGACCGGTTTCTCAGAGATTATTGTGTAATTAATCATGTTATTGAAAAAGGAGAGAAAACAGAAATGCAAGTTAGTTATTTAACTTCTTTGCATCATCCATCAAAATCCATCAAGGCCTTCTAGGTGTTTATCAACTTGTTTCCAGGTTGAGTCCAAGTCTCTCACTAGCAAGTCTCCTGTTCCAGATGAATTGCTTTTCTGTCGTCTGGTGCCAGAGAAACAGAATTGGTCCCTATGTTAAATGGCACAATAAAGTATTATAATGCATCTTCTAAAGGGCTCTCGGGAATTCTTTGAGTCTTTTGTTACCAGAGAGGATGAACTTCAGCCGGTCTGAGCAGATATTTATTTAATGTGCCCATTAAAAAAAGCGTTTAAAATAGGCATTCTCTCAACTCTGTCAGGTCATTTGTCTCCATACTTGTTGGTGATGAGACGCAACAGCCAGAACTTGGAACTTGGGAAATTTGGGCTGTTATACTTAAAATTTCTCTCTGTGAGCCTCTCCCTTAACAATCTTGGTTTCCATTTCATTGTGATCTTGGAGGCTAATTAATATGGTAAAGATTATTCCCGTGAGTACACTCAGGTTTTTTAAGTTTTATCTGCTGATATCTGTGTGCAGGCTGCCTGAAAGATTGTATCATTTAATTAAAGAAAGAACAAACAAGAGGATTAATGTAATCTATGGGATGGGGACAGGAGACTGGAAAGGGTCAGGCAAGAGCTAACGCAGGGCCTGCTTGAATGCCTGGCAAAAACCACGCACGGTTCACTGCATGCTAAAATTGGTAGATAGAAATCCCTTAATACTTCTGGCAAATAATGGATGGTAAAGTCTTGGTGTCAAATATGAATGTTCTCATTTACATTTAAATAGTTTGGGTTTCCTTAAGTGCCACGCATAGCATAAAATATTGCTCTATTATTGCAAATATTACTTTTAATGAAAGTAAATGCCATCATCACTAGCGTTAATCTACTGCACTTGGGAGTCTGTTTCCAAATATTGATATCTGGTAAATGACCTTTATTAGTATTGCAAGATTTTATTTGGAAAATGTTTTGTGTTGGAGCCTTGGAGGTCTGGTTACATATGTTAGTAGCCATCGCCATCAATATGCTCATCATCTTACAGACCTGTGAAGGATGGGGCATCCTCTTCCTCAAAAATTTAGGGTCCAAGAGGACTTGGGAACCAGCTGGGACTGGGTGGCAAATGTCAAGGTTAAAGGGGGTCGGTAGATCCTAAAGCTACAGTGATGACTTCTAGGAAAGTCAACGTGCAATTCTCAAAATCCTGGAGTGGGTTTCAGTGTGGTGCACACAGCTGAAGGCACCATTCTGGTCTGCAGAGCTGGATGCTGGTAATAATTTCTCAGCTTGGACTGAAAGCTAGGGACTGAACTTAATCTTCCAAGGGGTTTTCTGTTTATAAAATCACTGCAGGTTATCATGTCTGACTTGGAAATAGCTTGCTCATCTACACAATTAATCTATAAATAGCAGTAAATGAACCTGCTTTTTAACTATGAGATTGTTATTTCTTACTGAGGTTCAGGAGGCTTGTTGCCCAACATGTGGATGATTTTCTTAAACCCCTGTCTTTGCCGAAATGATGGTTATTTGCCTTGGGGTTCTGCAGATTCAGGTGCTGTCTGGTAGTAGTGTAAATGTTCACTTTTGACTTATGGGAGCCTGTGAGTCATAATAAAAGGATTTTTATATTCTTCCATATTTGCTGTGAGGCTGGAAGGTAAAGACAGGACAAATAGAGATGGTTTCCTGTTGGCATTTTCACCCCCTCTGAAATAAAAATAAATGTCTGAGTTTGCCAGTTGGCTGTAGCTCAGCAAGTTTCTGTCAGACAGCTGCGTGTAGAGGTGTCTAGTCATAATTCTTACATCCTTAGGCCAATTTTATTGATAATCCAAATAATAGTTTCTGCCATTGAAGCTTGCAGTTAATTTATTGCAGAGGAAGTCCTGCTGACTGACTGTCTAGATGGTTTGTCCTATTCAGGTACTTTCTGACTTTGAGCCAGGATCCTGGCATGGATGTTGGAGTAAGTGCCTTGTATTAGCTGCTGGGTACCACACCACAGTGAGCCAAGAGCAGCTGATACGGGGGATTGAGTTACCAGTCAAAAAAGTTTGTTTGCTGCTTGCTGGGGAGTGCTTACCCAGAAAGAGATGAGAAACTCGTCCTTACTTTTCAGATTAAAATCAGCCATTCACAACAAGCATCAGCTTAAAGCGCCCTGAAACTCAGTCTCTTGTGATGCCAGAGTAGCAGATGGCCTGTTGTCACCGCAGATGAAAATTATGTTAATTAATATATTACAAAACTGACTCCAGTTGAACATTTGTTTTTTATATGCATGTGATTATCAGCTTTTCTGGAAGATGATTTTTGGGAATATTTGGACTGATTTATTTCTCTGAAATAGCTTCCTGGAGATTTAACATGCTGTTTGTTTTTTGTTGCTGTAACTGTAAATGGATATAAATAATTTGGTTGGTGGGGACACAGTTAAAGATCTTGGGGTAAATTAATTTAAAGAGTTTGTAAATATATTGAGCTGTCACTGTAATCTTGTGCGGTGTGCATTCTGATCTGCTGCACATATGAACACCTCAGAGATGGCTACGCCATAGCCCTGTCCCAACCAGCAGCTATTTTCAATATGTATAGCAGCTGATTAATGGAGGGATAGATTGAGCAAAGATTTGCTTGCTTTCTTATTCATGAGCTTGTATGCACCTTTTTCCCATCCTGTAGAAATGCAGGATGTTTTCAGGGGGCTCTTTGCCCACAGTGTGGTTCTGCTGGTGCACATAAAATGGCTTAGAGATGAGTGTTTCATTGGCAGGTTTCACAAGCCAGGGCCAGCCTGTGTTCTTGCTGTTGAAAAATTAACTTCTGCAAGGCCTGGTACAATCAATATTTCATTCATGTTCTTCCAAATCACTGAAAATCTTTTGAAAAGTCTTCCAGGCTGTCACTTGGAGGCCTTTGTATGCAACCTGGGAAGCTTTAGTTTCCTTGCCCATAGGAGCGTGTTGGCTTAGGCTGAAGGCTGGTTTTGACAATAGTCAGCACAGATGCTTCAGAAGGTGTAAATCTTCCCCAGTCTGCAGATGCGGATAATCTGTCCCCTACTGTCAGCCACATCCTGATCTCTAACAGATAAAGATTGGTTTAATCCACAAAGCATGAACTTTAATATCCTTTACAAAAACCTCCTTCTAATTCACAAGGCTCTTGTGCAGTTTCCCCCCCACTGCCATGAAGTCACTGCTGGGTGGCTGAGAGATCTTTGGGGCTGTGAAAGGCAAAGGGGTGTTTGCTGGGAGATGCCAAAGGGTGGTCATGGAACTGCCCCTGCACTGCTGCCAGCTTCCTCACTGCAATTTGCAGAAGTTGCTGACTTTTTTTCTACTCTTTTTTTTTAGATTATTTTTTATTATTTTTTAATTCTTCCCCCTCTTATTTTTTTAAATTATTCTTCCTTCCTCCTTCTTTGACTTGCCAACTTCAATTTCTTTGGCTGGTTTCTGATCCTTGCTCACACAGTCTTTAGTCCTGTGTGGTCTGATACAGCTCTGTTCCTTCACCTCTCTGCTGTAGGAAGTTTTCCATCTTGTGCGATGGAGAGCATGCAGCACCATCGTGTTAGCCAGGAGAATGTACTGAGCATTGCTTGCTTTCCTCACTAAAGCAGCCCTGGCTGGCTGGAAGCCCTTTCCCATCTTGAAAGGCCCGGCTTTGCCTTACTGCAATCTGGCACTGGCTGGTGTTGGCAGAAAGCCCTGACAGTGCTCAGCTGAGCAGGGAAGCCTGCCTGCTTTCCCCCACTGCATTTCACACCAAAATGCTTCCTGGCAAGCAGGGCTTTGCTGCAGCCTCTCTACTGTGTGCTGGGGAGAGAGGTGGCTGTGGTGAGGATCTTGTGAAGCACAGACAGCCATCAGTGCAGGCATGAAAGGCAGTTTTGCTGCTGATGTGGTTAAAGGCTTCTTTTAGTTCAGAAAAGCATCTTGGATGAGTTCTGTAAAGAGCCAATGTTGGTCTGCACTGAGAGCTCTGTGCTCTTTCTAGCTCTCATCAGCCTCCTCTAAAAGTCTGGGCAAATCTTACTTTGTTTCCCCACCTGTGAAATCAGGCATGATGTTTTTCCACCTGAATTCTGGGGCCTGAGTTGTGGGCCCCGAGCTGGAGTTGACCTGTGAATGAGTCACAGCTTAGCAGAATGTTTTTTCTTATTGGCTTCATGTTGCAGAGGCAGAACCTGGCCCACCTGTGTCTCTGTGGCTCTGCCCTCACCCAGGTGGTCATGGTTGGGGTGGTGGGCAAGGCCAGGACTATATAAACCAGGAGCTGATCAGTTGGAGGAGCTTCCTGTTGGGGGTGGCAGCTTCTGTTGGGGCTGGTTGCATTTTGCTGAGCTCTCTCAGTGGTGTCCTTGTATGTGAAGGGCCCCTGAGGAGCCATCTGTGTCTGTTGTGTCCAGCAGGCGATGCTGGCACCACAGTGGGCAGTGGAGGAGCTGGGCCCACAGGAACCTATGGCAGGACTGTCTGAAAGAAGACTGAGAGGATGATGGTGAGTTCAGTGTTGGCCTGTGTGATCAGGCAACTGATGGCAGCATGAAATGATGATGGCGGAACCAGCACACCACCACCCCACTGTTTGTTCCCTGGGAGGTATCAATGACTTGGAGCATCTCCATGTGCCTGACTCCGTGTAAGCACAAGGTTGACCCTTCCCTGCTGTCCTGAACGTCTGTGAAGTGTTTGAGGTCCTGTATGGAAATTACAGCAAAATATTTTTGTTTTATTTAACCTAATCATTATAAGGGAGAGAATGTAAAAGCACAAGTTCTACAGAGCTGCAAAACACACTAAAAGCACATGTTTTAGGAGGACCTGGAGGGACTAATGAGCTTGTGTTGAAGGTTGAGGGTTTTCAATTTTTTTCTTTTCTTTTTAGGGAAACATGTTTGTTTTGAGTAAATTGCAGAAGACTCTGAACTCTCGTGAGAGTGGCTTTTAATTGCTTTGTAGCAAGTGTTACTTTTCTTCACAATCGCACAATTAACTTATTCCCTGTGATTTCCAGGGGTAAGTTCTGCAGTTGGTACAAATTGACTGTGCCTCTGCCTCTTGTGTTGGGAGGAGAGGGGAAATTCATTCCCAGTGCCCTCTGCTTGCTTAGAAAGCTGTTCCTGCCAGGGTCTGTGAATCCAAGTGGAGCTCTGGGAATATTTAAGGGCTGAGCATTTTTGTATTGTCCTGAATACTATCCCCATCTTTTTTTTTTTTTCCTGTAACTTAAATTACAGCTCGTAGTGGTGATGAACAGGATTATGCAGGTGCAAGTGACTCAGTGATAAACCTTGTGTTTCAGTGGCTTGTTACATTTGGGGAGGGAAGGAGGGGAAAAAAATAATCCTCTGCTGTTTTGAGCTGCAAATGTGAATGCCTGAACTAAACCAGTGATTCATTATATTTGAAGGGAAGATTGGACAGATATTTATTTGCCTAATTTGAAATTGTCTTTGAATTAGTCTGTGACAGTCTTTATATGAAAACTCTGGAGTTTTATTTTGCCGTCAGTGTATAACCTGTGCATAATGGCAGTTTGAGGCAGTGAAGAAGTAGCAAATGTGTGTAGTTTGCAGAGCTTCCAGTGCCATGAATAGATTTATTTCATACTCAGGCATGCATTTGCTTTTAAGCCTGACTCAGAGCAGCCCATAAGCATGTGCGTAAGCAGCCTCGCTGATTTCCACAGGCTGTCAGTGCATGGCTCCGCCAGGGATCCTGGTAGTGATAAGGACAGTAAAATCCCAACAGAGAGCAATGGGTCTGCAACTGTGCCAGCATGGGGACACACCTGCCTGTGTGCAAGCTGCTGGGGTCTTGCTTCAGCTTCATCCCACCATCAGTGTTTGCAGCTGCAGGACCAGGCTCTGCACCATCCATTTTTAGGCTCTGCACCATCCATTTTGCCAGCTTGAGCTCACAACCTTTCTGCAGTGCTGGGTCTCCTTACTTATCAGTGCAGAGGTGTGGGAAAATAGTGATATTAGATACTGGTGTCTGTGTGAGCTGTTGGCAAGTGCTGTCTGCACTGGCAAGCCCTGCATGTGTCACTTTCCGCAGTCGTGTAGCGGGTTGTTGGAGGCTGTTGGTCGTCATACTTTTGAGTGGGATGCATTGTAGATGGACATGCTGGCAAGGAAATGGTGCACAAGCATGGGCATGCACCAGCCTGCAAGCATTTGCTCACAAGCATCCTTGGTTTGCATACGTGGGGTGTCTTCAGACCCGTTCAGAAAAAGCAGATATCACTGGAGAGAGAAAAGCAAATCTTAGGTCTGAAGGCAGATGGAGAGTGCACAGGAGAAGAAGAAATGATAGCCAGAGGACTTCAGAAATAAGAGAGGAAAGATTTCAGAGAACATGCCCTCAAGCATTGAGAGCAGCTTCCAATGCCAAGAGGCTGCTCAAGATGAGTAAAAAGACAAGCCATGGGTAAGGGTTTGGAGCAATATTCAAGTCAGTCAACCAAAGATTTGCAGCCTCAGCCAATTATTAATAATAGATGGTTTGATACCAGAACTGGAGGTCGAAACCAAAGGCTGCTGACGTTGCACTGTATTTGTCTTGTCTTGCTTAGCAAGCCTTGCATGGTAGTTTGGGGGAGTTTCATATAAAGCATCCAGCCTGCTCCTTGGTTGTACTCTGTCTTGCCTTAGGTTAAGGTTTAATTTATCTTGTCTGTTTCTTGGTTGCTATTAGTGTTCCTTTCCATGTAATTTTTTACTTCTTCATTTGACAAAGGGATCTCAGGTCTCTGCTTTCTTGTGTAAGTGGTGAAGAATATGTGCTGAGGATGTGTACAGATGCANCCCCCCCCCCCTTTCTTTTTTTCGCTAGTAGGGTACTTAAAAGCAGAAGAATAAGTGATCTCATCCTGTTGCACAGATCTGCAGGTAGAATTGCCTTTATCTTCTCTTTTAATTATGGGTGTTGTTCTTCCCTTTGCTGTTTTTTCTCAAATACGATTTGACACAGAACATGTCCATACAGGGATCCTTGGGAAAGTTAAATTCAATTGACTGAAGGTGTGAATTTTAAAAAGGATTATTTAAACCTCATTAAACCTCTGTGTTTGCACACTTTTCAAAATTAAAGTTGCTTTAATTTGATTTCAGTTCACTTCACTTCTTAAGTGGAGGAATCTCAATTTAATTAAGCTAAATTAATTGAGTAAATGTCCAAAAAGAGATTTAATGCCAGGTAGAAAAGGAGCATTCAAGGAAAATGAGTAAAAGGGAAGTTGAGCTTCCTCAGAACTAGTAAAACCAGAAACTCTTTCCAGTCTGAGATGTTGCAAGAATTAGACATGGTCTGTGGCAAACACTGTAATTGTTGTCTTGTAAAGGATACTGTCATCAAGTGAAAACTATTTCTTTTGGCTCATATGAGCAAACTCACATCACTCCTTCAATTCTGGGCACCAACCCAATATTATGAAAGGATGAAGCCAGGTGTATTAAATGTCTTCTCTCAGAAGCACAGAATGTTAGCTGTTGGAAGGGACCTCAAAAGATCATCTAGTCCAACCCCCCTGCCAGAGCAGGATCACCTAGAGCAGGTCACACAGGAATGCATCCAGGCAGGTCTTGAATGTCTCCAGAGAAGGAGACTCCTCAACCTCTCTGGGCAGCTTGTTCCTGTACTCTGTCACCCTAATTTTACTTTTTGTTCCTGTAGGAACCGGAGTAGATCTATACCAAATAATAACATGGGATTTTTTTGCTTTACCTCCCTTGCCTCCTCCATCTCTTTCTTATACAATACTTTTCTGATGGGTTTTTTCTTGAGGAGATAAGCTATTGGGAGGAAGATGATGAAAATGCATCCCTTCTTTCACATGAAGGTACTTATCTCCACCTGTGTACAAGGTGTTTGGCCAAATCTCGTTTCTGTCTTTTGTCCGAAGAAATTAGTATCAGGTCCTTATCTGTTGGTTCTGCAGAAGGTTCAACAGCAGCAACAGTGAGAAAAGTGAAGCGGTGACATTTGTTACAGCAGGAGAGTAGGAGGCTGTATGGTGTCGGGGGTGCTCAGTGTGACCTTGAGGATTTTTATTGTCACAGAAAAGTAGTATTTGATGAAGAAGCTTCTCTGCTGCGGAGACAGAAATTGAGCAGCATTAAACATCACGAAGTTTCATAAAACCTAGGATTTACAGTACCTGTGATATACAGTACTAAGACCTTTTACCTGTTTGGAGAGGGTAAAACACAAGCATATTAGCTTTGTTCATACTTGTACTCTCATTGTGAGACAGCAGCTCCAGGCATATGGATGAGTCCTGTAAGTGTTTTCTGGTTTCCTTGTTCTGCCTCTGTGCTGGAACAAATATTTAGCAAACTGGATCTCATCCTGGGATAAGCCATGCTGGCAGTTTGTTTATTCTTTATCCTCTTATGTTATATTTTTAATGGTGGAAATAGGCTTATGTGGGCTTTTGCTCAGGATTTCTCCTTTACTCCGTAGTGTGCAAGTGGGAAGGGGAAATGGGTAATTTTTTTGGTGTGAGGCTTTTGTGTTCTTCCCTATCCCCTTTCTTGTGGACCTCCATGCAAAGGGGTTTTCTAAACGGAGAAGTCATCATGCTTCCCTCCACCCCCTGTGATGTTCAGGAGCTGAGTGACTCCACCTGCTTCAGGGACATTTTGTGGTTGTTCATAAGCCAAGCTCTGCCTGGTGGCACTGTCACAGTAGGGCAGTTTAGAAGTACAAACTGAGTGGCCAGAGGTAGAGAATGTAGGTTCTTGCTGTTTCTTTTATGTGGTGTTTATTCATTAGAAATGTCTGATATCAAAGTATTTTTATCTGCTATATGTTCTTCTTTCTGCTTTGTTGCCTGAACAGTTAAGCCCAAAGTTCAGGTTTTGGGCATCTCTTGGGCATGCTGTGCAAGAAGTACAAGTTTAGTTTTACATATCTTTGGGCTGTCAGCTGTGCAAAGGAAGGGAAAAAGGGACAAATATTCAATGTAGGAGATGTTGTATGCTAAATTCAGAGACTCTTTAAATAGGCATTTGACAAGAAAGCAAATATAATAAAGAGCTTTAGCTTATTACCCCCAAATATTTTTGATGGAAAAGAGTAAGGTGTAAGTAAGCTATTGGTTTCTTTAGCAGCAATAAATTACATGAGGTACTTAAAAAGCTTAGAAAAAAAATTCATGAACTGAGATGTAGGTGTTTAGATTGACCTGTGTTAATAGGGCAAAAGTGTATCTTACATAAGCAATTTGTGCTTATATTTTATTCAGTCATCTTATTGCTGTGAAGGGATTGATGTTACTGGTCCTTAGACACCATTTTAAACTAAAGTAATAGCTAATGAAGGCTAGTAGAAATTAATAATAAATCCTGTTAGGTTTGATTTGTGTATTAGTGATACAGGTCAAAGAACTTGAAGAGCTGTCAAGGCAACTATTTGGATTTGATGTGGACTTCTAGCAGTTGCAAACCCCATTTCTTATTTGAAGTGGAAACATCTATATTTTATGATCAATGAGAGCTAGCAACTTGTATGTTTGAGTCATAGGACTCATGTTTGCCTGCTTAGCCTGTAAAAACTAAACGTGCATTTCCTCCCATTTATGGTCTTCAGTTGACTGATGGTGAAGAGTTTTCAAAAGGAGATGTACTTTGGCAGCCAGTCTCTGATCATGGGCTTTTCTGGCTTCTTTAGTAGTCAAATGAAATGGCCAAAGCAGTGAAGAAACACCTGTTGTCCTCATCAGCAGGGTTGCTGCCTTTGTCTGCAGTGTGTTTTCCTTTTTGAGGGGTATTCCACCTTGTGCTGCAGCCCTGAGGCTCCTAGGAGAGGCAACGTGGTGTTGTATGAGAGTTGCATCAAATGTCAATGAAAGGTTTGTAGTGTTAATTGGGAGTAGTGAAAAGAAAATATCCAAAGGCATCTCTTGCTTCCCAAACCTATTTTATTCTTGTTTTAAATACTCCCCCAAAGTGCCCCATAATGTTTAAACTTTTCTTGCAGAAGGCTTAGAGCTGGTGGGGTCCTTGGCACGTGCTGTAGTCCTTTATCCTGTCTGAAGCTACTGTGTGCCAGTGGTATCTGCTCTGTAGACTTTCACCGCAGAGCGAAACTGCCCTTGGCTCTTTCTTCCTGAGTTACTCCCGACTCTGTAATTGGCTCAATTAAATCATTCATTGCGTGAGGGTGAAGGGGGTGATGTTGGATGGAGCAGCAGCCTGAATTCTGATGTGCTGTGAAAGTGAATTTGTTCTTCAAATGGAGAAAGTGCCTTCAGGAGGACAGACTTGCCGTCGTGATAGTTGACTAATGAATTTATCTAAGGGGGTTCAGCTTGTGTGTAGTCTGTTGTATGTGTTTGTCAGGTGTCTAGGATATTTGTTGAGATGGCACTAAAGGTGCATTAAAAGATACTGATTTTAGTCCTTGGGGCCTTTTTTCTTTTTCCTACTACTTCACTGTTACAGCTCCAATTAGAAGCTAATCCTGAGTGAGGTTGGTGTGGTACTAAACTCTCGTTTCAGGGCCACTGTTGTAGGGTTTTAATGAACCTTTTGAAAAAAAAAAAGCTTCAAGCTCTTTCATTAGGCCGCTGGGCATCATAAGTCTTCTCAATGACTTTGGAAAAAAATATTTAATGGGAAATTAAGATGGTCTTTTTCCTATATAATAACTTCCAGGACTAGCTGTAAACATCACTTTAGTAATCTTCCTGAACTTCATGGGAATTGTGCCTACTGTTGTCTCAAAAACTGTCTTGGGAAGAGAGGACCCTTGTAAAGGGGCTTATCCCTGCTGTATGCAGAAGGAAGAATACAAAATGAAGGTCTGTCTGTTCTAACCCCTGGATATCTGTCTGTTTGTTCTCAGCATCTTTTCTTTGAACAGGGTTGTAGCGTCACAGTTTTTGTTATTGACTCTTAAAAAGAAAAGAGATGCACTTGTCAGAATCATCTGTGCTGATATTAACTTAGAGCTTGCTGGTATTAAAGCAAAAACTACTCTGTGGTTTCTGAGGCTTTTACCCTTTATTTATGGCAGACAGACTAAGCTGCTAGGCATAGAGAGCAGTCTCTTGCTATGCGTCAGTAGAAGCTCAGTATGTTGGAAAAAAACCCAAACGAGTGCCTTTTTCCATTTCAATTTGTAAGATAACTGAGGAATGGGAACTATATTTAGCACCTGCTTTTAAACCATGTGGACATTGTTTTCACTTGTTCTTGTAGGTACTTTTAGCAGGCACAGGTCAAGGTGGTCTCAGTAACACAGGACAGCAGAAGCTTATGGTGGTACAGGATCTAAATAAAAAAAGGAGAGATTAGGGGAAATTAGAAGGAGGAGGAGAGTGAGATGCCCATAGCTGCACAGCTGATCATTAGCAGACCTGTCCCACCTCTCCTGACACCCTTTTCCTTGGGGCTAGATTTCCATGCTTTTATATTCAAGCTGCTACAAGGTCACTGTTTGTTTCAGGGTGATATAAACCTTGGCACTGAGCTGGGGGCTGCTGGTGACAGTACCTGCTGCCACCTTTTCTGCTTATGATGGTACAAAGGGAAGATAGCCTGTCAATGACAGGCTTACGTATTTGACCATGTTTTCTACAACTGTGTTCACGGTGGTCTCGATGTATACGATGTGTATATGGAAGATGTCAGGCTTATAAGATATATAATATGGCATTACCAAATGGATGCAGTTTTCTATCCTCCCTGAAGCATCTTGCCTCTTAATGGAAGGAAGGGATCAACAGAAAAACAGGTACTGATTGGCATAAGCATGGTTGCTCTATCTGCTTATTTGGACTTCAGGTCTTCACGTTGTTTCCTGTCTTCCCCAGACCTTGTTGACATTTGGAGCTCTTTTTAGAGAGAAATCTGTAATGAGAAGTCAGCAGAAGCCATTCATAATAGGAGTTAGTTTATCCTTTCATTTGCTATTGTGAAGCCTTCTCATTAGGGTGGATTTCTTACCCCCTGAAAACCAGGTACTGAAATGTTGGTGGCTCTGCCTTCTAAGCATGTTTGCTATACTTCAATTGCAGAGAATGTCTTCACTGTTAGGAACACAAATGGTATTGTTTCAAATACAATCAGTGCCTAAGACCAAACCCAGTTTGCCCCATGAGCCCTGTAAGAAACTGCTCTCCCTATTTCCAACGGAAGTAGCCAAACATCTTTAAGTTAGTGAGGCTAAGGCTGGGTTGGAAGACCATGGGAGGATGTCCAGAGCCTGGGTACCTCCCAGCTCCTGGGAAGCTGAGCTGGGAGCTGCATTGCTGTCACATGGGACTGCTGACCTTCAGCTGAGCTCTGGCTGAAGCTCAGTGATGTGTTGCTGCTTTTCCATCCTTTGCCAATGCCTTAATGAGAAACATTTAAGGAAATAGTTGCAATATTTGTGTCTGCTCTACATGGCATAATCGGGATTTTGCAAATTCCATACTGTAGTAAGACAAAGTTTTCTCATCCTCAGTTTTGAACTGTGGTACAGCTCGTGAGTTTCTATCAAAACTAACAAATGTTAATCTTTAGGGCAAATAACTCTTTCATATTTTTGTTTCTCAACTCTTTTGCTTCTTTGTGTAAACTGCTTAACAATAAAGCCTTAAACAAGCACAGTAACAAAGTAGCAGTTGTCTTTACATGTATTATTGTAATTAAAAAAGCTTTTCCTTATGGTCTTTCAAATCTAAATCCTTATACAATTGGGTGTCCCTACTACAAGCATTTTCAGAGGTTTCATTAGTTCTCAGTGTACCAGCATTTATCACTTTCTGTGCTCTCTCCTGAAAACTTAGAGGCTGTTAACGTTGTGAATTACATTGCAGTGCCGTCTACGCTAATTAGGTTTTTTCCAGGCTTGGTTTATGCCTCAGAGATGTGCTGCATCAAAAACAGCTAGATAAAGAAAGCTATTACAGCACTAATGAATCTGCGCAGCTCGACTGAAAGGTAGCGTAAGCTGATGGTGACAGGCCTTGGAGCGGAGAAGAGGTTTGGGTCTGATGGTCCATGAAGAGCCTGACCTCACCCAAGTGAGATGTGGCCCCTGTGCCTTGTTTCTTTAATTATAAAACTGAATTAGGACAACCCTGTTAGCAAATAAGAGTGCTGCAAAGAGTGCATTGTACTCCCTTTCATGAAATGGTTTGGTGACTTCCTCCAAGAGGTGGGATAGAAGTGTTGCTGTGGAAATTGTAAGCTCTTTCCCTTAAAATGTAGTGGTGTAAGGACCACTCATTCTACGGCTTCTCTGAATGACTGCTCAGAAAGTTGCCTTTTTGTGCTGTGAGCATGCAGTCCTGTCCTCCTTTCTTGTTCTCCAAAGTTTGATTGAAGTGTATGGAAGCCTCATGAGCAAAGGAGATGCTGCTTAGGAGCCCCTGGCCAGCCTGAAGATCAGGACAAGGTGCAAGTCAGTAGGTTGTGATCCAGAGCTCTTCCTTAGAGAGGTGGCTGTAGTTAACCCTCCTGCTTGTGGCCATTACGGGAAGAGGAGATGGTGGAAAGCCATGGAGACCTCTCTGCCCTGGTGCAGTGTTGGACCCAGTGCCAAAGCTTGCAGTCATTTTGGTTAAGAGCAGCCCAGTTGACCTGACTCTCTGTTCCCCTGTGTTTAAGGGAAAGGGGTAGTACCAGATTTATTTGCTAAAATGTTTAATCTCCAGGACCACTGTGATTCTTGGTGCCTCTAAGATGCTCACAGATGAGGCAGTGATGAATGTAATTCCTTCTGGCATGAAGTACTCCTCAAATACCTGCTGCTGTAATGGGGTCACTTACAAGGAACTGGATCAAATAGTACAAAAGGAGATGTGGGGTTTTTTCCTCCTCTTTTTTTTTTTCTCTCTGATTATTGCTGGCGAGGTTCAAGTGGAAGACGTGTTCCTTCTAGCAGCCTGTCATTTTACAGTGCCAGTAGCCAGACTTGAGACTTTGTTGTGACAGGGAAGGACATACCCTGCTTACCTCTAAGCTAAACTCACCAGAATACAAGCAGGTCTGAAGTCAACAGCAGTTCTTTGCTCTACTGATGACTTTGTGCAGTCAAAGAAATACTATCTTATCTCTTTTATGTAGTATTGGAGCAATGTGCTGGGGTTAGCCGTATGTTTACATTTACACGTAGCAGCTCTGAGCAGATAGTTACCATAATAAGACTTTGAAGAGCATTAACCCTTGGAACGGGTAGCTAATTTGGCTCTAAATCAAGAGATGAAAATGCACAGGACTGTCAGAGAGAGAGGGAAAGCTTAATCAGAAGTTGTTTTGATACAAACATTGTGCTTTTGGCAGAAGTCCTGCTGAGCGGGCTGCATCCAGGACACGCAGCTTTGTTGTAGTCTTTTACTTCTCTGTCTCTCCAATTGACATTAAACACAGTAATTAAAGCAACAGAGATTAACATGTCAAGCCAAGCTTTTCATTTGTCCTCCTTTTTTGCCTTTATTTTTCTATGGGCTACTAAATTTTCCCTTAATTCAGCAGATCATGTCTTTTAAGGAAGGTTGATTCAACAGCATGTTGGTGGCAGAGGGAGGAAAAGAGTCTTGCTCTCTGTCTGGAACTTCTTCACATAAATACTTCATTGTACGTTAATGAAAGAAAATTATCTTTGTAAGCAGCCTTTCTTCTGGCAATAAGCTTGACATAGCAGGCGTTTTGAGGCATTAAGAATGGAGATTTATTTCCAAATGACCATCCAGACTGTTCAAAAGGATTTCGATTTTTATAATTAGTTTTTCCTGTTTATATGTTTTACTGTCCTTATCTTCTTTGCTTGAGCAAAGGCAGCTTTTAATTTAAACACACACACTTGCATTTCTTTGATTTTATTCTGCTTGATATAGTGAATGCATCCAGCCAGTAATATAATTCTTCTTCTCTGGAATTTCTGCCCAAAATGCTCATTGTGGTGTAACGAGCATTAGTAGATTCCCAGTGAAAACAGTGTTTTATCACAACAGCGTTCTGGTATGAGGAAAAATAGCTATTGATCTGTTCCAGTGGAAAAGTGTATGTTTAGGGCTCTAGTCCCCTACTTCATTATCTAGCAGAGGGGACCTAGGAGGGCTGTGGTGAAAGGAGCAGTAGCTCACAGGGTGCTTTTTGCTGCTCTCTCCTTTGAGAATAGGTCGTTACCTGTGAGCAAGTTACTAGCAACACTGAAACAACTATTGGGTACCTAGGGGAAGCATTTTCATTGCGTAACTCAAAACTGGGCTGCTGCACTTGAGGGGTGCTGTAGGTCACCCATACTCCTTGTACAGAGCATATGTGCTGGTGAGATTATTTCTGTTCCCTCCCGCATGAGAAGGGTTATTGATGTGGTAGGAAGAGAGCTGGTAGAGAAGCTAAGGCAAAGCCTTTTTCAGGTGGTGGTTTGGCTGTGTGTCAGGACATCAAGGGGTCCAGTTATGCTCCACTCCCAATTTGCCTCCCTAAGCCAATGGTGAGAGACAGACATCAAAGAAAAACTTGTGAAGCTGCTGGTTGGCTTCATTTGCCCTTCAGGGGTTTCCATGGGAAGGGGCGAGCATCCACATAGTTGGTAAGCTGACATGCTCCTGTTGTGTTCCCCTTTGGGGTATAAAGTAGCTGGTGGAGAGCAAAGCTCTGAACTCGCTCAAAGCGAAGAGCAGAGCTGGCAGCTGCCATCTCCTGCCTTACGATGTCTGAGTGGTTTATTACATTCGTGCTTTGCTTGGCCAGTCTCACCTGAACGGGTCCAGGCTGTAACCAGCTCCTGATGGATGTCCTGCTACTAGGCAGTGTTTGAGGAGCTGCTATAAGTAAGAGTGGACAGGGCTGAGTTTTTGGCATGTTGGAAGTGAATGCTTGGGTGCCTTCTCCTGCTGCTCTGTGCAGCCTTGGTATATTATGCAGCATAAAATGGGAAGACTCCTTTGTCAGTCTTCTCTGAGAAAATCAGCGTGCTTGTCTGCGAAGTCCTGCTTGGCGATATGTTAAACTTATGTCCGTTAGGCTTCCAGTGAATGGGCTGTAGCAGAGATGCACATCTGATGTTTTTTAATGGTATGCAGCAGGTAGAGTTAAAACAAACCAGTCTCTCTAACTTGCGTCATGTTGCTTTATTATCTGCAAAACGCGCTCTCTTGCTTTGCTGGAAGCCAGAGTGTTTGCCAGGCTGGCTCTTGCGCGTCTCTGGGATTTAGTTTCCACTCACAAAGGCTGACTGCTGCTATGCAGACAGAAAACCGCAAAACTTTGATTTTAGTTGGCAGTCGTACTTGGACCACTGTAAAAGAGAAAATTTATTTGGACTGTGTCTGCCTGTAACTCACCCACCCCTCCACACTTTGACTTCTGAGAAGAGATCCAGGCAGAATGCTCTGCTCTGGACTAGAATTAATATAGCTTTGAGATGGACCATTCCCCTCCGCAAAGAAGGGGCAGTGAACCTAGGGAAGCTTTGGGGTGGTATATGACCCTGAATGTGTCTCCAGTGCATCCAAGTTGTTACTGTAACTTATGGAGACGAAATTGTTGGTCTTTAAAGCTCAGTTAGTTTGGGTGCTTATCAGCATCTGGCTACAGAGCTTAGCGCAGGCAGTAGCATGCCCTGGGGAGCTTGGTGGCCCCTTGAGCAAGCTGGTTCACAGCTACCTTCGATATATCTCCCAAGAATTGATCCCCTTCTTCACTGCGGTGGGAATATACTTGCTCCTCCAGGACTTATTCCCCATGGAAATAATGGACTTCTGTCTTTGCTCTTGGCTGTATGCTCTGTCCACATCAAGGTGTGCAGGCTCACCTTTCTGACCCTCCCAGTCTGCTCGTTTCTGACCTGCTTTGTGTGTCCGGAATAATCAGTAGCCATTCAGCTGAGCACAGTCCAAGTTCAGCACAAGTCAAGCAATTACAAAAGGAGGCCTTGTTCTGTTGTTGAACAAAGAAGAAACATTACAGGTGTTTGGAAGGAATCAAGTAGAAGATGCTCTTATGTTTTTATCTGCAGCTCTTTTCAGTGGTCCATTATCTTTTTGCAGTGTGTGTTTGATTTGTTCTTCTGCAGGCCCTTTCAACAAGGGGGCTTTCAAACCCATAGCATGTTTTTTGAATATGAACTGCTCTGTTAGTCTTTCTACACACACACGCGTGCGTGCATCCACGATCGCTCTCTTCTGGCAACGCTCAACTATTTGTGTTCTCTATAAAGCAAGCGGTTTTGTTCCGATTGCAATAGTACAACACACACGATGGCTGACACTTACTGTTGGGAACATAGCCACCATTACGCTATTCAGCACAATGCAGTACAAATCCTTGTTACCCTCGGAAAAACCTTTTTGGTGGTTAAGTTGTTGCTGGTTTTCCATGTGCTGGCCTCTTCCTGGCACTGCAAAAGCGGGACAGTGGCTCCCTCTGGAGCCAGCACCACTGTGGCTCTGGGGACTGTCTTGCTGAATCTGTCATGATTTTCCAGCTAAATTTTTCAACTCAAGCAATTTTTTGTTTGTTTTAGCATTAAGGATGCCTGCTGCCTGCCCAGTCTGCATGTGATGTACTATAGAGGTTTCTATAAAGATTCACATAACATTGTGTCTTTTAAACAATATGTAGTGCAGTATCTCTGTGGATAAATCGAAGTGAATTTGCCTGGCTGTATGAGAGCAGCACTGTTGTTACTGTGCCTGAGGTCTGTTGAAGTTGTATGTTGTTGAGGTGGTCCCAAATGGCGAACACCACTTGCACTGTTGGGTTTTTTATTTGTTATTGAGAGAAAAGTAGCAGTTGTTCACAAAAAAAATCCTTGCATCCTTGCAGAACAGAAGGGTGAGCAATTATATGGGGCTGTACACCTTGAATTCAGCATAACTACGGGTTGCTGTACCATGTAGGGACCTTAACTGGGATCTTAATGTCATTTTACAGCCGTGTGAATAGGTGACAATCCTACCTTGGACACCTTAAACATCAGTGGTCATATGAGCTCAGCCTGTGAGCAAAACATGGTTTAGAGGATGCCCACCAAAGGAGAGGACTGGCATTTCTGCTGAGTGTGGTGGGCCTGATGGAAGTCTAGTGGAGCTGGGCTTGCTGCACAGATGCTCCTGCTGCAAATGGTGCCAAATGTGCCAGGCTGGAGCTAGCTGAGAGGTCTCAAGCTCCATTGTATCTCTTGTCAGTCCTTTTATTGCCATTAGCCACTGCCAATCTAGGGCAGAAACAAGTCTGGTTTGAAAGCTTTGATTTTTATAGGTGCAGTGAAGCAGTGCTTCTGTCAGGTCTGCTGCAGACCCAAAGCCTATAGGCTTAATGGTGAAGAGCTCTGGGGTCAGTTAAGCCCGAAAGGAAAGGGGAAACACTGACAAGCAGTTAGGGAGAACACTGGTGGCTGGGGAAGGGAGGAGGTGGCTGGGGGGTGTGTGTAGGCTATGTCTCATGTCTAGGCTTTCTGGGTGTTGCTAAATCTCAGGCTCATAGTCCATGCTGGGGGAAGTTGTGGTCATCCTGGTTGGATGTTTGCCTGCCTAAGAGGTTCCTGGAGCAGATAGGGCTGAGGTAGACTGGGTCTGCTATGGACAGTCCTATATCCAACCATTGTTTTCCTTTTAGTCAAACAGTCTCTGAAGTGTCACTTCAGATGCCACCCTTGTGCTGCTATGTTCTAGGAAGATAGGGAGCTCCAGGAGACAGGGCAGGTGGTAACCTCTAAACGATGGCACCATCTTCTGGACATGGTGAATAAGCTCTGTAATCTTCATGAGGGAATTTTGCTTAAATGTTCTGTTTATTTTCTTTTAGAAGCAAAGTAATATTTCCATTCATATATTTTCTGACCTCATAAAACTAAAGTAAACGTTCATCCTTCCTTTTGTGGCACAGGGTCCGCTAATCTTGATGCATACTAGCTCCTGAAGAGCCTTTCTCAACTGCTAAGTGCTTTTCATAGGTGTCTATTGGTATAGGAATGACCTGTAGAGAAGTGTGATATTTCAATGTAAAGTCTGACACAAATGCTGAGTTTTTATCATCAACAGGGTTTTTATTATCCACAGGCTTTGTGGTGGTAAGGAGTAGAAAAGAGTCATTGTTAATTGTTTCATTATACACAATTCCGATGTCAGGCTTGTAGAAATCTGAGAGCGACTGAGGAGAGCAAGTTTCCTTTGAAATGTTTTTGAAAGGTTTATTAGCAGGCAAATTGATGTGGAAACCCCTGAATGGTATGACGGGGAGTAAAGAGTAAGGAATTGGAGCCAGTATTGGTTGCTCCCTTTTTGAACAAATATGTTGGCCGGGGAAAAATATCGCTGTGTTCCTTCTGATCAAAAAAGGTAATAACTGGACCTGTGTTTGAATCATGTGTGCTTTTAAAATGATCGAAATAAAATGTACTCTTTCCTTTTAGGTTGAATTTACTTGATATATTCCCTAGAAGCTTGTTAAAATAACGTGTAATTTTATATTGTGTTGTAAAGGGATGCATTTTACTTGTAATGTTTTTCATAAAGTTTTGAGGAAATGCTAACATTTGTGTTTGTGATGTATACTATTGTGCATAAAGGAAAAAATACATCTTGACAGCTTTTCAGTGGCTGTGTTATAATCCAGTATTTATTAAAGGCGGTAAAGGGCTGTCTTCTATGTTTAAAAGAATTGTAGTAAAAGAGATCTGAATCTATACAAGATACAGACCTCTAATATGAAATAATGACCTCTGCAGATCTGCTTTCTCAGCTAATGTGCAGCATTTGGAACAGAAATGTGCTTCAGCTCTGTCTGCAGCAGGTTTCCAGCGTGTTCTTGACAAACACAGCCCAGAAATAAAACTGGCAGCACAGCGTATGTTATTCTGGAGTGTAAGGGGAAGGTGAATGCTTCTTTTCCTAGAATATTTAAATACTGGTACCAGTTTAATTGCATAGATCATTTGCTTACTAAGAGGAGAAATGCAGCGTTGACTTTGTGAGCATTCTGATATTGCAGCTGATACTTCTGATGACAGCAGACATGCGAAGTACCTTTAGTGTCCACACAGCACTGGTGCCAGTGAAGAAGAAATGATCCATCTGTCACAGGAACGTTTGTCCTGTCTCAAGCTTGAGTGCGCTTATCGACATTTTGTGTTTTTTAATCTTTATGCTGGCTTTTCCCTGAGCACTTCACCTGCGTCATCCCCAAAACCTTTCCTCCTTAACTGAATGGAATCTGCTCTGAGGTAGGAGTGTTCTGCCGTAGGTTTTTAAAAAGTGCCCTCTCGTGGGGAGCAGCAGTTTCTGCACACTGATTTTATTCATAGATTTCTTTGTGAAAATCCTTTTACAGAATGAAGATGTCATGGATGTCTCTTAGGCCTGTAGGTAAATGTCTTGCATCCATACAAATAAATATTCCTCTCTGACTCTTGTGTCAGTACAGTGACAGTTTTGCGTAGACTGGAGGATGTGCTGCATAGTTCCCAAGGGGTGGTGGAAACCCTCTGGGATTTGGAGTGTTGAGGTGAGAGATGCTAGCAGCTTTGAAAGGTGTGGCCTTTGGTCATTTGCCTTGGTTTTGTGGGATATGTTGTATTTAAATGTGAATACAGCAAAGACTGTGTCATTGACTTGTTTTGATTGTTCACATCAGGCGCAGATGGGTGAAAATGGAATTTGCAGATCTATTAATTGGATTGCAAAGAAGTATTAATTTGCATTGAAAAGAAAGAAGAGCGGTGTGCAGTGTGAGATTTTTGTGCTGCAGGCTGTGTGACCCTGCCACCTCTGAACCTGTGGCCAGTGGGGCTCCATAATGGCCTGGACCCCAGCTTTTAGGAAATGTGGGCTTTTTTTCTTTATGAAAGACAAGTTGCATCTGCCTAAGCCTTTATTGCCTTGCCTGAAAGACCCCAATTCAGTTAGAGATATGAATACCAAATAGGATTCTTGGGGCAAAGAAGCAACAGTGTGACTTAAATGTGTGATTTTTTTGAGGAATACTCAAATGGGGGAAAAAAAAAATCCTGAATTATTTCTTAAAAGCTCCTGTTAAGCCAAACAGATGAGCAACCTATGCTACTTAAGGGCTATGCTAAAGGAGATTTGAACTACTCAAACTTCTGCTCCAATGCTTTATTAACTTGTGCCCAGAACCTGTATCTAAACTTGATTGACTAATCAGAGAAGATACTCATTTAGAATATGGCTGTTTCTGATTCAGCAGGCTGAACAGTGAATGGATCAGTATTTGAGCTATCAGACTTGAAACACAAATGCTGGATGGGAGAAATGTTGGTTGTTTCACTCTAAAAATACTTCTTCTAAACCTTTCTAGAGCCTAATTCGGACCTTGTAATGTCAATTCAAGATGAGC
Organism: Eurystomus gularis; assembly: GCA_013400335.1. NCBI lineage: Eukaryota > Metazoa > Chordata > Aves > Coraciiformes > Coraciidae > Eurystomus > Eurystomus gularis. The sequence continues at coordinate 787,901 of VZZY01017148.1, read as the reverse complement.
TGGATCAATTTGTTGACACGTAGCTGTAGAGCAAGGCTGTTTGCATTAATACCGGTAGCGTCACTGGTTAGTGATGGAAGAGGTCATATCTGCAGTAATGTGTGCTGGAGCATAAATTGAGTAGTGGAGATGAAAGGGAGGCTCGGAAACTTGTTACTATTGTGGAATTTAAGAAATTTACACTGCTTCCAGCAATCCATTTGAAAGTCAATAGCTGGAAACCAAATGAGTGAGAGTGTGTTCCTTGGCCTTAAAGGCACCTTTGAGTAATTTTTCATGAAGTGATTAGATAAAGCAGAANCCCCCCCGCCTTATCTCATGAATTGTACTTGCAAGGCATAATACAACCAGAAGTTCCCTTTTAAGAGGATATAGTTCAGATGTGAGTATTACAAATTATATATTGCTATAATGTGAAGGCTTCCCTCAGAAGTTAAGAATAGGGTGAAAACTGAGAGCCAGACCTATTTGGAGGCTGAAGCTAGAGATCACACACTTCCTATTTTAATTCTGACAAGGCTGTGATCATAAAGGATGCTTTGCAAGTCAAAACCTGTGTTGCCAACTTGGGCTTAATACCAACCATAAACATTGAAGAGAATATTGCATAGCAGAGACCTGATGAGTGTGGGTTTGCCTCTCTTAGCCTGTATATATTTTAAGCATGTGCTTACAACCTGTGTGCCATGCTCTCTTGAAAAGCTGCCTGTGTTTAAGCTCTTGCTTCAGGTAAACAAGTGGGAAATCAAAATAACTTTTTGATCTTTGAAAAAAGCTGAGCTGCCTGACATACTGTGTCGGGGCATGGAGGAAGTCACGTGGAGTAGCAGATTTCTATCTTATGGCAACATTTTCCAGCATTTATATCACAGGAGCCACTTGGGTTGTGGTTTTGGGTGAGCTGGATCATGTACCTCCCGTGTACTGGAAGCTTCATGTATTAATGACTTTTTCCTAAAGCATGAATCTAAGATCATCCTTGTCTTAAATTCATGAAGAATAGAAGAAACACTTTTGTGAGTCAATGAAGTATTTGCTAGTTTTACTGGCAAAAGTGAAGGGATCTGTGTTCTTCCTAGGAATGCTGACTTGTGTGATCTGTGCAGAGCCGGGTCCACATTCGAACAAGGCATTCAAACATCGAGTGGTAATAGGAGAACCTGAAATTGAAAAGGAGAGTTTGTCAGGGAAGATTAAATGACCAGTTGTTAACTAATCGCACAAGTGTCTTTCATCTGTTCCTGGCTGTAGGCAACGTAGAAACATGGTTTCTATTAAATCTGTGGTTCCACAGAGGGGCACCAGCTTTCATTGTTAGCATCCTTTTTTAAAATTTTTTCCTTTTCAGTCTGATGGATGAAGCTGGATTTCATTATTTTAGTGGTATGCATGCCCAAAGTTCTTATGTCCCTGCCAACAAAATTAAATCTCCATGCAAACTGATACAATTGCAACAGATGTGGGGGTTTATTTATTGGTTATTTTTCAAAACTGCTTCATTTTCTACTTTTTTTTTTAAGATAAAAGATAAATTTGAGTTCTACAGAACTGCTCTATTTGCAGTTTCTTGTGTGGTATATTTATTAGTTCTAAATGAAGATGATGTTGGCCAACAAAATGGGTAATCTCAGTTATATTTAAAGCTATTCTGCAGATTTTTCGGCTTTATGGTCTTTATTACTTTTATTGCTATCATATGAGCAGTGCAATAATGTGTATTTCTATCATATGGTATTGGGAGTTTTTTCTTTTCATTTTGATCTCCCATGAATAAAATTACAAACCTAAATAATATTTTGATTTCCTTTCCTGGTCCCAGTGATCTAATTTCATCTGTAATAGCTTGTTCTGTATTTTTGCTCTCAGACATCTTACTTTGGCAGTACTGTTTGCAACCAAATGAAGGGAGCACCTGATTTTAATGGACATCACAATCCTTTGGAGTACTCAGCCAGTTTAGATACTAAAGTCTTTGGTTGGTTCTTGCATCCTGGGGACATAGCTGAAGCCCAGTGATGATCTTGGTGTTGCAGACACCAGTCAGACCTATGTGTGGAGCATTCCTGGCTGAACAGTCAGTCTTCTGCATATCTTCTCTCATCTATTATGGAACACCTGGAAAGTTTTTTTTTTTTCACTTGTCTGCATTTTTCTACTTAAACACAACACAAAGTACAAGGTGGACATGTTTGTGAGTCTAGCTTGAAATAGGCAGATACCCGCTGAAGAAAAGGACCTTCACATGTGATGGTAGAAATCTTTCCCTAAGGTATGTTTCTTTACATGACTGAGTCCAAACATTAGCTCAGCAAAATAGATCTTACTTGCCTTGGGTGCCAGTGCATCAAACCACATCAAGTATGTATTTGCACATCTCCCAGCTGAGAAAAGCATTCAAGCATGTAATTAAGTCCTGTCTAAATTGGTGGAATTTGAGTGCTATCTTAAAGTTAAACACATGTTGAAATGCCCTGCTGAACAGGGAGGGGTCACTGGATGGAGGCTGAGGCCCATCTGTGTTTTCCATTTCAGGCATGGAAGCATGATGTGAGAGGCCAGGTGTCTAGAAACAGCCCCTTTGCCAACACACCCATGCTGTCTACAGTTCTCTTAGAGCATTCCTGGTGCTGCCAAAACAGCTGTTGGTCAGTACGTTGTTTTCTCTGGCCCTTCATCCCTTGTGCCTGGTGAAATCCAATCCCATAACAGGAGTGGAGCCAGGCCAGCACTGCTGCGGCCGGGCAAAGGGCTTTGGCTGGCACCACCTTCTTACCCTGGACCCCAGCATGGAGCTGCGGTGACACCAGAGGTTTTCCTAAAATTGAGCTTGCAGTTGTTTGCTGCCTTGATGAGGAGTAAAAAGCAAACTAGAGGGTTGCCTGGCTTTGGCTCCATCCAAGTTAATGGTACAGTGGTTACAAATACACCTGGAGGATGCTGTAACACAAGAGCAGCTGTTGTGTGGTAAGGTGGCCTTCCAGGCTGCTCCCAGGTGAGAAGAGGAATGGGCTATTAGCAGTATAAGACACCTTCCTACCACTATCTCTGTGTTTTCATGAGGGGTTATAACTAGTGTAATAGTATGAATTTTATTGGGTTTTTTAAAAAATGCATTAAAAATCACACCTCCCTTTGCTATAACAATGTGCTAGTGCAGGGAGGCCTTTAAATCAAAGTCATTCTTAAAATTAAGATAGTGTTGTGCTTGATCTTTGTTATGGATAAAAACTAGTGAAATAAACTGAAGTAGAGGAGGGGAGTGAAGCTTAAAAGCAGCTGTGGGAAATCTGAATCTATGTTTTGGATTATATTTTGTGAGCTATGATTTAACCCTTCAGTGGACAGCCACGTCATGACTTCTAGCTCTATTTATGAACTCCAGTCTACAGCTGCTTTTTAAGCCACAAAGTTTGAGAACCCCATGGGACCTGCTGTCTGGAGCAGAGTGGAAACCATTGCTTTCACAGCAAAGAAAAAACCTCAAGATGGCAACACTACTGCTGTCAAAACAGGATAGCATGTTTGTAATCCTTTTCTTGGTGATGCCTGTTTTGTCATCCTTTGGGCTATGATTAAATCTGTTCGCTAGCCTGTTCCTTCTGCACATGGGTGTTTAAACAAGGGCAGGATTCTTTACCAGGGCAAGGAGCAAGGCTGCCTTTGCAGAGGAGTGTGCTTTCTTCCTCTTCACAATGGTGAGAGTGAGAACGTGGCCATCATCTATGCCTGCAGTGCCCCCTTCAAATTTTGCCTCTTTTGTTACGATATTTAAGTAGCACACTTGGTCAAGTGCCTTCCCACAGGAGTGGGAACCTGCTTGACTTCTCTCTGCCTTCCCATATGCGTTAACTGCTTTGTACAAGTTGTGTGCTGTCCATTTACATTTGCTTTCTCCAGGCTACGGGGACTATTGTGATGTTTTATCTTTCTCTCAGCAAGTGGAGTGGCCATAGTGGCAGTGTCACAAGTTGCAGTCTGTGAAAAGCTTCAAAACAGTAGGAACTGGCATTTGTTTATTTTGCTGATACTATTCTCTGATTCAGTAGCCTTACATGCCTGAATGAGAGGTCTCATCTCTTTGCTGATGCTCAGTGGAAATAGCAAATCCATCAAACTCCCACAAACAGACTTTGCTAAGAACATACTAACCTGTGAGTGCCTATTGACTTTTTTCTCTTTTCTCTGAGAGTTTCTTTTGTAAACACACTGAGCAAGTCATGGTTGCAGTGCACAGTGAAGAAAGAGAAACTCTTTCCTCAAATTTCAACAGCAGAACTGGAAACCCTAAAAAACAATGAGGGTTTGTTTCAGTTGTACATCATGAGGGGCTGTGAACATGCTATAGGTAATCGCCTTCTGCATCGCAAACATAAAATTAGGCTTATTCCTTGCTGAACTGGGAGTCGTACTTCTCAGTAAAGTTTTATGGGGGGAAAAATAAAGCCTTTTCCGGCAGATTCGTTGTTCCTAACTCCAGATGTGAGCCGTTTTTTCCAGAGAATGTTCAAGAGGGTGCAGGTGCTCAATGAGGGTTGGTCTGTCTGCACACGAGGAAAGTCTGTGGTGGGCATGGAAGCAGGTGGATGGTCCCAACCAGTAGGACTGTGGTCTGCCCCTTGTTTTAGAAGATTCTCTTTATGTGGGTGGTCACCTCAGCTCTCACCTCTGCCTCATGTGACAGGAAGTTGTTGGGCAATGGAGTTCGTCCTTGTTGTGATCATGGCTATAGCAGGATTTTGACAGTTCACGGCCTATGGGAATGCCACAGTCCTGTGACGTGAATTCTGAGTTTGCAGAAAGATAGCGCTGAGGATCTGGAGGGAGATGGGGATGTTGCTCTTATTCGTGATGGTGTATTTATGCATTGGATTTTAGAAGTGAGGTGTTGGCCGTGGGGGCTTGCAGAGCAGCCTCTGTGAGGAGAGGCTGAGGCTGCCTTCTGCCAGACGCAGCTGGTTCTGGAAGGTTCCCAAGGCAACTGTGCTGCTGGTGGCATCTCTGTGGAAATGTATCTAAAATGGCAAAATACTGCATGGCAGCGAGCAAAAAAGTGTGAGAAACAGCCCTGTGAGTAGCCAGGTCAGAGAAGGAGAGAAAGGATGCCCTCCAGGTACTAGAACAGGTATTTCCCCTCAGCCTATTGGGGATACCATGGAGCAGGTATCCACACTGCAGCCCTGTGGTGGCTTGACCTTGTCTGGCTGCCATATGCCTACCCAGCTGCTCTCTTGTTCCCCCTCCTCAACAGCAACAAAAGGTGGGGGGGAAAGCTTGTGGGTCAAGATAAAGTCAGGAGCAATTGCTTCCTGATTACTGTCTCAGGAAAAACAGACCCAGTGAAAAATTAATTTATAGCACATGAAACCAAGTTTGGATAGTGAGAAACAAATAAATTTAATCACCTTCACCCCACCAAGCCCTTTTTCCCCCCAGGCTCAGCTTCACTCCATCATTCCCAGCACCTCTGTGCCGCACTCCCACAGCAGCACAGGGAGGACTGGGCTGTCATCAGTCCTTCGCAGCCCTTCTCTGCCACTTCTTCCTCCTCAGCTTTTCCCCTGGTCCTTCCCACAGGCTACAGTCCTTCAAGAAGGTCTTTTCTAACCCAGGTGATTCTAAGAACTGCTGTAGTGTGAGTTCATTGCATTGAACTTCGTTTTGGAGTTGGACTTGCTGTGCAACCTGTACCTAATGGATGTCTGCCTTTAAGTGGCTTCTGGAGGAGGAAGCCATCTGCCCTATCTGCTGTTGGACTTGACGTTACCTTTGGGCCAATGCGCCCCTCATTAACTATATCCCCATGGCATTAAGTGCAAACCAAAAAGCTGGAATGTTTCAGATCTTGTTGTGTTTGAAATAGTTTAATTTTTACCCTACATTCAGATGTTAGAATGCTTTTTTGGTTTTTTATGACAGCTTCCTCCCAGAGTTTCAGCACTTTTTTTCTACCTTATTTTCGTTTTCATTTGTCTTTCATGAAGCCCTTCCCTTCATCAGAGATTTTTGAGTGAGGTTAGTTGGCAGGGAATGAAGTGTTACAAGGGCCCTTTGTCAGTGGGCGAATAGTTTTGACTTCGGTTTTCTTTAGCAACTATTTTGAATTTCAGATACAAAGAAGAAAAACAAAGAAAGAATTTAGAGATGCTGCAGAAACAGAACAGGTGCCTGATCCCTGAACTAGACCTGCCCATGTGCTAGTTCAACCAAGGTGTTGGTGTTTGCATTTGCTTGGTTCTGCATTATAATCTTTCTGAACATGATTAAGATCATACCCTCCCTAAAGAAGTAGAAAAGTAAAAGGAAATTGTAGATCCGGCTGTTGCCAGTACCTCGAGTATTTTCTGTTTATTCAGAGCTAGCTAATGTGGAGGTACCTCCCACCACCCTGAGCCACAGAAGTCCTTTTGAAGTAGCATTTTCTCTGTTGTGGATCTTGTGTATTCTTCCACAGCTGCAAAGAAAAATTTGCCTCATTTTTTGTCTCTTCACTCAAATGCTACCAGGTGCTTGTGACAACAGATTCAGTTGCAGAGACAGGTGATGGGCACTGTCTTCCAGGAGATGTGATGTCTGGCAGGTAGAGATTGCAGTTTTTCCTCTGATGATTAAGATGAGTTTTACTGACACTTCCAGTGGACTAGCCCTTTTAAAATTGAAAAGACTTTTCATCGTATAAGTAAGAGGGAACAGGTAGTGCTTGTCAGACCATAAGGTGTTTCAGACACCTCTGCACTGACCTCTCCAAACAACTTCCTTGGATACACTAACAGGAGGGCTGGCTTTTCCATGTAATTCAGGATGCACGCTGTATACCCTCGTTATTGTGCCTGTTTGTGTGGTTCAGATATTTTATTTGAACTAGCGTTGCATTTTACCAATGGGTCCTTTCTTTTGCATTCAATTACATGTTTTTCTGCTGGGTTTCTCCTGAATCACGCTCACTGTTGCTTGAGGTGGGATTAAGTCGTTCGGATGGTTGGGCTATGCTCAGATTCTTCTTTTTTAATTTTTTTAAAAAATAAGTTGAAGTCTAAGCAAGAGCGGGAAACCTTTGCCTTTTCATCTGTCACCTGTTCAGCTGTGTCCTGGGGAACCGTTTTCTACTAATCCGTCCACTGATGCCTCTCAGGCTGAATAATGATGTGTTCTGTGCTGTTGCCTTCAACTATATAAACTCTTTCAATTTGGTTGTGCTTATCAAATTGTCTGTTATTCCCATTTTATTTTTTGTATTGGTAAAGATGAAGCTCTTGGTGAAGATGAAGTCAGTAGGAAGCAAAGGTGCAAGTGTTGCATATCTTTATAATTAATAGAATGAGAGGCAGAAGGTTTTTGCTGTTTATTTATGAACAAATGCCATAATGTTCCTCATTTATTTAGAAATTTTAAACAAACCATCTAATTAGTAGAGGCTTTGTATAAATGATCTTATGCTGTTATTGACATGAAAGAGTAGATTACAGCTGTGAGGCATCAACAGGGTTTTTTTAGTTATTTTTGACAATATGGGAGGAAAAAAATCTAGAATTACGTTACAAGATGCAGTGGTTAGGAGTAATAGCATTGCCATAATTTCATGCATGTTACCTATGGCTATAAACACAAAAATATTGCTGGTGTTGAAATGCCCTGTGGGCACTATGTATCTGGGGTAGTATACTGCGAAATCTGCACTGGGGTCCATTTTTTTGTACCCAGAGTTGTTTAGGATTGGGATAAAAAGAGAATTTTGCTGATCTTCCTTTCTGCTGCCATGGAATATACTAAGGGTCATGTGTGCATCAGGGAGGTGTCTGGCAAGAAGACTCAGACCATTCCCTGCCCATAGCCACATTTTGTTCTTTGCCTGCAGCTCTTGCCTTTCATGGTCTTGGAGATGCCTCTTCAGCTCTCCTTGTAACCCAGGAGGAGCTGCTGGCTCAGAGCAGATTTAATGTGGTCTGTCCCCACCTAAAGATGGGGACCTCCTATGCAGATAAACATGGTACAGAGGAGCTTGTGTCCAGAGGAGAAGTCCAAGGCCTGCGAGGGAATGATTACTGCTGGAAGCAGAGAGGCTGAGGAGCTGCTGGGGCAGGAGGACCCACAGCTTTCCTGAGGTGGCAGGAAGACTGATGTCCATAGTCTCAGCAACAAAGCTTGGTGGCTGGGTACCTGTGCTCACAGAGTTCTCATATATCTGTTAGCTCCATCTCACTGCAAATGTGGGAAGTTTAAAATCCATTAAGTGATTCTGTCATAAAGTCAAGGCTTTTCCCATTCCTTGCTGAATCTTACACTCAGGAGGGGCAAAAGCAGCCTGAGCTCAGTAAATATCACTTTAATAAGTGTAATAACAGAATAACGCTATAATTTTATATCTACAATTTATGTTCCTTGTATTTTTTAGACTCTGGACCACCAAAGTATAGTAATAACTGGTGTCAATTTAAATAAGGGAAGGTGATAATCATAACCTTTGAAATAACTGGAACTTTTTATATACTTTGCAAATATATTCTCTGAAAGGTTATGCTAGTGCTTTAGCTAGACACAGAAATTTTAGTGTCTTCCCCCATAATTTCTTCAGTGCTATTTTCTCTTTATTAGTATAATTATTACAGGTTAGCACTGCTATCATTTTTTCTTTTCATGGCTCTGTAGCATGCTATTATTTTCAGGCAGCAAAAAGTAGGTGTTTTTAATAGTACCATTACTGTTCTTCAGCCTTTAAATTTCATATAAAAACTACTTAAGGGGTATGATCCCAGTGTTAAAATCGGTCTCTGTGGAATGCAATATGATGATTTATAACATAAATATAAACCCTTAATAGGCACCCAAAATGGCAACCCTCAGAGATTTAGTGGCACCAATACTAAGCTTTTGATCACTTTAACAGCACATTCCTAGAATTTTATGCAGGGAAGGAAAAATTATTTCCTTAGCAATGGATCTCTGGGCATCAGCTTGTCTGTGTTTCCTTCTATTGCCCTGAAATAGAAGTAATTTATTGACAACATTGGGACATAGGGATGGCAATTCTGGGGGTTTAGGATGATGGTAACATGAAGACTGGGAGTTGGTAAAGAAAAATCAGATCAGTTCAGAAGGGAATGAAGGCTTCATTAACAAAAGGGCTTGGTGTCTCTTGCCCACACCTGAAAATACGTTGCTGCAAGTGGCACCAGTTGGTAATTCAGCAGCTGGAGGTCTTGGAGCTGTGCTGGAGATGACTCTGTGCTGGAAGTGAGTCAGCCTGAAGCTTTAGGGCTGCCACTTTTTCTTTTCTGAATGGTTGGTCATGTTTTTCCAACAGTTTTTAGTCACTCTGCCAAAACTTAGGTTAGACCCTGGCCGGTGTGGGAGTCATCCCATCCTGCCACCTTTAGTGTAGCTGCTCCCACAAAAGGGAGATGGCAGCCCTGCGTGGTGTAACCAGATGTTTACCAAGGCCGTGTTTCCCATCCTGTGCAGAAAGATATATGGCAAGTTAATTGTCATCCCTGCAAGGGATGGGTGCTTTTATTTGAAGTTATTCAGGTTAAATGACTTTTGTCTGAGGTCCCCCCTGGTTGCAGTAAGGCCAGGAGTAGAGGACCCTTGGCAGTAGAGCGATTGCTCTGTTAGCAGCCACCTATGAGTGCTGGAGTCCTCACTGCAGTGAGTTGGGTAAGAATTAATTCCCTAAGTACCTTCCTTGGTGTCCTCTCTTGAGCTTCAAAGTAGAAACGCAGAGCTGAATCTTTGGTCCCAACCTGATTCATCTTACCTTGCTGAAGAACAGTGTTTTTAGCTGTGTTAGTGCTACTTGCTGTGTATAGCAGTGCAGAAAAGTCACGGTTTCATAAAATGTTTGGCACTGTTGAACACAGGAGCATTTCAGTGACAAACACTTCCAGATTTCATCTGAAATTCAGGTAACTTACCTCACTTGCTGTCAATATTTACTCAAACAGCAGAGAAACTATTTGCTCTACAGGCTACTGGAATATTAATTTGACTGCAGAGACGTTAACTTTTGCTGTTTCCCTTTGGCATTTACTTGCTACCAGTAAACCCCTGGCTTGCCACGGGTTTTGGCACCCTTAGCTAAGGCTCAGTATTTAGATGTCAGTCGGCACCTAAGGTTGCAGTCGTGGCTTTTTTAGCCATGACATTTTTTTAGCCTTTGGAAGAAGTAAATGTTCGGAAAATAATTTCCTCCCTATGCAGCTGTGTTCAGAAAGCTGCTGGTGAAAGCTATGGCTGCTAAAATAACACTGCATTTTTAAATGCTGTCTTCTTACTGTTCTCTGCAATATGGTGTTCTTTTAAAGGTTTGGAATAGCATAAAGATTCTCTTTCATCTTTTATTGCTTGCATACCATGAAATCATAGAGCTGTATGAACTTGTTTGGCTGTGGCCATAGTCTTCTCGCTAGCTGTTAATAGAACATGGCTGCAGTGTCAGACCTGCAGCAGCTGTGCTCCTCCAGACTGCTCGATGCAAGCAAGCCTAATTGCTTGATATTTTAGTTTTCTATCCCATTTCAATTGCTGATGCTTGTTTCCCCAAGTCCTGTGTCACATTCATAAAGGTATATCAGAATAATTCGGTTTGCTTTTTAAGAACATTGTTTTTATTACTGGATTTCTGGTATAAACAGCGCATTCATCACCAGGATATTCTCATATGCTAACTCGCCAAAGAAATTATAAGCGTCTGGGAAAGATCAGTTAAATATTCAGACCTGTCCCTTTCAATTACTTTACAGTTTATATTTTGCAGTATAGCGGAGGCCAGAGTTGCATGTCTAAACCTTTGTTTTACTCTGAAATGAACAGGAGAGGTAAGTCTTTTTAAAGACTCACCATTTAACAGTCAAGCCCAGCTTTGTTACTACTTCTTTATATGCTGGAAGTGCCTCAGGTGGGATCAGGAGTCTGGTGCTGTGCAGTGCAAGTCCAAACTCGCAGAGACTAGTCTCTCTGGGACGAAGAGACGATATCTCTGGGATGGAGAGAGGGTCCAGAGGGAGGGCTGATGTGGGGAGCAAGTTGGCCAGATCTACCTGGCAGCTTGGTGGCAAAGTCAGGATTTTTCACCGATTTCCTTCTCTGCTGATGTACTGAGAATGAGCGTGGTGCGTGTCCGGGGAAGTGTAGTTTGTGGAGCTGATGTCACCAGGACTGATATGTCTGTGCTGAGCTCCTGCGGTCTTCTTGGGGATGGGCCCCTGGAGGCCTCCTCGTGTTCCCAGTAGCAAGGTCAGGGAGAAATATGATCTTCAAAAGACTGTTTGCAGAAGTAGTGGCAAATGTGAAGGAAGTGCTGGTACAAGCATCGCTGGCAAATACTGAGATAATTCCTTTATGGCTATGAGCAATTCTGCCAGCCCAACATCAAGCAGATAAATCCCTCTGCTTCTTGTCCCAAATGTATGCATTTCAAATGGGAATGTCACACTTTAGATACAAGTCCCCAAACTAGATCAGGTTTCCTGTGACATTGAAATGGTGCTGTGCAAACAGAGCCACTCGTCACTGTCATGCGTTAATGACACCTCTCGCTGCGTGTGATGGCCTCGGACACGGTGGTTCAGCGTGCTGGTTAGCAATGCTCTGCAAGAAGGAACGATCCCCTGTATTTAAGGTGTGGATGAGGCAAAACAAAATCTCCCCTCTGCAGGAGAACCAAGAGGTGATGCTGAGAATTAACAACTAGTCTTGGGACATTTCCTAACTCAACACCGGAGCCTGTAAAGATGAAATAAATTTTGCTTTTCTTTCCATGTAATGTTGAGCAGAGCCTGCAATGTCTGTGTCAGATTTCCTTCTCAAATATGGTTAAAACCTGTCAGGTTTGAGCCCCCCTGTGTTTGAGCCTAATGGAGCCAGGCAAGCAGCGTGATCTGTCATTATGCTTAAACATACTGGGTAAAGGAGAGACGATAGTTCCAGAGGAGCGCTCACCATTTATGTATATTAAATACAGTAATTGTAAACGATGGGATTAATGGGTGAGGGAAGATACCATTCAGAAAACCCTAAAGCAGTTGGTCTCTGTCCTGTAGGCACTGTCATCATGGTGCACAGCTCTGAGTGACAGGGAGAAGGTCCTTGTGGCCAGACCCCCCTGGTTCATGCTTTGAGTCTCTGCCTGCATGTATAAGCCCCCATTGCTCCATCCTTATCTGTACCAATACTTGAGGTCATCTTGTTCCTGAAACACAGTTCAGGAGCATCTTACCTGTCCAATCTTTCCATGAATTATTGGGTTTGCTAGATACTAGGACAGCTGTTGAGAGCTGGTCAGCCCTCCATCTGTTGCATGTTCTCTTTATGCTTTGCATGAAAAAGCTGCACATCAAAGCAGCTCGGGGGAGCATGATTCTGTGTTGGTCTGACCCTCTTATCGGGGTCCAGACTGAACATGGTCTGAACTGGCAGCGTTTATTCCCTCCTCCACCTGCCGTTGCCCACCAGAGAGCCAGGCTGTTTTCTCTCAGCTTTGATCAACTGCTTTGGTAAATTTGTGCAATAACCTCTCAAGGGGTTCCTTCATGCACTGTGGGTGATGTGGTTTCAGGTAGCCCCAAAGACCTCTGGGTCATTCGGATGTAGACAGTTGTGTTTGAATACTGTCTTAAGCTGCAGACCTGTGGGGAAAATACAGTGCGTTGGCTCTGACCTAACAACATACAAGGCTACCTCTTGAACTTGGAGAAACTTTAGAAAGCCCTGCACATGCCGCTTTGTCAGAAACTCTGATGAAATATCATGGCCTGGGTCTCTTCTTGTGTTCTTAAACTCAGCAGGGAAATTTGTCTTTGAAGTGCCTCGCTTGCAGATACAGATGTAGGTACTTCTAGAAATTCACATACGGGGTGAGGGGAGCTCTCTCAAATTTCCTGTGTAGTGAAGTTGAACATTTGCCACTTCAATAAATATCGGATGGCTTCCTTGCAGAAAGAGGAGAATGAATACTGCAGAAAAGAGTGCTTTACAGAGACTTTGACTGGATGGATGGATACCTGTTCCTTTCAACTTAAGCCAATGCTCTGCCCTGAAAGCGCACAGCACATTTGCATAATTAAAATGCAACTAAAAACTTTCTGCAGAAGAAACTGCATAGAGTTGATGTGGGGTGAGGGAGGGTTCGAAATCTTTCCCGCAGTTCAATACGGGTAACCCAGGAAGCTGGAATGGCTTGTTTGCAACTACTAGAAAATCAGGTATTCTTCCAGGACTTTTTGAGGATTTCTTGTTATGGTGCCAAGAGTCCAACTCCAGACTCACTGAAGTTTTCTTCCATTGCCTACAATAAAAGAATTGGAAGGTATTTTGAGGATAAAGAGGTAAAAAAGGGGGATGCAGTTTTGTAGACCCGTGTGAGTAGAGGCACCACATGGCTGCTCCTTGTTCTCATAGTTTCCTAGGCATTCATACTTTGGCTGTTTGACTTGGCTTTATGTTGCTTCTTGAAGATGTCAGTGAAAAGCTGTAGTGTTTTATTGATGCTTTCTTTTAAGTGTGGCAGGTTTTGTACCTTGTGGAAGTTTCATACATTAATACCTTTTTTAAAATGAGTATAATCAATCTATGCAGCCAAAGACTTCCTGAGAACCATATAGATTCTGCCTAGGGCCCTGTGGATTTCAGATCATTCTAGGCTTATGGGTTTGTTCCTACTTACTGCTGAGGCTTGCACCAAAAACATTTACTACCTGAGCAGAGCCTCAGGGATGCAGGTCACATTCAATACCAATTGAACCTGGTGGATAGGAACTGAGGTTGGACATGAGTGTGATATGAGGAAAAATTAAAACATCATTTGGAGTTTCTCTTGAATGCTAGTCTGTGATTCGAACCAGCACCAAGCTTCATGTGCTTGCCTGTGCATGCCTCCCACCTGCCATGGTTTGTGTCTCACAGTTGTGATCGGTGCGTGAAACCCCAGAGCAGGGCAGGGTGCTCCAAAGAACGTGTGCCATGCTGTGGCTCATGTCCCAGAGGGCTTTCCTTGCAGGAAGGAGGACCCTTCGGGGGTCTGTGGCTCTGGTGGTAGCCCATGGGCTGTTCAGAGGAGCCCTCCTTTCTCCTGATGCCTGGGGGGAACAAATGGCTTCAGTCCATAAGCTGGGTAATTGTGGAAAGCGTTGTTCTACAGTGCACTTGTATCTGGTAAGAATGTTAATCACGTTTCTGTGTTTGGTATAAATATTTACATCGGAACTGTTTTAATTGGGAACTACTGTTGATTTTAAAAACATTCTACACAAGTGATGCAGCATCTTTGCATGCTTAATAGGAAGAACTGGTTTAATGTGTGATTTAGGGTACTAAATAAGATATTAAGTTATGCAGAGCAAAATGTAAATGTATGTTCTTTATTTATGTTTTTCAGGTAAGAAATTGCATTCCGTTAAGCAAGGCTGCCTAAGGGAGTTGACAGATGCTGGCTCTGTGCATTCATTTGTAAGCTACCAAATCATGCAAAGTATTCTAACATTAATCCTGTTTGATATTTTGGCAGCTTTCTGAATTAAATTACTGCTTTTAAAATAGCCAGACAAAACATTTCCTCCAAATTCTGTTCTTCTTTTTCTTCCCTGTGCAACACTGTTTCCTAAATACTATCCGAATAAAACAATAGTTTCTGGTCTTTCTGTAGACCTGCATGTTTTTCAGGGAAGTCTGTATACAAATTTTGCCTGATTACTCTAGACCTTTCTGATACCTCTCAGATAATCAGTTGCACAGATATTTCTTTAAATAAATGTCACAAAAGGCAGTCTACAGCTCTAATTGTGTTATATATTCAAGTATTGCCACCCAGTATTTCATGTCCACTCTCCCCCTGCCTCAAAGCTTCATTTTTGTGTCTCAATCCCCGCTCTGCTCCCCTGTTTTTTCTATCCATCTCTGTAGTAGGCAGTACAAAAAGCATAAATATGTTGCTTCCACTCTCTTACAGCTAGGAAGTCTATCAACTACAATCAATAACTCTGAATTTCTTGCATAAATTAAATGAAAAAAATATACCTGATTCTCCCTCGTTACACAGGAGAGGAACAGAAAGCTAGAAACACGATCTGGTTCTGGTAGATACTTGATGAAAAATAATAAAGCTTTGCAGGAAGGTACTCACTGGGAGTCTAAAATTGTTCTTCGTCATTACAGCTGCCTGAGATTTGCATTTTTTTTATATCAAGAGACTTTTACAGTGGGAGACATCTTTCCTTCCTAAGTAGTTTATTTGGTAAGACAAGGAGAGAAAAGATTTTACTTAGACAAACACCAAAGAAAGCCTCGGGCATTACTTCATAAGAGCGAAGCTATTGTCCGTCTTTGCCATGGATACAGTGAGGCACAGGTACAAGGGAGCTAATTGAAGTTATTAAGCCTGATATAACTACATTTCCTGGCCTTTCAGAGCCAAAAGGGTACTTTGAAGGAGGTCACCATTTCAATTCTGGAAGTAGATGGGGAAATCTGCCCTAAAATTGCAGCGTGGGCCTCTGGTGCTACAGTGGGCTCAAATAAGGAGCTCTTTTAATGCAGCTTTTTAATCCTGTGGCTCTGATTATTTTCATCAGCAAAGCACTTTCAGCATATGCTTAATTTAAAAAATGACTAGTCTCATGGAAATCAAATGGGATTTAAGGCGGTGGGATAGAAGCTCCCTCAGCTCGGTGTGACCTGGGAGTGCAGAGAGCCTTGGGCAGCACGTGGGGCTCTGTCCCACTGCCGCATTGCACCCGCTGTCCTGAGAATCACCTCTTCCCTCTCTGCACCAGAGCATGCGGGAGGAGGATGCAATGAACAGCAGCTAAGGCCAAGAAGTAACAGCTATTTAAAGCTATCAGTGGTAGTTTTTATAGGCTAATCAAGCATGGCTGTAATAAAGAGAGCAGCTAATGGCCTTTTATACCAGAGAAGCTGTGAGACTTAGACACGAGTAAAATCTTGACTAAGATGCTGCCTGTCTACTTGGTTGCAATCTGTTCCTTGGCAAATGTGGACTTTTGTTGGGTGACAAACAATGGCGTGTTGAGAATGGCTACTAGTCTTTTTGGATCATATGGGTGAGCCCTAATTATTCTTAGCTGAACATAAGGCTGGAAAAATATTTGCATTTTAATCAGTGTCTTTTTCCTGTAAACAAAACGAACCCTGTGCACTCAGTTGGCTTTGACAGTGGAGAGAAATGTCTTCGGCAGAGCTCACGTTTTACCCTTTGGTTTCAAAATACAGCCCTAGACCTGGGCAAAGAAGGTTATATGGGGCTTATGCTGGCTTGGAATTGCTCCTGCATCTTCATTTTGATTCCCTGCATGATGCTGTCAGCCAGGAGAGATGTCCCTTTAGTATGATAAAAGGGATGGATGTAGGTGTTTTTCTTGCAGATTTGTATATCTGGGAAATTGGCTTTTCTACCCAGCTGATGCAGTGTGTGGATTTTCAAACTGTGTGCTGTGCTGTAGAGATTCCTCTTGCCTGTCCCCTTTCAAACTATTTCCCCAGAAGGAAAAGTGCCAGCATAATTTTAATATGCATAAACTGTGGAGGCAATGATGATAATTAACAGCAGGGTGCCCAATTTCGAAATACTGTATTTATCATGCCTTATAGTTCTTTTTTAATCATTCTTGCTTCTTGTCATACTGAGAAAATTTCTCCCAGACAAAGCTGAGGTTTTCTTGCAGAAAAGGGAGGCAGGTATGTGATCCAGAGAAGCCAGAGCCTAGTTCTGCCCTTCTTGAAGTCAGTTACACAGCTGCCATTGATTTTACCAGCACCCAGTTTGAACTCTTGGACTAGAGCTTGTCCAAAAATACTGCATGCTTCAGTATGACAGAATAAGTAGCATAGAAATAGGTTACTCTGCTTTCGCTGTCCGTGCTGCTTCCTTTAGATTTAACACCATTTCCTTCCAGCACCAGTTTTCAGACATATGGAATATTAACATCATTAATTCACTTCTACCATCTTGAAGAATTTGAATCAGCTGGGAACTTTATTATTCCGATTCAAAACATAATTTAAATCTGTGGGGATTTACAGTTGTTGTTAATGACTCTCTCATAATTAATTTCTTTATGAAATAAAATGAATGCTTGAGGTTTAAGGTACTAAATGCTGTATATTCTTAGGATGTTATTTCAATTTTAATTTAATTAAACTGTGGGATATCTAGTTGAGAAACATTATATAAAAAAAAAAAAGAACCTACTTAATGTGAAAGGCAGAATGATATTATTCTTGCAATGATAAAACTTAAATCAGATGGAAGTGGAAACCTAAATCAAGTGGGAGACTAGCGCAGAGTCTGTAATCTCTGTTTAAAATGTAAGACACTTTGCAGTCAACAACTTAATCTCATTTTTCTTCATATCAGTCTTCCTTTAAAAGTGTTTTTTCTTTCATTGTTCCATGCTCTTTTGTGGAGCAAGTCATGGCTTCTGAAGTGGCTTGCAGAAGGTACCTGACTTTGTTCATTTATCATACTTGGACAGCTGTAAATCTACTGGATGAATATGCAGCTGGCTATAAAGTCTCTTAAACTCAATAGATGGCACTGGTTTACACAGTTTTTGCCTATTGTCCTTGCTAAGGTAATTACTGTTTTTCAGAAGCTTGTGAGAAGAGATTTGAGCTTTTGTAGCTGTGGTCTGTACTGTTGTGGGTTACCGTGTTGGGTTGTTCTGTTTTGTGGTTTTTTTTTTAACAATTGCATTGTAATTGACTGTTTTAGGAACATGTATGCCTTTATAAACATACACACTGTGTACTACTTGTGCTTTTCATGAATAGCATCAAATCATTTGAGTTGGAAAGTTTCCTGGGAGATGTGGTAGTCCAGCCTCTTGCTCAAAGCTGGGACAGCACTGAATTCAGACCAGACTGCTCAGGGCTTTGTCCAGTCAGGCCTTGAAAACCTCCAAGGACAGAGATTCTTTGGCTTCTCTGGGTTCCTGTTCCAATCCTTAATTATACTCAGGGTGAATATATCCATATATCCAGTCCAGACTGCTGTATCTCATTCTCCCACCATGTACCTCAACGAAGAGCATGGCTGTATTCTCTGTAAGTCCTGCCTAGGTACTTGTTGGCCTCTATAGGTCCCCCTAAACCTTCTCCTTTCCAGGTTTAAATTAACTCAGCCTCTCCTCACAGCTTGTGTGCTCCAGCCACTGACCATCTTGGTGGTCTTGGTTGGACTCACTCAAGCTGATCAGCATCTTTCTCGTACTGGGGCAGCCCAAAATGGGAGGTAGTGTTCCAGCTGTGGCCTCATGAGTGCTGAGTCAAGGGCATTAATCACTTCCATTGATCTACTGGCTTCTGTTTGTGTTGCTACAGCCTTGGATTCTGGTAGCCTTCACCGCTGCTAGGGCTCACATGTTGCCAACTGTCCACCCAGGTCCCTGTGCAGCATTTGTACGGTTGTGATCCTAGACAACCTTTTGCAGAACACTGTGGGGTTTTTTTTCTTAAGAAAGGCAAACACTGAATTAATCTCTTAAAACTTTGACTCGCATCTGCTCTCTTGCCAAAAGAGTGAACCACCACCTGCTATTAATTAAAACCAGCCTGCTCCAGCTAGTGGCTAAGACCAAACTTGGGCGTATGCACCTTCTGTTTAACAGAGAAGTTGTTTTAAGCATTCATGTGACTCTGCTGGCATCCTGTTTCATTTAAAGGCCAAATTCAACCCTTTCTCTTGACTCCCACAGG
Organism: Eurystomus gularis; assembly: GCA_013400335.1. Taxonomy (NCBI): domain Eukaryota; kingdom Metazoa; phylum Chordata; class Aves; order Coraciiformes; family Coraciidae; genus Eurystomus; species Eurystomus gularis. Next base: position 769,199 of record VZZY01017148.1, on the reverse strand, counting down.
CTTTGAGCTGTGCCTAAAACATTTCCTTTCAGTCAAAAGCTGTCCAACGACTGCTTTCTAGACTGCCTGCATGGACTGAAAGGGCCATGTGGAAGCATTAGAGAGTGAATTAGAATGAATTAGAGAAGCCAGGTTTTATAAAGGCTGGAGGAAATGCACTGTAAATGCCAGTGACAGAGGAACTGCCAGTTCCTTCAAGCTGAAATCTTGTTTACATCTTTGTGTGCGTGCTTTTTTCTTCTTCTTCACAGAACCCACGGCTTCTGTGCCCTTCCTCACAGCTCCTTCCTTTCTTTGTCTAGCAAGTCACTTGTCTTTGCTTGTGGCCTGTATTTATCTTCATCCAGGTCACTTTTCTCAGTTAATACTAAGTCTTCTACTGCTGACATTGGTGGGACCCTTCCCTCTGGCCTTTTCCATTCTCAATGTGTAGCTTTTCTTGCCAAGCCTGACATTGGGCCCCAGGCACCATCCCTCTGTCCCAGCAGGCACAATTTAATTCTCAGATCTGTGCCTCCTTCACTCCTTCCATCATGTGTCCTCTGTTTCTGCTCACTGTCCCAGCTGTTTTTTGTTGTGTATTGGAGCTGATGCTTTAATCCTCAGGCTGACCTCTCTGCTGTCCTGTCCCCAGCTGTGGCTCCAAGAGGAATTGCTCGGCTCTGCACAGCCACAGCAGTGGTTGCAGCGAAGTCCCATGCAGGTCCCACGGAGCAGTGGTTCCATGTCTGACTTGCAGGTGTTCAGGCTTGAGCACCGTGGCGGTAGGGCAATGAGTAAAGAGAGGAAGACTCCCACTGTTCCACACTGACCAGCTACTGCCTGGTGTAAGCTGCAACTACTGGAAAGTCCCAGTCTTGATGGACCCGCAGCAGAAGGACAATAAGAGTTATTTCCATCTAGTTCTGCTGAACTTCAAGGCCTTGGGTCCAAATGTACGATTTCCAAGTAAAATATTTGAAATACAGTCTTTTTTTGTCAAAGTAATGCCTTTTCTCTGATGCCCATTCTTTGTTTTCTTCTATAAATCGGTATCTTATTTGGTTATATGGAACTGTTGTGCTTTTTCTCTGACATGCCTGGCATTGAACACTTATTCTTGAGATGATTCAGCATACAGAAACATGTTCTGTTGACCATCCTGTGTGTGATGTGACCACTAGCAAGCATCTTTTTTCCTAGTTTTAGTTCTTTAAGCCTTTCTGGTTTTGCTGAGGCAACACAGAATTATTGCTATTGGTTTTAATTCTTACGTAAATCTTAACATTTAATGGATTATCTGCATGGCATCTTTGCACAAGGGCTGGAACTGGTCCAGCCTAATGCCACCTACTACCCCTCTCATCCCAAAGGAGGAAAAAAAGATGTCATTCAGACCCCTGGCTTTTTAAATAGGTTTCTGCTAGAGCTATGAGGATCAGCTGTTTTCTAGCACTTACCTTTTCTTAATATAAATAAGAAGTTGAGGGGCAGGTTTACTTTACAAAACCAAACCCCAGATCTTCACACAAAGGCAGCCCAGGATTGGCAGACATACTGCTGCTTGCAGCAGCCAACCTTTTTAATTGATTAATCTTCTGACAGTGCTGCAATGAGAACCAAACCTTTTAAATAGTGCCATACTACTTTCAAGGTACTCTAAAGCACTTTTTAAAAAGCTGAGAGTCGATAACTACTTGGCATCGCGGCTGTAGGCAAAACTAACAGCTCCGACTCTGTCAGCAGCTGTTCAAACACCAAAACAAATGGCAGAAGTTGGGGTTTTTTTGGGAGGAAGTGTCCTCTGACCAGGTCACCAGCACACTCTCCTTGTTTTATTTTTTTTTTTTCAGAGTGTGCAGCAAAATTCTGCTGTAACCGTTCTGTTTGTAGAGCTTTCTTACTCTGAAAGCATTACAGTGCTGCTCTGAGTAGGGCAGTTGCTTAGGATTGCTCCTCGTTGCTTCTTTGGGGCATTTTACAGAGGGAAATGGTGTTACTACCCTTCCCCTTCTCAGTGTGGCCTTCATTAGGATAAAGATTGATTTTTAGTCCAACTGCTGGTTTGGGAAGCACTTCAGATAGGTGGTAGGTATGACTTAGCTGATGTGAGCATCACAGTCCGTTGTGGTTCATGGGGGGCAACCGCAGAGAGCTGTTGCCACTCGGTTTTCCTGTGTGTAGGGAGTGTTTTGCTGCAGGATGCATGGGTTGATCTCCTCCTGTGCTTGGAGGCACATTTTTCATGTTCTGAGAATTGATTCCCAGGAGATAGAGCATGCCAGTGCATCTTCTGCTGTGGCCTGTCCAGGCGCTTTCAGCAGCTCCTGAAAGTCGCCTCTTGTCCATTCATCTTAATACTCTGGGGCTGTGAAGGCGCTGGTGGATAGGACTTGAGTGGGTGTGATTTGCACCATGTCTGTGTAATACTTGTAAAATGTGCACCAGGTATTTGAAGCCTCCCATAAGTTAAAATGATGATGGCTGGATGGCATGTGGCAAATCTGGGAGAAATAAGTCCTGGGCAGGTGCTGGCACAGAGGTGCATTCTGCTACAGAAACCTCCTCTCCTCTGACCCACAGCACATGCTGGTTTGCAGAGCTGCAGTGGGGTAGGGAGCCCTGTGGGCGCAAAGCTTACACCTTGTTCCTTGAGACGTGTTTGTTGGTTTTGTTGGTTTGTCTTCAAGCCCAGCGAGGCATCTGACCCTGCCTAAGCCTTTTGCTGTGTTTGGGCAGCTGCTGTCTCCCTCCAAAGGCTTTCTGATGGTGGGGTGGCTGTTAGACGTGGGAGCTGTAACCCTGTCTCTGCTGTCAAGTCAGTGCCTAGCCTCAGGGCAGACTGTTTAATCTCAGCTTGATCTCCTCAGAAGATCTGACCTTATTTCCCTACTGTATAATTTTTACAGCCACACGAGGATTGAAAATTAATTAGTTAATGTCTGTGAAGCACTTTGAGTGTGTTATTTAAGGGTGAAGTATTATTATCATAATTCTCTAGGGAAGTGTCATTGGGTTTAATGTGTGTACTGGCATCTGTCCTTCCTCAGAACTTAACAACATATCAATTCTGTTTCAGAACCTTGGATTTCCAAATCTTCATTGTTTTGCCTTAGTTTGGATCTCACTTTTCATTTGATTTGAATTAGAAATATACCTTCTATATGGCAATAGCATGTAGAGTTAATTTCAGCTTTTGGATGTGTTACTAGTTTCAGCCGTATTTCTGGGAAGTACTACCACAACCACTCTGATCTGTAGAACTGGGGGACTGCTCTAATCCCTCTGTGTAATTTTCGCTGCATGGCCTTATCTGGAATGACTATATATCTTTTACGTTTATTTCCATTCTGACACATTTGCACAATACTTAGAGGAGGGCACTGTAATGAGTCTCAGCAGTGAAGAGGATGCTCAGAAGGGCGCTTGCCGTTGTTTCCCGTATTGGTTAAGGAAATGTCAGAAAAACACACATCTGCACCCGCGCAATGTTTGTTTGGAGAGCTATCCATTACCATATGAGATGGAACGCTGGCATTCTTGCTTCTGCCTCTAAGATAAACTGCTTTATATATTTTAAGTTCAAGTTTTCTGTCATCTTCCATGCAGAGTTTATACCATGATGTTTGCTGTGCTTCTTATCCCTTCTTGCTCCTTCCCATCTCTAATGCTGTCATCAACTGCTGTTTAGTGGAAAGCTGGCAAATACGTGAACTAATCATCTTTCCTCCTGCCTGAAGTTTTCTCTCCAGAGATCTTTAGAAGGCAATTTCTTTTCTAGCCTTCATTTCGCTGATTCTATGCAAGGCCATTTGGTATTTTTAAAGCTTTCCCACTTATTGTTAATAATCTGTCCTACCCTCCGAATATGAATTCTGTGGATGTCCATTCCAATGACTTATTATATATCTTGCTTTCAGAATAAACCCTGTAGTTGCTGTCAAATACATGGCCCTTTAGACAGTTCAGGAATCCTGAGGCAATGGCTGGTCAAATTCCTTGGTAGTCCAAGACAAGCCTTGCTGGGGGCCAGAGCAGCAGGACAGAAGGGGACAAAGCCAGACATACTTCCTCCCCTTACCCAGATGTGTAGGGGAAGGGTGAGATTAGCCTGGTGATACAACCAGCAGCACCTGAGTGTTTTTTAGGGTTGCTGGAGGGCACAGGAGCTGTGCCTGGACGCAGTGGTGTTTTCCCATCTGCTGTCTACAGGCTGTTGTGAAAGGCCCCCATGGGAAGAATTGCAAGTTCTCCATTTGCTCTTGCTCTTTTGGCCTTGGCACCAGCACAGGGACTGTATTTGGCATGAAAACTGCTTTTCTACACTGCAGCTTGTCACATAAATGGTGGTTTAGGTCTAGAATGGATTAAATATGACTCTACTCCGGTCCCTGTATAACCATTTGTTGATCCATATGAGAATTGCTTTCAATTTTTAGCATCTATATAAAAATCCACACTGTATGTTAATATGTAGCCATTTTAAGGACCTGTAACTTTTTCCCACCGTGCTGATACACTTACAGAAGCAGGGAGGTACAACAACACAAAAATCCAACATTCAGCATCCTGAAGACCCGCCTTCTGACACAAAACACAATCATTCTCACACAGGCCAGTTTCTTAATCTGCCAATGTACTTTTGAATACGATGGGGAGGTCTGGAAGGATCCAGCAATCTAGGTAACTGCCTTATGGTTAGGTGGAATGGGAGGGCAGATGCCAACCATTACTGAAGTGTCAATAGGGAAGAGTGTCTGTATTGCTCACTCTGAAGTTAAGATGCACAGACAAAATTATTGCTTAATTTCGTCTGGGTAGAGGTGAGAGTAAAACTTGTGCTGGGGAGAGGGGAGAGAAGGAGGTTTTCCAGTGCTATTCCTGTGAGATCTGTGCCAATCCTCCTTTCCTGCCTTCTCTTCAGGAAGGCTGCTCATAAGCCCACTCGGCTTTGTGGTTACATGGGAGCTGAAACATGCTGGGCTCTGAACTCCGCGTTAATTTCTGCATTGTAGAAGTGCCTGGGACGCTCTCCTGAGTCCAGGACCCTGTGCAGTAGAAGCAGGCAATGCAAAGGCCATGTGTTTCCCATGCATTTTAGTCTCAGAGTAAGAGCAGGCCAACAAATAGAAGAGCTGTCTTCACCAGCCTTGTATAGCTATATCTCCAAGTATAAGTATTACTGCACACAGTGGCTTGCACTTGGTCAGCCTTCTGGAAATCATGTGTGTCCCATGCAGTTTAGCCTGGTAGCCCAACCTCCGTCAGTGCATCATCCATCACAGCGTGGGCTCTGTGCTGACACCGGAGAAGGGATGACTTTCAGTATTACCATTTCTCCAGGACTGTCTCAAGGCTGGTGAAGACAGCTCTTCTATAGCCATACCTCCCAAGTATAAGTATTACTGCAAACAGTGGCTTGCACTTGGTCAGCCTTCTGGAAATCATTGCCGGTGTTCTCATTTGTAAAAGGAGTGAACTATAACTTTGTGCAACTTCTAAACTTGATTTTTTTGCATAGTTACATAAAATACATCCTGAGATAAAAATGAGTGGTTTGGTGTAATCAGTTTCCATAAATATTTCATTGGTGTAATTACCTGCTACTTGAAATTATTTCCTTGCTTGGCTTGTGCCTGATAAAAATACAAAATCTAATTCATTTCTGGAGTGCCAGTTTGAAATAAGTGTGTGGAAGTATTTGTAAAACCTATTAAAAGAAGGGGGGGGGAATAAAGTCATGCAGGAAGCAAACATCCAATCGTTTTCAGCAATGTGAGATGAAATTAAAAAATACCCTTCCAAATTTGTGAAAATCTCAGCTGTTCACTCGATTAAAAAGGTATTTTGAAATGTAAATTGTTGGAACATATAGGAAGAGAACAAATCAGGTCTGAATACCTTTCTCTTTTTTTTTCCTTTCTCATTTTAAAGATTTGTGCTAGAGAGCTGATACGTAATGCTGCAGCAGGTCTGAAAAATCTCCCTTAAACCCCTGTAAAAATTACTGTGATTCTTTTGGATTTAGGGATTTATGGATTTTTTCCTTTTTTTTACTTGTTGTTTTTGCCCTTTTTTCCCATCAGCTAATTTCCTTTATTTTTTCAGTAAATGATAGAGCATGCAGTGAAGTCAAGATTTTTCTTAATGATTTTGATGATATAAACTACATCAGAAAGATATCTTCAGGATGTTTTGTTTCTGTCTGGAGGACTGAACTGCAGCACGTATATGAGTTCTTTATCCTTTGTCCAATTTTTTGAGGTCTTTTTCGCTTTAATTAGCTTTTTTTTTTCTTACATCCAAAAAACCAGCTGATGTCAGCAGGCTCAGATCACCATGGAGATCTTCCTAAGGTAAAATCTGATATTAGTTACTATTGGCCAGTAGCACAGCATTATGGATCAACAAAAGCCAGCTCCCCGGAACCCCAAATTCTCTTGGGTGTTTTGTACCTCATACAAAGAAGCTTCAAGCACATGACCTGATCCCTGTTAAAACCCAACTCTGCAGCTCAGAATTGCCCACGTCTGTGCTCTAGGAATAAGTAACCATTGCAGAGGTGAAGGAACACGAGTACATCGCTTAGCAAACTTTGATAAAAGCGGGAGATTCTTATGCTGTAAAAGCAGCAAAGAGGCTGGGTGTGTTAACCTTGAATTTCACCAGGGCAGTCTTGGCGCTAAGAGCAAACACTGCCATGTGATGAGAGAATAATGGACACCAAAAAAATGCATTTATTTGAGTCTGAATGCAGGCTGCTGCAATGAGTGGCTATTTACTTAGATGGAGCAGGGTTGCTTTGTACTTGAAGGCTCCCTAACGCAAGTACCCAGTGGGTGGCAGTGTACTAGCTTTGGATGGGGCTTGTTCTTTTTTTTTTTTCTTCTTTTTAATTCTCCAGCTAGTTTCCATGGTGATGACTGCAGCTTTGATGCCTGTGCAAAAGTGCAGAGAGAAAGAGAAATAAGAGGGCGATATTGCATTAAACTAGGAGTTGAGTAAACTGTGGAAGTCACAGTGGTCACAGCAAAGAGCAAGTTCTACCAATAAGAAAGTAGTAAACACAGAAATCGCGGATGCCTGAACAGCAGCTTCCATCAAGCTGTTTTGATGGAGTGGTTTAAAGGCAGCAAGAAACCTGAAGGATTTAGCAGGGAGGGGGATCAAGGCAAATTTTTCATGTGTTTACATTAGCTGAACTACACTCACTGCTGGAGTTTTCAGAAGATTTTTGCATTATCTTGGTAAAATTTGTGATAAACGTAATAGCCAAGCACAGTGTAATTGAACATGGATTCTCCTGCCAGTAAAGTGATGCATCTAAATAATATTGTGGATTTAAATGCTGAGTCAAGCATTGGTTTTCAAGAACTCATTCAAGCTTTGCTTTGAACCTATTTTATGTTCTTGTAAGATAAATAGTTGTCAAGCTTGAAATTTGATTTGTTAAAACTATACCCCAAATTCTCTTTTGCACACATTAAGCCTCCTCTGCAGTAGTAACCTCCAAATTACACAGCAGATGCCTTGAAATGCATGCACTGCAGTAACTGTCGATACTGTTGACTTTGCACCATAATTGCTTGTGACTGCTATGAGACGTGGCTGAATTTAATGCCCACAATCTACAGCTTATCAGTGTGGATTGATCCAGGTCTGTTTTGTGTCAAAGCTGCTGGTCAAGGAGTGCTACAGGTCTCTTTCTCAGATCTTCCTATTCCTTGCTGCTTCAATTCGATCAACTTGTCCCACTTAGCTTCAGCTGAGTCTGTCAGGTAGAGAAGGGATCTGCGGGCTCTTGTGAGGGGGCAGAAGCTGAAGTCCTAACACACACAGCACCATCTGGAGCTCTGAAACCATGCTATGTGCTTGAAATATAACTGCATAGCAAAGCTTTGGTTGGTGTGTTTTGTTTTCTTTTTTAAGAGGAAAAAAAAAAAGGAAACTATGTTCAGAGGGATGCTTTACTAATGCAGCTTGTGGCAGTGTGTGTATGGATCATAGTGGTCTTCCAAAGTTTTCCCAGTTTTTCTGTCTTCTCCCGTTCATCTCTTTGCCTTCAGGCTCCTTGACCAGCACGCAGACACCAGCAGAAGTCTCCCTACATGCAGCTTGATCCTGCCTCACTGAAGATCTCACCAGTCCTTGAAACAATTCTTCCCTGATATTGCTAAGCTCATCTTCAGCTCCTGCCTTCCCTAGCAGAGCTGCAACGTTGTCTGTTTTCTCCAAATCATGCTCAGTATGCAACCTTAGGTGGTACAGCAGAAGGGAGAACTCGAGCATGCCTCGCTTCTGTGGTGGTTGGATTGAAAGCTTCATGTCTGAAGTTGATTATTTGTTTTTGAGGCATAGATACTTGTAGTAGGAGTTGCAAAACTGTTGTTAGAAAGAGAGACAGTTGCCTCTGACTGCTAGAGGGGCAACATGGATGACAAACCTTGTTCACAGAAGTTGCTGTGTGAGTGTTTCTCGGTGTTCAGGGTGGTTTTCTGAAGGATCAAACAGGAGGAAAATCAGCTTTTCTGCAGCTCTGGGTGCACGAGTATGCACAGGAGGTATGCTGGAGTCTCAGTAAATGGCAGGTTTGAGCAAGACATGAAAAGAAAGTAACCAAAGAGATTGCTGGATCTTCTTTTTCTTTTCTGTCTGTCTCTGGATGTATCTTTCTCTGTCATTCTCAATGCGCACCCTTCTTCAATGAAAGCTGAACAGCCCTGTTAGTAATATGCTTCCTGGTCCTCAAAGCAGCTTTTCTGAATGTGGGATGGTTGGGCATTGCTGACTATGGCTCTTAAATGAGTGTTCTTTGTATCAAAGGGTGGCCAGACAAGATTAAATAAAATTTCCCTCTATGTTTAATACAGAATATCTGAGGATGCTTTTCCCTCTATAGAATCAAGTCACATTTAAGGGAAGTGACTTGGCCAAGTTGACTTCATGGGCATGAAACCTTCATTTCCATTGTGGAAAATCGGCTCACTCAGAGGAGTTGTTTTCTGGACGGTTCTTTCGAGCCATCTGAGGGATGCTAAATATACTGAAGCCAAGGAAAGCTGACAAGGATTGTAGCTGCCAAATTTCTAATAGCAACTTTATAATTTTGTTGCTTTTTCAGCAACAAAGAGAAGAAAGATACTGTTAACTTGGCAAAACCTGGTTTTCTGTGTTTCTCAGGATGTGGTAACAATCCTTATGAAAATAACTGAATATAAGTCAGAAAAATATAACCTGCTTTCAAGAGAAAGTAAAGCTATGTAACCCTACCAGTATCTAAATTTGTGCATGACTTGCCTTGTTGAAATACATCACCCTTCTCCGAATGAATTAGACAGAATGAGACTTGAGGATTAGCAGAAAGCTTAATTAAAACATCATCAATGTTGTCCCTGCAGGATCAAAATCCTGACACTCTGGTTACTGAACTATATTTGAGCCTTAATTTTAAATGGCTGACTTTAAAGGGATCATCACTTAGAAACTTAAACATGGCTTTCTTTTCAGAGTTGTTGCCTCACATGTGTTTGCAGATCAAAATAATTCTCACCGTTTTATTAGCGCTGTGATCCCATTTTCAGGTTACTACAATGCATTTAGAGCTTTGGCAAGTTAATGATGCTTACGCTCTTGGCTTTCAAAATGCAGTATTAATAGTTGAACAAAGTCTTTTAGATTTGCAGCATTCATCCTCCCCAGAGGTCCATGTGTTTCCCAGAACACTAATAACAGTTTGGCTCTAGCTTGTCAAATAAGTCTAAGAAATGCATACCAATCTCAAGTGCTAAGCTTCAATGAGAAGTCTTCTTTTCCAGTCTTGGCAAGGAACATTTAAGTCAATAAAAAATTAAATTTAAAAATACCAAAAGACTCTAAACAAGTTCAGACATTTGGTAGTAAAGAAAAGAAAGCTCAGATGTCCAATATTATGATCAGGTTTCCAAACTGAAAGCAAGAAATCATAAGTTCTTTTCCTATCGGGGTTGTCTGGCCTACCTTGTTTGTTCTATACTTGTGCAACAGAAGATACCACAGCAACTGGTGGTCAGTGCAGCTTCTGGCACTCTGTGCTAGGGGTTGGCTGCCTGTCCCTACGCCGAGGCTTTCTACAATATGTGCATGCAGTGCAAGGGGAGTGTTAACATCTTTTTGAGACATCTTTCTTGATTTTTTTGGTAAATCAAATGCATGAAAAAGAGTATACATTAAATGATAGAAAATATTTGATTTTTCAAAAGACCGCAATAAATTACAAACAGGCTTAAGTTTGCATATTATAAGGTTTAAGGAGAACTTGCCTCAGTTCTTTATTTTCCTCCTGAACATAGGCTGCCCTCTGCGTATTTTTGTAGCAGGTGGTGAGCTCCTCTTCCAGGAGCTTTAAAATCAATTTTGTTATTTAATCAACTCAGCTTCCCTGAAATTGTAGGAACTCATTCCTGATGCTGCCTTTGACCTTTCCATGTTCTTCATCTGGCACATTAAACAGTTTGTGGCCAGCCCTGTGCCACTAAATATGCGACATTTGTTAGAGGTTTTGCTGTGGTGAGTAATAGTGGAGGGAGGATGTATTTTGTGGGCTTTTTTAGGCAGAATGTCTTATAATATGGTTACCTGCAATTTCAGGAAACATGATTTGACAGAAATGGTGGCCTTCAGCATGACGTTCCTCAAATGATTATGTGGAGATGTGACTAGCTTGACTTGCGGTCTAATGGTCTGGGATCAAAAGTGTTATTTTCTATCAGTTCTGTAATTGCTGGGGTATGTTCTGTGTCTGCAATGTGAAATCACATATTCAAAATAAACCAAACACATTTGGAATAGCTTCTATCTTCATGACTTGTGCGTAGGGCTATTTTATGGGCTGTGCCAATGTAGTGGGTATAGTGGAAAGACGTTAAGAAAATAATGACCGTACCATATCCTAGGAGTGAGTGGCTGAAACTTGAAAGTCAAGTTAAGAATGCCTTATAAAACTGCTTTTGGTTTCACTCTGACCCAAAAGTGAATAAATCGTGTGTAGTGCTGCTCAAGTCGGTGGTTCAGAAGGAACATAAATGATAGGAGTTTGTGGTCCAACATTTCAGGAGATGCCACTTTCAGGCGTTTAGCTAATTCTCATAGTCTCAGATTCAGATCTCTGAATGTCCCTTCAAGATTCTTCCATGTTTTGGATATAACACTTCCCAGTCACTTGCAATTTAAGCAGAACTCCTAGGCACAGACTACTTAGTCAAAATGACCTATCCGTGACTTTTATAAAATTCAAAAGGGCAAGTCTTCTGTGTTGGCTCTAAATGTCAACATTGAATCTACTTGATTTTCTTCAATAAAAGCACATGCGAATGTAAATGAAATACACGTCAGAGCAAGTTTCTCAGTTTGCTGACCAGATTAAAGACCACAAGAAATCTCCACCAGCTCTTCGTCAGTAAGGATTTTCTCCCCTCGTAGTCCGAGTAAGACTTTTCCCTCTGGGGAGGCATGTAGCCACTTTGATGGCAGCATGTTGAAATTATTTACCAAGCACTGATCTTATTCCTTTGTGTGGCTTCAGCCTGAAGCCACCCAAACAATGGATCAGCAACAGTACTGAAGACCAGCTCTATAAAGTAACATCTTAGCTGGCTATTTTAGTACTATAGGCCTGCTAACCACAAGTGGAAAAGCGCAAACCATGCCTATGTTCTGGCTACGCATGCAAGCGAAAGACTTCCTCATGGCTTTTACATTGATGTGCTCTAAACTGCTAAGTCAGAGCTCTTATTTTCCCCTTGAGCTGGCAGCACAGGCCAGCTCCCTTTAATCCGCACATTAAGCACACATTTTAAAGTATGTTGTTTTTGGAAAGATGGTTAGCAACTTCCCTTTCAAATCCAGACGTAGAGGTCTCTTTCCAGAATTGATGGCCTGTACCCGAGTGAACCGCTCTGTCTCTGGGCTTTGTGAAAGAAGTCGTCTGTGAGTTCAGGGATCGTTTTTCTGAACGAGGCCTCATAAAAGGCAAGGTGAAAGAAAGGGCAGCTTGAAGGGGGGAAAAAAAATAGATGAACCTCAAGAGTTTGGTTTGGCAAGAAACAGTGCAAGTTTGTTGTGCTTTAAAAAGCTTTTACAGGACTCTCCGCTGTTTTAATTATACCTTATTTTTATTACTGCCATAATGTATTAATATATAAAGTGTATGGATGTGGCTCTGTACGAGTGCGACTTAGTTCCCCAAGTCTTAATTCCTCTCATGTATCCAACCAGAGGTATCAGAGAAGTGATGTCCTTGTGACTTTCTCCACCTTGGCCTGCTGGGCTTATGGTGGTACCCACCATGGATGGCTCCATACTTGCTACGCAGGGTGCAGGATTAACAGGGCAAAGCTACAACTTTACTCTCCCGAATACTTACAGTCAATGCCATTATCCAGCCAACACTTACACCTCTCCCTCATGTCTTATGCCATGGGCAGAAGGAGAAGCCCCTTCTCATGGGCTGGGGGTGGCAGCTGGGCAGAGTATGTACCAGCAGTCATGGTGGCCTTCAGGGTCCATTATGGGAACCAATGCAATGTTTTTGTGCCTTGGCCATTGCTTATAGTCCTTGCAAGGCTACTGTGCTTGCTATCTGCTGGTGGTCATCCTTTTTCACTTGTGACCTGTATAATTATGATTGCAGCAGGATTTGCTGCTGTATCTCATTACTGTTTCCTATGCGAACATTTCTCAGTAAGGCAGTTTATTTCATTTTACATATCTGGAAAAAAGACTTGGATTCTTCAGTAGACTGAGTTATTAGCATTATTTGAAGGCCTTTCTTACTGGGGTCAGCAGTTGGGAGAAACAAGTTTTATATTGTCTTAGGAATAAAAATTTTGGCTATTTCATATAAAGGCTTCCTATATTTGCAGTTAAAAAAAAAAATCTCTTTATGTAGGCAAGGCAAATGCTAAGACATTTTGCTTGCAGTCTGCTGATGGCTTTTGCAAACATTAAAAGTATTGCTGTTTCCACTTGATTGATCAAGTGAGTTGCAATGAAATTTAATTTTACTGTGTCATTTAAAATAGTTCAGTAGAGTCAGAATACCTATTATGATGCAGCCCCATTGGACATATTTTTGTGCTTTTGGATATGTGCATAATCTGAGACTCATCTTTAGTGCTGAGAAACTGGTGCTTAACTGTAGACAGTACTTGGAAGGGTGGATCTACCATATTCATAGTACGCCCCATTTATTTCCTTTCTAACCAGCCATTTTTTAAGGCATAAATACCGTACTTCCATCCAGTGAAGGCACATGAAATCAGAACACCCCTTCCAACCTTTCAGATTCATTAAAACAAATTTTAATCCAGATGCAAGAAGATACACCCAGACACAAAAAGTATGTGAGAAAAGACTTGTTACATGCATAGTTGTGTAATTAATAAGCCAGGGAAATATAATCAGAATGACTTTGGATTCCAGAAGGGAGACATTTGGGTTCAAATTTTTTTCGTTTTTCTGCAAGTCTCACTCGTTTCTTGAGCCAATGCCAAGTGTCTTAATCTAAAATTCAACATTATCCTTGCAATGCAGATATATCAGACTTCCTTTTTCTAGTAAATGGGTGAATGAGGAAGACACCGAAATACACAGTGTTACTCCTTTCAGTGTGAGTAGCTAGACAAAAGTCAGAATCTTGTAACTTATCACAGCCATGAGAACGAATGGCTGATGGAGTCTGCTCTATTTTATTGTAATTCAGTTTATTTCCAAATGTGTTCAAGTTCTACTTTCTGGATGTGTTTTTACATCTGTTAATTGCAAGAATTCATTAAAATTATTCTACATAACTAAAGATGGGGGTTCTAGAAGAGAAAGATTGGAGTATCCAATCCATAGCAATCAGGTTAATTTTAAAATTTCTTAGTTTGTTCCACAAATTCAAAAACATGCTGTTTTGATTTTGGAGAGAGGTAGAGTACTGTAGCAATACTCTGTTAATGTCAGTGTAACAGTTAACTGCTGCAAATTAATAAGAGCTGCCTGAAGGACAGAGAATAGGGGACAATGCATCCCACCAGGCACATTGCAATTGTGTTGCCCCTTCCACCCAGGCCAGCTATTGATGAGGTTAACGTACACTAGATGAGGTATTGGCCATCTCTTGAGGTTAGCAAATCGGAGGAAATTGCTCTGAGTTTAACTATGAAGCAGCAAATAGTGAAGGTGCTTGCACTGAATTTTGAGGCTTAACTACATGTTTTCCTTGAAGTCAGATACAAAAAATACAAACCTAAAGTTGTCTTCATTTAGGAGTGAAAGCTTTATGTTGAGCCAAATGGATCCATGTAGCTATTCAAGCAAAATACGTGCCTCTCACATCTGTATCATGAACAACAGGGACTTTATTAGCCACTTCTTTTCCCCTGAACTATCCAAATCTTCATGCCTAGTAAGAAGGCACTATAGAACTCTTTAGATGAGCCCACATAAAAGGGCTGGGAAGTGTCAGCTAATGGGGATGTTTGCTTGTCCCTTCTCTCCTACTTACTCTCTTCATCTCCAACTGCAGGTGCTGGCCAGCCAGGTTTGTAATCAATGCAGTTCTCTACATTTCCAGCTTCTTACATTCAGTGTTTCAGTCTCTTAGTAGACCACCAAATTCTCATAACTTCCTCAGTCTGGGCTCTTCAATGGGAGAGATCACAGAGCTGGAGCAAAGGTCAGCGGAAATGGCGCAACTCAATGCGGTTACTGCTGGGGCGCCTGGAGTGGGTTGTGCTGAAGCACTGGGGATCTCTTCATACTCTTGTCTGTTTTGCTGCAGATCTGCTGTCAACAATTAAGCTTCCTATAGGGAGCCACAACCCTGCCTACATTGATTTTTCTAAACAGTTGCTCTGTGTTAGTGCCCTTGAAGGGACTATATGTCTTTTTAATTAAAAATAAAGTAAATATCAAACAAGTGATGAGGGTGCAGTGGGCAGAAAACCAACTGCATATTGACTTTTTGTTCTGGAGGTGGATTCATAGAAACAGCTTACGAGGGACTCCAAGACATGAAAGTGTTTTAACCTTGCTGGTGGTTATCTCATACGGTGACCTCATGGGAAACATACTGGTATGGCTTGGAAACGCAACTGATTGTTTACTTTAGACTCTTGGAAAATTCAAGAAGTTAAATTCACATGATGGATTTTTTTTTTTTTTTAAAGGTATCAACACAGTCTGCATTGATATTGTGATTTCATCCCTGAAATTTCCTCACTTCCACTGCTGTGTGTTTGGCCGCATGCTGGAGGGCTGTGATCTTCCATCTCACCAGTGCGATGTGTGGAGTCTCAGTGAGAGGATTGTGTGTTTAAGACACTGGATGGAGGGCACAGTATCCACATGAGATACGTTTTCAGGAAGCTTTATGGAATTCCTTTGTATATTAATACACTAAATTTCTGTTAGTATTGTTGTTGTTAGTTTTTAGTCCTTTTTCAAAAGACTACTTAAGAGCATGTTTATGTACTGCAGATATTTTAAAATACTGCTAGAAAGCTGGAGTTTAGATTTACGGCATTTTAGGAAGCTGTTCCAAGTTGGAAGTATATGCATAGATGGATACCACAGGATGTCTCATACACTATTAATTCACAACTGTCTTCCAGGTAATTCAGTTGCATAGGAGTAAGGCCAGTTGAAGCAACTTGTAACGAGCTTGAAGCAAGCTTGTAACATCAGTAAAATGCCGGTTCATGAGCAGATTGTA
Organism: Eurystomus gularis; assembly: GCA_013400335.1. Taxonomy (NCBI): domain Eukaryota; kingdom Metazoa; phylum Chordata; class Aves; order Coraciiformes; family Coraciidae; genus Eurystomus; species Eurystomus gularis. The sequence continues at coordinate 753,484 of VZZY01017148.1, read as the reverse complement.
AATTTTTTTGTGCAAGTGTGTCAAGCTTCTTTGTGGACAAAAAACAAACAACCCCTCACCACAAAAATCTTTGTGGCATTTGTTTAGAGTTTTGGAGGCATGGAGAAGGTGAGGAAGAAGAAAGGATTCCTCTGATTTGTTCGGCATGCCTTCTGTGTTTGGTTCATCATGGGCATCAGTGGAATAATAGAATGAAAATAGACCCAACAAGTAGCCAGTTAATTTCAATGTGCTCAGGAAAGAGCATCATTATTTCAGACAAGGCTATTGAAGGACATAGTAACTTTCTGGGAATCACCTAGGCAGCCAAGGTAGAGTGTGGGGCAAAAGCCTGCTCTGCAGAGGTCCACTCTTGCTGCTTGCTGGACCACCATGCAACAGCAAAGAGGGAAGTGGAATTGCACTTTTAACATTTCCATATAAGAGCAAATCTAATCAATGCTTACTAATTTTATGGCAATAAATCTTATTTGACAGTTTTGTTGTATTGTAGTGGGAGATAGATGGGAAGGAGGATGCGAACAATTGATTGCTTCATGGAACTAGGCAAGAGCAAGAGACAGGAATTTACAGAAAGAATAGGGGAAGCTGTTTGGATCAATTAAGTTTCTTAGCAAATAATCTCAGTGTTTTCATGTAGAAGAGCATCTTTGGATACTTGCTACGGAAGAAATCAGAAAACTTCCAGGGCAAGCTACAAGGTCTACAACACCCCAGCGTGCTGTTGTAGGCGGTTGTTGTGGTGGGCTGTGATAACTCAGCTGTTCCCTGGACTGGAGATAAATTGCAGAGACAAAGGAAATCTTAATTTCTGTGGTTTAAACAGTGATTTAAAGAACCGTCCTTAAAGTGGATCAATAAAGTAATCTCTTTCAAGTAAATAGGTAGAGGTGAGCAAAAACATCCAGGGAAGTACACATCTCTCTCGCAATGCCCTTAACATCTTGGTGGGCCCAGGCAGACTGAGCACGCTTTGTGCTTGCTGACACTGGGTAGTATTTTCTCTCTGCTGCTCTTTGTTTGGAAACAGTTTCCTTTAAGGCTGATTTACCAGAGCAACAGTGCATTGATGCACACATAAGCCTATCTTACACGGGTAGAAACCAGAAATCTCAGATTACACAGAAAAGGGGAATTTAAAAAAATTCCTTCTGCTCCCACCCCCCCAAAATTTTGTAGGACAGGAAGTTTTGTACTGGTCTGTTAATAAGCACTGTCATTCTAACCTTGGTTCTGGATCTAATTAGTGAATTGAGACAGCGTTGTTGTCTGTCCTGCTTCTCCACAAGCTTATGGTCCAGTCGATACCAATGCAGAGCTGAAGTGAATATTTTTTCCTTTGTAAACTATGCTGCTGGGCTATCCGTAGCCACATGCAAGTGTCTTCTAAGCAGGATGCCAAATTATGGATAAAACCCATCCCTTACCACAGGCAGCACCAAATGACTGGGCTTTTTTCTCTGATTGTTACTGCTTCTGTCTTTGATGTGTCCTATGGTATTTAAGGCTACCATTTACTTTTGCCTTATGAATGCTGGCTTGTGGAGTGGCAGTATTTGTCACAAAATAATGAAGCACGGCCTTCATGGGTGTGTTTTTTTGGCAAGACTCTTGGCAGCAGTCTGATTGGGAGTCAGCCTTGCTAAAACTCAGCTTATGACAGAATATTCTCTTTGAAGCATAGCTACTGTAGCATTTGGTATTCAGTGGCTCTGGGCACAGTACATCTAAAGGAGTTCATCCAATATTGATGGTCTTCCAGTAAAATCAGGAGGAAGAAAAAAAATCCTATTCCTTAAAGCTCCTGTTTTCAGCTTCTCTTCTTCTTCCCTGATCTTGGTCTGAAAGGTCACAAGTCTGAAGCCTTAGCAGGATAAAACACAGCATTAAAGATCTATGCTCTGTCTTCTGTAAATGCAAGTTAATGTTTTCTCTAACTTGCAGCCTTATGGAGAAAAGAATGGGCTTGTTTCTGAGCTCATTGCTGTATATTGTAAGTCAATGTAAAGTTTCTTCAAGGCTGCTTTAGATCAGTCTGGTATTAGAGAACGTTGGCACCTGAAAGCATAACTGTGCTGCTGTGTTTGAGTGTGGTTTTAAAGGGAGTAGTCTTGCCTCTCATTTGGCCACAGGGAAAATGGGTTTGGTTTCCTGATCTGACTGAGAATTAATCTCTTTGGTTTATTGATGTTATCTCTTGCACTGCTGCTTTGGCATCCCCGCACAGTTGCAAGTGCCTAGGCAAGGAAGGACCATGGGAAGATAGGAGGTGCAGGCAAAGGGCCTGATGCTTTTGGCAGCTGTGCTATCCAGATTGACTTAGAGGTTGAGGTTTCCACCCTTAAGCTGTGCTCATGTGTCCACAGAGAATGAAGCTGGTGCTTCTTATGGAGTTACTGATCTCCAGGTGAGACTCTGTAACCGCCTGTGTGGGGTAGTGCCAGACTGTTGCAAAAGAGACATTGTTTAAGCAGAGCTGATTTATTTTGCATTTTCCAAGAGGCTTTAACTTCTTGAGGTGCAGAACCTCGCTGGACGTACTTCAACCTGGATGAGCAAATGCAGTTCCTAGAGGTGTTGGCAGTGTTACTGGTACTTGCTGATGCAGAACAGCTGCCTGGGTTCCAGAGGCCTTAACCAGTGTTGCTCCCTCGTGGGAAGGTCTTGGACATTCTGGCCTACAGAAGAACTCTGACACAACTGACTTTAAAGGTGCGTTAGTGAGCTTCTTTGTAGGTTTTTTTGATATAAAACGGTACTAGCTATGCTGTATGTTTGTGTGTATCTACATGTTTGTCTTTAAACCTATTAGATGGGATTTTGCTTGGTGTGTATGGATAAGCCTTACACTTTATTCCATGTACAAACTCATCTTGGATATCCAAGATAACAGCTTTATAATGAGAAACTGCTGAAGCCATTCTTTGGCATTAGAGATTCATTTACTGTCTGTGGCTGAGGCTAACAAAAACAAGGTTATAATGTTGCAGTCAGTGCAAACAAATACAGAAATAAGGCTATGGTTTACTTAAAATTCTTGTATGCCATGCAGAGAATGAGTAAATGTGATTTTATTTCTGATATTCTTTATTGGTTTTTCATACACAGTGTGGTGTAGAAGCATTTGTATTTCAATTTATTTTATAGAAAAAGCTTTCTTTCATAATCTCTGTCAGCTCATTATGAATAGCAACCTCTGATCGCAGAAGGCTATTAATTCTTAATTATCTGCTGGTAATTTACTTGTGCATGAATTTAGCTATCCATTAGGTGGTGATTTATTTTTTGAGAGAAATACGTAATGAAAAGTTTTAGGATTTGCTTTCCTTCACCCCCCCTTTTGGCTTGCAGTGGAATTAGCTGATTGATTAGATTACAGGATTTATCCAAACCACACTCTGTGTGTGAGAGATTGTAGTTAAGTACATTAAGAAAATCTGAAGCAAGACACAGATAAATGAAACAGTGATTTTGATGGCAGTCGCTGAATTAGGCTAGTGCCTGAGAAATTGGAAGTTAAATTAACAAACACTAGAGGATTGGTCTAATTCAGGGATTTTTTTCCGTTCTTGATTTATGGATGCCTAAAAGTTTTTGAGTGGAGATATAAATCCTGCACAGCAGAGGAGCTCAGTAGCAGTGAGCTGGTTTTCCATTCCATGGGGCCACATGTAGTATGGACTGAAAAATTCGCTCTGATGCTGCATTTTGACACTCGCCTCTCTAAAGCGCTTATCTCTGTCCCTATGTTCCTTCTGTTGGGCATAATAACATTCATCGCAGTTTTCAAAAAGCACTATAGCTTGCTTTCTTCTATGCCAGGACATTTAATGGTGGGTGTCATCTGGCTGACTTGATACTGGTCTTAAATTTGTGACTGGCTCAGCAGCTGAGCTGTGGTAGCTGGCTGGGTACACAGCCTTTGGTAACCATCTACTGTCACTTGCAGTGGACAGAGTGGGAAGTTAAACCTGGTCATTTCTGTTAACAGTTGTCTTTTCACACCTTGTTCTGCAACTTCAAGGCACAACATCACAGTTTATGTTTTTGAGGTACTGGAATATATTGGAACTTACTGTTTTTTTTTTCTGGTGGTTTCAGATGCACCAAATCAGGCTTCTTTGAGCAGTTAATTAGAAGCTAATTAGTCATTAAAAGAGTTAGTTTCTCTCTTCACTCCAGTTAGCCTTGGTGGGCTGTCTGGAAACCAATGGCTGTAATGTGGTTTTTGCAGAGCAAGCCTGCTCTGCCTGGCTGCGGCTGTTGACAGCACAGCGCCAAGAGCAGGAGCTGCTGTTTCCTGCCGATGGTCCTGTCGTCACCTGTGAGTTTGCTGCTTTTAGCTCTACCTGAAGGAGTGACTGAGTCTTTGGCACATTTGTTACGTCAAAGATTTTGTTAGTAATTGGCCTTGAGTCTGATAAAATAAATGACTCTGAGGGAGAAGATGTCATTAAATAAGCATCGTTCACACTCTTCTGCTGTGCTGGACACAGTGGCCACTAAGCAGAGCATGGAGTGTAATGCATCTCACTGACTGCTGAGAATGGCAAAAGATGCTGGTTTTGCCCTACATAGGGAATACGTGGGGACCTGCTCCACGTTCCTCTGCCTAACTAGCGTTATTTTTTACCTGACAAGGAATGGAAGACACCTTCCTGGTGACCACTGTCCTTCATGTCACAGCCATGCCCTGGCCAGGTTTGTGCAGATCATCCCTCCACATTGCCGTGACCCCTCATAACGCCTGTGGGCAGCAGGGCACAAATGGTTTCTCCAGAGATACCTGAGCCAGAAAGGGGCAAAAATGGAGAGCTGAAGAGTGTAAGAAAGGCAGATCCAAGATCTCTTGAGCAATCTTCTTTTAAAAGGAGTTTCTTCTGTTTTAACAGCATTTCTTATAGTGGAGTGATAGAGATGTGAGCCTGAGGCAGTGCTGCTGCTCTGTATTTCTCTCTGTGTGCTTGGTTTTGTCTTGCACCAAGGCTGGGGAAAACACCAGCACGAGACTGGCAAGGGAGGGTAACGCTGGCAGAGGTTTCTTGGACCATTGCCTGTGGTCTGTTTTCGCTCCCACCAGTGCTGCCAGAAGCATTAGCCAGCCCCGCTGGTGGCAGCTGCCTGCCCCTTAGAGAAGAGTTTCCAGGTGTCTGGCCAGAAGGACAGAGCCAGAATGCTGAAATTACATTTTAGGATAAGTTGTGTGCATTCTTCATCAGATTTTGGACTTTTCTTAATTGTGTTTAGCCTGTAAAGAAGCGATGTTGTTTGGGCAACTTGTACCCTCTCATCTCACACCTAGCTGTGGTGGCAGGACACACAGCAGTATGAGACAGTAGCCAGGAGCAGGGTCCAGAGGTGTGGGCACAGCGCTGAGCCCAGCCCTGCAGGAGCTGTGAGCTGGAAGCATGGATGGCTTGTTTCTCCATCCTTGGAGAGGCTGTTTATCAAGATAAATAATGGCATGCTAGTTTGGGAGAGGGCACTTAATCAGCTATTTCTCCCTAGTTACAGATGTCTTTTCTTCAAAGCCATGTACTCAGCGAAGCACACAGCCAGCGTAGCTGAAATAGCCACGGAACAGCCATCCCAATTGATCACAATGCTCCCAAACAAAGAGTCATTTGTTTCTGGAGCCTGAGGAGGGTATTCAGTGGAAACCTAAGGGCAGTACATTAAAATTTGCAGTTTATCTTTCAAGCATGCCTAGGGTTGCATGTTAACCCTGTGTGTGATCTGCAAATGTAGAACAGTAGAAATTCTGTCTCACCCATTGTTTTGTGGAGGTTGGTCGCAGCAAGTAGCATACCTTATTTTGACAAAGAAAAGGATTTGACTGTGTATCAGTCTGGAGAACTCTTAATGATATCACTGAAAGGATCTGGCATTTTTTTCTTCTCTCAGGACTATGTGAAATGGTACTTGGCAACTGCTATGTGTCTTATGATGAACATACAATGAAAAAGAATTGGAGGGGATTTTAAAAGGGTTTAATGGTCGTTTGGTGGTTGATAAGAGAGTTTCTGCAAAGCTCTAAGAACTTGGGAATGCTTTAAAAAAAATTTAGAAATAGTCAGGTAAGAACCATAGTCCTTAAAGAAGAGAACTTCAGTGGGAGCTTCTGGCACGGTAAGCCTATTTTAGGTCAGATGTTGCCCTCTCTATGTCCAGCGCTCTGGCTGGGTAGTTTCCAAGGTAACTAACTCAAAGTAAAACCCTAGGGATGATGCTGGGCTCTGCTGTTTACAAGTGAATTAAAGAGGCTTTTAAGGATGAGGAAGAAGCCTAAAATTTTGCATATGTTGGCCTTTGAGTTAACAAATTCAAGTTGGGAAAAGATCAAATTTTGTAACAAACGCGAAATCTTGTCTGAGTTTGAAAGTGCAACATCCTGACTTGCAGTTTAAGACCTGAAATGTACAGAAGATACCCTGCTTTTATAGGCAAATTCATTTCTCTTCCAGTTTCAAGCTCAGAGCGATTTACAGTCTGGTTTTGAAGGTGCTTAGCATAGGCCTAAGCAAAGTCTGTAAGCTGGCAATGAGCACTTCTGTGTCCTACAGCTCTGCAAAGCAATAAAGGGGAGAGGTATAAAGTGTATTTTTTCAGTGAAACAGAAATAACTGGTGGAATGAAACATTTCTGTTGATTAATATTTCACTTTGAAATGGATTAGGAAGAAACTGTGAATTATGTATTTTGATTCAATCCACTGCTGCTTAAAATATAATCTTGGTGGAATTTCAGTCAGCACTGTGCACTTTAATTTTGTCTTTTCATTTTTCCAGAAACCAAACTTAATTGTATCTGTGTACACAGGAATTGTAAGTCTCAGTATTGCATTGTTTTGTATATACCGTTATATGTTTAACCATCTTTGTAGCTTATTTACGCATTTGATTTTCCCCAAGTTTCTCCGGCAGCTTTAAACTTTTAGCAAGGTGCCACACTCCCCTCCAACCACGCAACCAAGTGGGTGCAGGCGTATGCTTCAATGACGGCCAGGCAAAACCAGCAGCGTTCCTTATCCTGGAGTTTGTGGGTGAAGTTTTTTGCTTCTTGAAGGCATCTGTAGGAGATGGTGGAGCACAGCTCTCAAGCCAAGGTTTCTTCATTTTAGGCAGGAGCGAGGGTGGGGAACTGGCAGCAGCACAGTCTGTCCTGGCCGTGCTTCACCACCCAGCCTGGCTGTGCTGAACACGTGGGGCATCAGTAGTGAGCAGGTCTGCCTCTCTGAAAGCTCACCAGCTCAGACAGGCAGTCTGGAGGAAATAGTATTATCTCCATTTTACTAAAGCTGAAGGAGATTAACTGTATACAAGAAGTCTGAGGCAGAACAGACTATCAAATCTAGACATCCTGGTTCGTTTATCCAGTTCCTCTAGCAAAAATTATCCTCTAGTAAGGCAAAACAGTAGAGTTGTTCATCCCACTGGCAACAAGACAACATCTTTCCTTTGGAAGAACTGTGTGTTATCCTCAGTGATCAATCAACACAGCATAAAACTGTGCTGCTTTAAAATATACTTAAATGAAGCACTAAAGTTTCTTGGCTTAGAAAGTTACTGCCAGAGACCTTGTGTTCAATCACTGTCAGCAGAAAATGGATGGAAGTTGTAATGTGCAATTCAGTGGCAGGTGTAATCACGAGTAGCTAAATCTCTTTTCTTGGAAGCATTTAAATCTTGCCTATCTTTTCATTTTACATTAGTATCACTTGCTTTCCCAAATCCTAGGATGGGCCGGTGCAAAATCAGCCATTGTTCTGTCTATCTTATTTAAAGGTTTAGTGGTGCTTTGTTTAATGTATAACTGATTTAATAATATATGCACTTTAATTTTAAGTGGGCAGAATTGCTGTTTTTCCCTTGCACAATTTTCATTAGACAAAATACGAGTAGTTGGTAGCATAAGCGACCCACTGAAACACCTATTTTCCCCATCTGCAATCTTACAAGAGTAAACATGGAAATGGATGCGTTGTTGCTTGATTACAACTCCTGCGGCTTGCTGCTGAATGCACACACTCATTAAAAGAAAATTTAGTCCAGAAAATATGCAGCAGATGAGAAATTAAGCAAAACTGAGGTGAAAGGCCTGAACAAACGGTACGTAAAATGAAGATGGGCAGCTTCTTTGTGATTAGAACCAGTTACTCAGAGTGCGGATCTCTTGATTCATAAATCTTGACAAATGTGCTTATGGTTCCAATGTAATTAGAAGCTTCTAAATTGAAAAGAGCTGGTACCTAAATGCTGAGGAACATCTTGAATGTTCAAGCTGAGGAAACTTCAAACAGTTGGAATTATTGAATTTTAAGTTAAGAAATAGTAAAGAATTTGTTTTAATAAGGATCATAAGAAAAAGAGCAAACACTGAAATCTGAAAAGAATCCTGGAGGACTATAAAATTCATCTGATTTGACTTAGTTTTTAATTTAGCAACCCAGAATTTACCAGTGTGTTTCCAGAGCCTCTTTTTTTAGTAATCCAACTTTCAAGCATGTTGAACATCCTGCAGCTCCTATTGGCTTCACTGGGAGCAGCAGTTTTGAAAACTAAAATGTTTTGTTAGAGGTAGCAAGGCACCTAAACAGTAGAGACTGCAGTGATCTGCTGAGAAAGGCTGTGGTATATAAGAAATGTACTTTTTTGGTGAGCGAACAGGTAAGACACCAATTGGATTTGTATAAGAAACACTGATATTTTGCTGTGTAGAACCAAAAAGCGCTTTGAAGGACCTCATAGCACATGGGACAACCTCAAAGCTTAGTCCTGCAAAGGGCCAGGAAGGGGGTTGGGCTTTGAAACCTATGAGCTGCCGAAGATTCTCTTGTGAAAGCAAGTACTTTTCACTTCATACTTTGGCACATAATATCCTCCTTGCTGGCACTAATGATGTGGAGACATTTTTCTATCAAGTGGTTTCTGACAGTTCAATTGCCAAAAATACTCAAGTGGCAGAATGCAACTGCAATTACGAAGTGTGCTTGCCCCAGAGTCTGTAAATTCTCTCATGAAAGCCTAAAAAGCCCATTCACGTTGTCTAGAAATAGCAGCAATAACCATGGTAATAAGTTTTTCTCTTTGTTGCTGTGGTTCAATTCTTTTCATGGGTAAGCTGCAAAAAAGCCATCTGATTTTTCTGTAGCTGCTTCTATTGTAAGGAGATGTTTCTGTTCTCCAGGAACAACAGCGCTACTAAAAGTCCTGCAGTAGCCTAGTTTCCAGATTATGGAATTTAGCTGAGGGGAAATTTAGATCCCATTTCAGGCAGGGTTGAACCCGGTTTTGTGTTTGGGCTGTGGTCTGGAGGAGATGATGTATCCCGAAGGAGGATGCTGAGAAGGGAGGCACGCTGCCCTGGGGAGCAGCATGGCCAAGAGGACAGGATACTTGCTAGGGATTCAGGTTCTGCCAAAGCCACCAAGTGATTTAGCGCACAACACATCGCTCTTCTGTGTCTGCTTGCCAATCTGAAGTGAACCTCATGACTTTTTTTACCACTCTTGTGGTGTGTGTCCGTCCACATACACGTCTCTTTGTGTTGCTCTTGCATGCTCAGAGGTATTCCTTCGTTACTCTCTTGTGCTGTAGTGCAGTCCATCTGGAGAGTGTAGGACTTGGAATTCTGTCCATCTAGAGTAGTTTTACTCAGTGTAATGTGGCTGAATACGCTGTGATCCTGCAAATTGCTCCTGGGGAGATTTCTGCAGGGAGCGCTACTGACAATAATAGGGTCTATTAAGATTTAAGATATGTCCGTAAAGAGTATCATGAAGGACGAAGATACAGGAAACGAGTAAGTAGTAGTAATGTGAGGCAGCTTTTCTGTGCCAAGTTGCTTGCATATGAGGGTTTGCAGCATTACGACTCTAAATCTAGTACTTAGACACTGCTATTGAGTCACATGGACAGTCAGCTTTGATGCTTGTTAGAAGCAAGAAGCGTGAATATAGACTTACTCTCCCTGTTATTAAAGATTATTTTATCCTATAAGATTGTTGTCACGGTATGATGCTTCCACAATTTACAAATGTAGCTTCAGAATATAAATGCCTTTGCTTCTGTAAGCTCTCCAAATCAAAAGCATTGAAGTTTTCAGCAGCTATTTATCAGAGCACTTTTGAATGATACAAGCTTTTGTTTATTTAGCTTGAATTTCTAGGATATTCCATTCCAATATAGAAATGGCTGTCACTGAGCAAACTCCGAGTTTATTTTAAAAAACTTACTGGTTTTCTGTGTTGTGAAGTGTCCTAAGAACTTTTTGGGAGGGAAGGGGAAAAAAAAAATCCCACAATAAACAATGTTTACTTTGCAATTAATATTGTATTAGAGGTTACCTCTGTGCTAGTAAACGTGCCTGTGAATGTTTTGGGCACTGAGGCCAGCTGGTACAGAATGACCCACATCCATACCATTAGAAGTCTCTTAACCTACAAAACATTCCCATAGGACTGGAAACAGTGCCAACTCTCAAACTGTGCCTGGGATTGCATGGGAAAATGATAGTTGGCACAGGCCAAAATTGTGCCAGGGATCCTTCTAACAGCTTAATAGTATAGACAGTCATGGCCCAGGGCACGGGAGCACCCCTGGGCACTGCTGCGCTGTGAGTTTGGGCACAGCTGGAGTCTCAGGTACAGCTGCTAAATTAACCTCCTAATGCTTTTAAGGCAGTGTATAAATAGAGTTGCTTTGTTGCAGAGGGTGTCCCAGAATGACATTTCTGCTTTTGCTGAAGGGACAATTTTTTGTCACACTTTGAAGAATATGAGTGTGTGTTTTCTGTTTGTTTTTTTTTTTTCTTGAGTTTTAGTAAACAGATATTATCCAGAGATCACTACACAACAACAGTGTTCTTTGCCAGTTAAACTACTGATGTTGTGTGATGTGTGGTCTTTCCCCTTCACACACTTTACCTTTTCTGCTCTACCAGTACTTAGACTCCAGCCTCGATTCTTTTCACATGAGAGCGTCCAGGAGATCGAGGACAGGTTTGGGGATTTTTAAGGCAAGATGTTAGTATAGTTGTGAGATGTTTCTGCACTTGCTATGTAAATGACTTAACGTTTCATGAATGCAAAGTAAATCGGTTCTCTCATGTTGCTTGGGTTTAATCATTTGTGATTCTTGGTTAGCATATTTCATAACTAAAGCCTGAATTTTTTATTCTACATTTGTCAATGATGCAACAATCACCTCGTTATGTAGCATGAAGAATTATGTGTGTGGAATTTGGGCTGAGATATAAGCTTCTAGGAGAGCAAGAAGCTATTAAGACATCCTGAGACTGTACATAATATAATGTCCTATATTGGACTGTCTGTCAGAGCTGTGTTAATTTATCTCTGTTCTAGCAGATGACAGCTCTGCTCTTCCCATTCTGGGCTTCTCCAAAGCAGCAGAATATTATTTCTTTTTCAAGTATATTAAGTACTGAGTTGTTTTTTTTTTTAAGTCTTCCTAGACAGGCTCTCACAGACTTTGTTATTGCGGTTTAATCTAATTTGAATTGACAATCAGTACCAAATCTCAAAAAGTGTTGTGTCTCATAGCAAAACCCAAGGGTGAAGCTAAGTGCAAAGAGTTTAAAATGAGTCATATCAGTTCGTCCAATGACTTGGATGTGACTCTAATCTTGGTTTCCCAGGAACTTGGTTTCTTCACTTTTTTCCAGGTTGCAGAAGGGCAAAGTTTCAGAAGTAGATCTTCTGGATAATGTATCTGTCACATTAAAGCCTTTGCATTTTCTGGGGTATACTATGATTTGCTTCTTTGTTTTCAGCATGTGACAGGTATGTGATGAAAATCCTGGATTTGAGATCCAGAAAAGTCGCTGCTGAACAAAACACTACCAAATAAATTCAGCCTGGAAGATTGCTCTCTTCATTCACAGCCTGTGATTCTTTTGTGAAATGAACATCTAAACAAACCTAATTATTAAATGCAGACTGAAGATCCCTGTTGGTTTGTTTAAGGTGACATTTTTACTAGGGAAGGGGAGAAATAACTTTCCACTGCTGACCAAGAATACCTATGTGCTCCTAGTCATCTTTATTTCACCTAATCTGCAATTCAAAGAGCTGTGTTCAGAAGGTAGAATTTGTGGAGATTAGTGAATTTGAGTTCCTTATTCCAAGTGGCTTTAGCAGTCTTAAAGTCGGCTTCACAGTAAGTTTATATGTATTCAAACAAAAATTAAAAGATTTTTAGATAATGACTCTAATGAAAAAGTACTGCCAAGAAGCTATCAAAGGGATCAAATGTACTTAGAAGTGCTATGAAACGAATATTAAACAGAATGCCAGTGCATGTGTCATGGATGCCTAGATTCAAATCTGTGGTTCTTTTGCTAGTGTGAATAGATGCCATTTCAGTAAAACTTTTATAGTCTAACTTTAACTTGCTTACCCAGAAACTGTAAAGTATTTTTTACCTTTTGTTCTGGAAAAACAGTGGTTCTCCTCTTGCAAGTGGTGGTGAATTAGAATGACAACCAAAGCATTCCCAGCCGTGCTTCAGTAGGACAAAGCCCCTTGCCTACAATAAAGTGAATGAAATGCGGGAAACCGAGCGTTTGCAATCCAGAAGTTGACAGTTTGCATTACAGGGAAAAAAAAAGTGCAACTTTTATTGAAGGTTATTGCAAGTAAAAAAGTCCTTGAGGCGGTAGGCTATGAATCAATATGTTCAAAGAGTTTGGATCCATCTTGGCCTGTTGTTACTTTGAAAAGTGGCCAAATTTGTTATAGCAAAGGAGAACGGACAAATGGCTTTTCTTTAAAAATGCGATGCGTTTCTGCTAATTTGTGTTCAGATGATGTGGAGCTGCACATTCAATGAGGTTAGGAGCAGGATGGCAATGCCAGTGTATTCAGTATGACTCTTGGTAACTCTAAGTTTTTAGGCAACCAGAACTGGCAGCTGAACTGCCTAGAACTTCATATCTGTGGTGAGAAAGACAACTGGGCAGGAATAATGAGTTGACAACAGCAATGAGCATCTCTGGCTATATTTTCTGGATGGTGCTGTCATCCTGTTTTAATCATAGAGGCAGATGAAGAGTGATTCCTTCCCAGTCATGTAGAGGGGAAAAAAAATAAAATTATAAGGCCTGTTTTGGGAGTATTTTAGTATGCTTCACTTAGATTAATTTTCTAGTTTTTGACTTTGCTACTGATTTGTTTTATTTAGTTAACTGGGTAGCCAAGGAAAACCTGGGGTTGTATGAAAAAGCAGAGGCACGATCTGTACCTTAATTTGTTCCCTTCCCAGACATAGCATGCCAGTGCTCTCTGAACAACTTCCCAGTTAGCTGCAGACTGAACCTGGTAACAATGTGGTCGGGTTGGATTCTCCTCCCAGGCAGACAGCTCTGTTTGGCCTCAGGACCCCGGGGTTTGTATGGCTTTCAATCCTGAGAAATGCTAAATTGACAGTTACTTTCAAGTTCATGCTATAGCACCAATTCCCTGCTGCTGTACACTGTGTGGTTTCATAGCTGCCCTTTGTGTTCAATTTCTTCCGAATGAGCTTCATTTGTTGACAGATTTTGAGATTTTCATGGTTGCCCTGTGCATTTCAATACACAGTCCTAGTCTTTGGTCTCAAAATAATTTATAGCATAATGAATCATTATAATGTTGTGTGATAAAACCACACTGAGAGGATGGAATCTAAATGGAAGAATGTGTTCACAAAATGTTTTAGAACTGATCTGTGCCCCCGACAGTTCCTGAGTGCTCTCTGGTAGCCCTGCTGCTTGCTGCAATGTCTCTTCCAAGGCCAAGAGTGGTGAGAGTGCTTGGGTCAAGCAATCGGGTGGCCTCGAGTGGGCTGCTCTCTTCTGTCTGCGTGCCCTCCCCATGTCCTTCTGAATCAGTATTTTTCATATGTTAAATTATGAGTGCTTCCCTGCCCTATATGTAAGAACACGTTGCATTAAAATCCACGGTGTACATTATAGGTATGACTACGCTACAGGTTGTAACAACAGGATCTGTTAAGATATACATTCATATATATTTAAAAAAATGGGAGCTTAACATACTGGCGTTAGGAGAGTTTGATCAATCAAGGAACAGATGTGACTTGAATCCTACAATGTATAAAAAGTTTCAAACTCGTGTTAGCAATTTGCTATGTCCTTTTATTAGCAGCATTTTTACTGCAGCTAATATGGAGCTCAAGATGTTCTCAGATCTTGAATAAGTTACTATGAAGAGGATAAAAGCTTTTCAGCCATTTTAACCACCTCCTTCAACGTTAAAACTGGAACACGTTCTCCTTTGATGCCTCAGCCAGTTTGTACGGTCTGTTGTTTTGTGTTGCTACAGCAGACTTTTTTGATTTCTCTTCATTGTTTTATTAGATGGTTCTACATTGGATTGCCTTTAATGTCAGCAATGCTGTTCAGCACGAAAGCCATAATCCTAGAGTCGTGCTCTCTTCACAGCAGAAAATACTTTTGTCCTGCACTTTAGATATGGTAATAACAGTAACTCTTGACATTTGCTCTTCTTTGGGGTTATTTTAGGTTCTGTATAGCAAAGCAAACAGGTCATCAAGTCTGGTACTGGTTTGTGTTGGAATAATTATACTTTTTCTGCTCAGTCACATGAGGATGCACGACAGTGGTTCTTTGGGTTTCTCAATATCCTTGTTATCCCTGAAGTGTCTGATTATGTTTTGAAGAAGTTAAATAAACTATAAGTCCATCCTCAAGATAAGTTTATATCCTCAAGCAGAAGAAAAGGGTGTAACTGTGTGCATGTAGCATGCATGTATCTGTATATTTGTGTTGTGGCTATTGCTGCTGGTGGCACATGAGGCTCAAGGTGCTTGGTACTGCAGGAATGGTATTGGAAGATGGCTGGTAGTTCATAGAACTTCTCATCTGACCAGACAGGAGGCTTTGGTAAAGAAAAGAAAAGCACAATAAGTTAAGAAGTCAGATAACTTCATTTAGAGCATTTGAAAAATATCCAGTCTCTTTCATAGAGGGGAATAAAGAAGAAAAGGGAAGAAAAGAAAGGGGGGGGATTTAAAAAAAGCCCCAACTGTCCTTTCCATTTTGAGAATGTCTGTCCTCATCATCATGCACTTGTTATCTCTCTCACACCTTCTGTCATTTACTTCTGTAGTCACTTGGTACTTAAACAGCAAGAACTATTTCTTCTGAGTTGTGAACCCTTTAATCATGCATTAGCAAGAGGAACATGACATTTGAAGCATACCAGTAAAAGGAGACTGTGGTCCTGGAAGGATCCCTAAGAATAGCAATCACTCACTTGGTAGTCTGGGGCTTTCTAGCAAGCAATGGGCTGAAGGGCAAACTTGAACCACTGGAGGACCTCCATGAAGCTAAGGAGTTTATCCACTAGTGTTTCTTGCCACTCTGCTTCATCTAAACTATAGATAGTGAATAAAAAAAACCCCTGTCTTTCTAAAACCCCATCCATTCAGCTTTATATTTTGGAAATATTTTCTCAATGAAATTTGTGGAAGTGATGACAAGCCATGCTGTTTTCATCTTTTCTCTTATCAGTTCCCCCACAAAATTGTGACACATACCATATTTGAATTATAACTGCAAAAATGCTTTCTGTGATATTTGATTGAGGATCCATTGTGAAATCAGGAATTTGCTCAGTATCAAGCCTGCTGCTTTGGTTAGGTGAAGGACTTGGAAGGGGAAGATGTTGGATATGATTATATTTTTGGGGCACATAATACTCAGAATGGCATTTAATGGGAGCTGAAGGGATGGTGGTGAGTTCATTTGCACAGAACTATGTCAGTTATTTCTAATGATTTACCAGATAGGAAAAACTAAGGTGGAGCTGGCAAGTTTTACAGAGTTTTATGCTGTAAAATGCAAAAGGGAAGGAAATCTGTTGTGAGGAATTGCGAGGGAAAAGTTGTAGAAGACACTATCCAGAGATGTATGATTTTCTTGCACTGACAACCGCAGCAGGCTGCTGTCTTCAAGGCGGGCAGCTTACACTGCTGCTCTGATTCTCCTCTAGCTTATGCAGACATAACTCCTTTGACAGGACTAAGTTCCTGGAATAGCTAATAGAAGAACTGAACTGAAACCTGCCAGGTAACTTTTCCTGTCTTCCCCTTGAACACTTGTAGTCCTCTCACCCATTTTATGCTCTTCAATGGGAGAACAAATCACGATCCTAAATAAAGGAGTTAATAGTTCTGTGTGTGTTTGCTTGTGTGCATTTAACAGGCCCAGGTTAGTTCTTTGTCATCATCTGAGTCAATCCAACCTTCTCCTGATGTTAGTAATTCTTTCTGTTGTCTGAGCTGTATGGCTTGTGGTATTGAACAGATTTTTCTTAAAGCAATCAGGCTGGAGTAAAAGGTGAATTCTTATTGAAACGGGTTGTTGAAGGGATGCGCAGGTGTTCAAAAGCTTCTATTGCATGTATGCTCTTGGGCACGGAAACAATACCTAACCCACTTGTCTTCCGTTCACAGGAAGATGGAAAGGATTTGTTGTTGCTTATGGAAACTAAAATGTTTTGGAGGAAAAATTGTGTGTATATATATATAGCAAAAGTCAGATGGGTTGAGAGAAGCGTACAGTGTGTTTTATCTTGCATTAATTTGCCTGTCTAATAAAGCTGGTGAGAGTAATGGCCTGTGTTTTACATGTTATCTATAAAAAAAGTATTCAAGCACAGAATTATTCATGGCTGCTGGGCAGTAAAGTTGCTCAAATCCTTTCAAAATTAAACTTGGTGGTTAAAATACCAATGTCTTAACCATTTAAGTGACAAGTACTTCCTTTTCCTTTGCCATGGATATATTTATGTTTAGTGTATCATAACTGTAGTAACTTAAAATTAACTGCTTTTTAATTGGGGAAGCAACGTGATTTTTCCTTAGAAACAGATTTAACATATTTCGTAGATAAGGAGCGACATTTGGCAACATTATTTGATGGGCAATACTCATTTTTGTTCAGAGGACGTATTTTGACTCTGTGTCTACCACTGAGGTATGCATAGAAGCAGCCCTTTTGTGTGCTGTATTTCTCAATTAAATTCTCCTACAAATTGCTTTGCTACTTTGCCTGGTAAGATAAGGGCATTCTCTGGCAGAAAATCTTAATTCAAATTATAAGATGACTATTTCTCACTTCCTTTTCAATAATGCCTGATTTGTTTTTCTGCGTATTAATGAGTTCCTTAGATCTACCTTTTGACGGAACATCACAATGTAAAGAGAGAAAAGTTGTTATAAGAGCACTGCAGTAATTGTAGCCCTTGTGTCCTGAACTCGAGTCTCTCCTTTGCATTTTGACTCTGCGTCAATAGGTCACTGTCATAGTTGTATCTTGACAACGCTTTGTGCAAATGAATTGTCATAGCCATGAATGCTTTGCATAAATAGCTTATCATTTCATTAAACTCTGATTTATAACTATCACCCTGGAGTGTTTGTGTTCTTCAGCCCTTCTGTTCAGTAGACACTAATCTGCTAGATGGTATGATTTCATCATTTATCGGACAAGATTTGCTCTCAGTTTACCTCAGTCAGCTTAACTGCATTCTCAATTCTATAATGTTTGGCTGTTATTTCCATTTTTTTGTGTCTTTTTCTTTTATTTTTAATTTCAGGTGTGTGTTTTCAAGTGGCATTATTCTTTGATTGTAGCAAGTGGCATTGCACCAGTACAGACATGGATTGTTATTTTTAGGTGCTCAGGTATGAATAGAATTATCGAGTCATAGAATGGTTTTGGTTGTGTGGGACCTTAAAGATCATGTCCTTTGTTGTCTAATAAGCAGAAGATATTCAAGTTTCTGCACATGCTGTTGTGTGTTTAAGCGGTTTGTAAATATAATAGGAGGACTTCTGTACTTGAGCTCTTGCACAGCGAATGGTGACCTGGAGTTTTAAGCTTGTGTGTGATGGGCAGAAGGACAGTGTGGAGTTTTCCAGAGGAGCTGCTGGCCATGGAAGGAAAGATTCAGGGGCTCTGTTCCCCCTGAGTGAAGGGCTGGTGTCCTGGGGGTTACTGGCTGTGGGACAGACCATTGCAACCCCCCCCCACACACATCCCTTAACTGGAGCTGTGAGGAGCCTCAGATCCCATCCACTTGCCCCCTGTTGGGTTTGAGTGGATTGGTGGTGATTATTAATTAGCGCCTAATTCACACTCTTCTGTGGTTTAATGGAGTGGTTTCCTCAAACTTTTAATACCTTTAAAACCTACTTTTTACCTTTTTAATCCCTGTAATTCTACAGGGTGAATATATTGGGGGGTAGTTTTCAGTCAGATGAGGCTGTGGCCTCATGAGCATGTGGCTTTAGTGGAGCTTTCTGATAGTGGGTGTTCCTGCCCCAGGTGGATTATCCTAACGGTGACCCAGTTTGTGTACAGTGCTGTCTGCATCTTGTCTTGTCCTTCAGTGAATCTAGACTTTTTTCTTGATTTTTCCCTAGGAAGGTAGAAAAGCCACCAATATCACTGTGCACTGTTTGCCATCTGAGACTTCTTTTTCCCCACCTCCCCCAGGATACCTCCGCCTTTTTCTCCTACACCCTGTGTTCACTAGCTTTTAGTCTGCAGATGAGTTAAATAAGAGGCAAGGCAGGCTCCTGCTGCCTGCACCTTCATGCTGGAAGGGGAACGTGCTGTAGGTGATAAAGGCAACTTATAAAGAGCTTTAAAAACAGTGGTGTAGCCTTGCCCACCATTCTAAGCAGGAGACATTTTAAAACCTTTTAGAAAATGATGTTTGGGGCCAGTCTCTTTTCAGTAGTGCCCAGTGACAGGACAAGGGGCAACAGACACAAGCTGGAGCACAGGAAGTTCCACCTGAACATAAGGAGAACTTCTTTACTGTTACTTCTTCCTAGGCGATGGAGCCTGGCCCAGGCTGCCCAGAGAGACATTGTGGAGTCTCCTTCTCTGGAGAGATTCAAACCTGCCTGGACATGATCCTGGGCAACCTGTTCTGTGTAACCCTGTTTTAGCAGCAGGGTTGGATGAGATGATCTCCAGAGATCGCTTCCAACCCCCACCATGATTCTGTGTGATTCTGTAAAAGGAAATTAGAGGGAAAAGTTGTGTATTTGAACACTGGAAATGCAGGGAGTGTGCAAAAGGTTGATGTCTGTTGTCTTCATGCTACTCTGAGAAACAATAGCTGCTAAATGGGATATAATTCGGTAGTCTGATGTGGCATGTTAAGCACATGAGCAAAAGAAAGCTCCAAGTCCTTTCTCTTTAAATTGAAGATAGAACACATTAATATTCATTTTGTTCGGTGCCATCGTCTCATGTTTCAACCCTCCAGATGATAATTAAGACAATAGAAGATAAAATTTTGTGCTGTATAAAATTGCATTCAGGCCTTAACAAATAAGAGATTATTCTGTCCAGTAAACAAAACATAATCATCCTGGCACCCTTATGAAGGAGAGCCTAAAATAGAAACTCTACTCTTTATAGGTCATGTAAAATGTCATCATCTCTTTCATTATCTGTACTGTTTGGATGAAAAAGAACTGATTAATTTAAAAGAACCTTGGCTTATTTGCTAACAAGGTTATTTTCTCATTGATTGCTAGGAAGTCTAGTTCCTTTGGAAGGGGTTGCAAATTATGAGTAAATCAATTGTCAGCCTGTGTAGATGCATGTGCCATTTCTGTGCTGGCAGCGCAGGCTTGTGGGCACATGGTGTATATAGAGCAACTCGGGGTGTACCTTGTTTGAATGAAACTTCTGGGGCTGGGCAGAGGCGGAAAGGCAGCAACAGAGGGGCATCATATCACAAAAGGGCCATTCTCCTAAGTTTCTTTTTAAAAGCTTAACTATCAAACAGGCTGTGTCTTAAAGGAAAGACCAAAACCAAAGGAATGTAAAATTAGACCAATGAATTCATATTTAGGCATAGAATTTTAAAACCCCCAGGATAGACGTGTGCAAACTCACAACTTGTCAAAGAAGGTAGGTTTACCAGGCCAGCCTGGTTGGACTTGCTCAGAAATGGGAGTTTATCTTCAAGAAGCTGAGGGTTTCACCACAGGGCTTGTTAGCAGGGGAGTGTGACTGGTACAAAGCTGTGAACAATGTGCAGCTCCTGTCTGGAGGAGACTTCGGATTTGGGGTTCCCTCTGTGACCTGTTCATCTGTGGTTCCTGGATGCCTGTTGTGCATTATGCTCAAAACTGATTTTATTTTAAAAGCCCTACGTTGCAAAGTTCCTCCTTTGTTCACCTACCCTGATTCAGTGCTCAAGTGGGATCAGGGCATTATTCTGGATTTCTCCTTTGATAAGTAGCTATTCCTTTTGCATGCTATTTGTCTGATACCTCTCCTTGCCTGACCCAAAGTCCTTCTAAGTCAGCAGAAAAACTCCCAATGACTTAATGAGTGGAGGTAGAGCTTTCCAAAGTCCCAAAGTAACGGAGTAGCAGAAACTGCAGTGACATTCACTCAGCAGAAATACGAGGCCAGTACTGTGCTTCCTTGCATCTCTTGGTAGATTATTTTAGACCTCTCTGAAATATTTATCTTCTCCAGTAGCAGATCAAGTACAAGGGGCTCCGGTGTACCTGTGGTGCTTAAAAAGTCTTCCAACTTTGCAGGACTTCTAGAGATTTGACTGTGCCCTCCCAGAAGCGAGAGAAGCATAAAATGAATTCGAGGCTAAGCTGATTAGAGCTTTCCATTTCAGAACTGGTGTGAGAGACCTCCATCCAAGCGCATTTGATTAAGTGAGGCTAAGAAAGGTTTGTTAGAACACCAACTGAGAAAGTACAAGGAGAGTTCTCCAAACTAACAAGAATAAAAAGGTGAGGAGGAGGAATTGGTATTTAGACATTTATTGCTGATTTTTATTGCTTTCTGTTGCATCTGCTGTTGTCTTTAGCTGGGCCATCAGAACACATACCAAAATAATTTCAAAAATAAAGTGGCTCTTGGTTTTAATGGCAGTAACAGTAAAGCTGATGCTTGAGCATGACGATTTCCTGGCAAAATTGCAAATTGGTTAGAACCATGTGAGTCTGGAGAGCTGACACTTATGGGGCAAAAATGGGCATAAAACAAAGTCAGGTCTACTTTGCATCCTGCAAAACAGGAAAAATCCCATGAAGCCAAAGCCAGCAGCAACGCCTGATTAAACATTTCATCTCTGCTTTTCCTATTAATCTTTCACAAAAGCCATTCATTGTGGATATATGAAAAAGCCACCAAGACTGCCCCTAGAACAGTAATGTAACGGAAATGAAACCAATGTTTCTTTCCCCTTTGAATTCTGGGGAACTGTTGTTTTGACCACTTCTGGTCTTGTATTTTCCAGTTAATTGTTTCTAGTGTGAGGTGCCTGCAGCTAAGTAGATGTGCTCACACAAGGGAAGCCTCACTTGCCAGAAAAGCCTATATTTCCGTTTCTGCCAACCAGAATCTGTGAAACTTCTTTCTGGAAGTGCAAATTTTTGGTATTTTCAGAATTTAACTGGTGCTTTGGCTCCCTTTTTGTTTGCAATGTGAAGGTCTAACCTGGGTATCAGTAGCCTTTTGTAAGCCACCACTTTCAGATTAGTGTGCTAATTCTTACTCCTGCAGTATGAATTTTCTAGGGATTATAAGAAGAGAAGAAATATGAGGCATGTGGGCAGAAGGGCTTGACTGGGCTGAGCTTGAAAACTTGGGAACCCGTGTCCAGGATCAAGCTAGTCTGGCAAGCTAAGATGCAATCTGAAAGGTGCCATCAGAGATACATCCGATTTCTGCAGAAATGCCACGTTCCTGCAGAATGTCTTCATTTTGACAAATGCCATTCTGTGATCAAAAGCGTTCCATGGAAAATGTCTAACCTGCTGTACGCTGGAGTCAAGCTTTTCTCTCTTTACTACAATGTTCTATTTTTCACCAAAAGAGAATCCGTGTTCTTTTGAATCTGTTGCAGAACCGCTCTGCTTTACATCTAAAGGAGCCATTTGTATGCTGTTTCTTTGTAATTAAAATTCATATCCCCCAAAATGTGTTTTCCCTTAAAAATTCCTGCCCTACACTAATAAATCTAAATCTTGTAGCTATTGTCTCTGGAAATATATATTTTGCTGTATGCCACATATAAACATTTATTTCCTCTTTGAGAAAATGTGGATTTTTACCATCTGTCATATTCATATTTATTTCTTGGGGGGAAAAGTTTGAGTGACAGAAACATGATACAGGCACTCCTAAACACATTAAGAAAACAAGCTCTTGTGACCAAGGCAGAAAAGATGCTTGTTACAGAGCCTAGTAAGCTTTTTCATGTACGTTATTACCTTTTTTTATTGCCAAACTTACTTTATATGAGGTATTAAATTTATGTTGATGACCGAAGCTACTCAAGTTCATTTGGATTTTGTTTTTGAATGGGAATTTTTTTGACATTTTTGCTGCTGTCATTGACTGCCCTTTAACATGGTGGTTACAGAAGAGGAGCCTTGCTCTGCAGGGAAGAGACAGTCCTGTGAATCAGAGCATTTTTGTTTTACGTGAATGTATGTGGAATAGCTAACGGCAACATTGCCCTCTTTACTTTAGCTGGTGATTTAAGTTTTTCCAGTAAGGTATCGTAGTACTTTATTAAAATTCATAACTAACTGGGCTGCCATAGTTCTCGCTTGCTCCAGCCAACTCATTTATTCTGTCAGTGCTTTAAAATCTTATTTTGGAGTTTAATTTCCATTTTCTGCACAAAAGGAGGCCCGCAATGCTGTGTATTGAATTGCTTTTACAAAATAATCATCAGGTGATTGCTTTCCTTTTACCAGTGAGGTTTTCTGAACTTGTGTAGGTTCTTGGTCAACTGAGTAATTGAAAAGATTTAGCTCATTGCATCATTTTGTTCTGAACTGCTTTAAATTGCTGTTGGATCTCCCATTCTTCCAGGTCCTTTACCTGCCTGTTCAGCACTGTCTTTCTAGATTTGATTTACAGGTAATAGCTTGGGACATTTATAGAACTACTTTGAATCAATTTCTCTTTAAACTTGAGCATGTTTTTCTCAAGAAAAACATTCAATCTTGATATAATATATTCCAGGGATGGAGACTATCCTCCAACCAGCAGAAAATGCTTCCAATGGTAGACTAAAAGTAAAACAAAAATACTTGCAAATAGAATAATTAACCAGAACTCGTCCAGTTTCTTAGATCTTGTTCTCCTTTTGTCTACAACATGAAATTAAAAAAAGCTGTAGCCACTTTCCCTATAAGCCAGGTTGGTTTTTTTAACCAGTGTGACCTTCCTACTCAATTTTTGTGGCTTCTTGTGCCTCTTGTAAAACGTGTTTCAACAGCTCCCAACTGTTACACACGTTTTTCTGTTTAAATTTTTTTTCCCCAACAGATTTAGCTCATAATTATTTTCAGCTTTGAGACCCTGACTTTCTAAATCACAAAGTGTTGCTGCCCGTGTTGTGCCTCCTTTATGTACTGTATGTTAGTGGTTCAGTGTCTCTTCTATATGACCACAAATTTGTAATTATATATATATATGCATATATATAAAAAAGAGGCAAGTCTGTCTCAGGTTAAGCCTAGTTGGGTGCTCTTTGAAAATAACGTAGTAGGAACAGGACTGTTACTTGCTACAGTGAAACCACAACAAGTCTTGTTTCTGGTTTTGTTTTGTCGCAAATCTTGTTTCTGGGAAACTGCTAGAGCAGCTGGAGAACTAAGCTGTAGTCCTCTGTACAGGAATATATTGGAGTGAGAATTTTTTTTCTTTGATGAGACACTGGAGCACCTGAGTGTACGTCATCCAGCCATACGCTTAGAACAGAGCTTCGAACAGACACAGTACAATTTTCAGCTGGTTTCTTCCACGAAGGCCAACATTTTTTATCTGATAGAGATACTTGTGAGGAAAACAATAATTAAAGAAGCGGCATGAAAATTCTAGTGTTCTGCATTTAGCATGTGCTTATGGCCTGGCCATCGCAGATTCTCAGCATTGGATTTTACGTATTCAGTACCTCTGGAAAGCTGGCCATTAATATTGACATATGCCTGGGAGCCAGTGAGAGCAAAGTGAAAAACTATAAAGCTGTGATTAGTATTCAGAGGTGACCTGGCTGGGAAATGGGATTTTGTCCCTTCAGCAATCAAGGAAGAACAAGGATGAAAAGGGACTTAGCTTGACTGCTGAAAGAGTTTGAGGTCAGGTTTAAAAAAAAAAAAAAAAATAGCACCAATACCCACTACCCATGCTTAAATTACAGCGATGAGCAAGCAAAAAATGTCAGAATATGAATAGCTACTCAGAATTCCCCAATAACAACATATGTGTCACTTTTCCATTTTTCTGGAAGAATCAAATGCTGTATTTAGAGAATGAGTTTCAGATTTTGCAAATATTTTCTTAGTGCTATTCTAGAAGATGAGTTTGGCATATTGTTATGTGGGGCTTGTTCTGCTAAAGCATTGTAATGCCGTCTGTTTCTCAAGCTGATTTGGCTTTTACAGCTCAAATATTATATCCTACTTTTAGAACATATGGTAACTCCTTTCAGGAGACATACAGAGATATGCATCTAATTTCCAGAAACGGGTCGTTGCCTTTGAGTGAAAGACTACAAGTGCTTTTCATCTTCATTTTCCTGTTCTTACTATTCTATCCAGACTTTCTTCTTCACTCCCTGCCCTGCTCATGCCGCATCCCATAAGCCCTCCCTGCCTCCCAGAAATGGAAAAATTCACTGGTTACTTTGAGTTGGAGCAAAGGAAAAGAAACCACGGTCTCTTATCAAGGTTGCTTCATGCAACACAGTTTTACAGAGTAGGTGTCAGTGTCAAATGCTGTTAGGTGGCTCTCATGCAAACTGTGCTTTCCTGATGAAGTATGACCGGAAGATTGGGTTGCTCACGTAGCCCGCGCTGTGTTCACTGGTGGAAAGGCTTAGTGCAGACATGAGCCACTCAGCCTGAATCTTTCAGAGCTGCTTGTGGAAAGAGGCTGCATCCCATGCCACTCTCTTACAAAGATTTCATTCTGCATTGACTTCAGATGTGTAGGAGGCTTTTTTTTTCTTGTCTTTCCCAGTTAGGGTTTTTTTTGTTTGTTTTCAAAAGCCTACATGGCAGCATCAACGATTCTTGCCACTAATGACCACTTGATACTCCTCATTGCTCTTTCTTGCTGGAACACGCAGTGTGAAAAGCCCCAGCACAGCAGTGTCTTTGTGCACGAGACAGAATGCCTTCCTTGGAGGATTGTCTCTGCTTCCCAAAGTTCGCTTCTGGGTCTGGCTTTATGTAAAGTTTTGCAGAGCTGAGGCTTTGCTCCGGGCACTTGGTTTAAGGTCACTGCCAAGAGAAAGCATTTATGGACATGACTTCAATATTACAGCTTGATTGTCAGCCGGTTAACTTAAGCCGCTGGTTCAACATGGATCTGGCCACAGAACTGTCTGAAGTGTTTAGTGTGGTGCTAATCCAGATTTCATTGAAGACAAGTCTAGAGGATGTTGCTTTACTTTGTTCTTTGCACACCTACCTCCCTGATCTTTCCTGTGAAAACCTTATGGTTGTGTAGCAATTAATCAGTATTATGGTTTATCTTGGAGGCTTCATTTTAGCAGGAAAATATTCTGCATTAGTGATCCTAGCAGCTCCGTTCTCTCATCTTGGCTCACCTTGCTCTCTGCTGTCATTGCCATAGACCTCCAGAGCATCTGGACTCCCTCCTTGTTGTGTGTTGTGTGCCTGTGGAAAGTGAGAAAGGAAAACAAAATGCTGAGGCAAGAGCAGGGAGCTTGCAGCATTTCCTGAAAACAGCAGGAGGGATTAAAAGGGGACTCCTGTGAGTCAATGGCAGAGTAGTAGTGGTTAATCTCCAGCTTTTAGCTGGGTTCATGATTAACTATGCCGTAGGCAAGAAGCACCTCGCTGGCTCTGCATCTGCCAGCGCTTACATGGATGTAGTAAAGCCGTGTTTCAGAAGCTCTGTGCCTGACCAGTTCAAATGTGTTTTAGAGGTATCTATGGCCAACCGTCGTTAGTACTGCTGACCTCTCTTTTCCCTCTTTTATTCATCATCTGTTCTTGTTGCTTGGGATGCATGTTTACAGTTACCCTTATTTTTGCATTGTATGTATTAGATTTTACCCCCTTCTAGACTTTCCTGGGGCAGGTATAGTTGCCACTTTCTCTGGACAAATGTCACCCTTTATTCAGTGTCATGGTGTTATAGGCTCCGTATGGATACACAAGATACCACGTGTTTTAAGAAGAGAGGAACAGAAAAATCTTACCATATTCTTCCTCATGCCTAGGATCCCTCTGCTTGGAAGCCTGCTGCAGCCTGCAGCAAAGCTGTGGCAAAGATCAACAGAGCCAGGTTCTTCCTTCATGTGGACAGAGCTTTAGGAACCTGCAGCAATTTATGTCACCCACCAACACTGGACACTTGACCTGCTCAGACACAGAAGGGATCCAGGACTGTAGATGTAATTAAGCTATGCTCTTAAAACAAACTCAAACCTCAGTATTTTGAGGAAGAAAATAATAAAATAGTTTCTTCTTGAGTTCTTCATTCATGCAGTAGCTCTTGAATGACTGCACTGTGCCTATCCAGGCTCTCTTTTGAATCCCTTCAAAAAGAGAGCTTGAATTGGTGTTTTAATATTGCAGTGGCTTAAAGCTTCAGGATGTATTTGCCTGCGATGATGCTGTGAGACTCTTACACTCTCCGTTTTTTCACGTTCTCTGGGAGCATTGCCAATGTTAACCAGACCTGTAGGACATCGTGCTGTCAAATTTTGTCTGACATGACAGCTTTCCGTAGAGCAAGATCGATAGCTTTCCGTAGAGTCTATGACAGACTATGCTTCTCTTCCTGGGAAGCTGTTGTGGCTGTGTGACCTCCCTTTCTCCCAGGTCAGGGTTGTCCTGGGCTGCAAAGATGTCAGAGGGGGAAGGAACACTTCTTCTCCAGGAGCTTTGACAAATTCAAGCCTAAAATTTGGGGGCACCAGAAGCTTGAAAAGGCCAAAGGGGGAGAAAGGCTGGACTTTCTGCTGTGTTTGCTGGTATTGCTGATCTGAATTCAGCGAGGGGCAACAGAAGTGTGTTTGTCACAAGCGTTCAAAATTTTCAGGCCTGATGTATAAATGATATTTTTGCTCTTCAACCTCCAAGGTTGAGCTCTGTGGGTTTTTTTGGCACTTCTCAACTGAAAGACTATTTGTTTAAATTTTACACTAGAAATATGAATCACTATTAATGCACAGAAAATAAGGTGGAGCACCCTGCGAATACAGTAGATTAGCTTTGGTGCTCGTAGAACAGTTTCACTGGGGATTTATGACCTGTTAAGTACATTTCTGTAGCAGCAAATGCTGAATTACCATTTCAGTGCTGGTTCATTCACCCATGCAGATTGAGAGCAATACCAAAAAGCACTGTGCCAAGAAAGCTTTTGCCTGCTCCTGATTCCGAACATGACCTGAAAGTTTTGAGTTGAATAACTCTCCTTCAGATTCACAACATACACCTAAAATAATATTTTAAGAAGTTCTATTGGTAATAAAGTAACAAATGTTATTCATTCTCCAGACAGGAATTACTAGCTGCACTGAAGGGCTCTCTGCTGATTCAGCAGCTCGGCTGCTGCTGAAGTCTTAACCGTGCTCCATCAAAGCTGAGTTTTATTGCTGTGTCGGTAGTTCATCCTGTAACTTTGTGCAATTCTTTATAGCATGTCCCTCCAGTTTATCATAATTTCCTTCCACTGGATGGATTTTGCAATGGATGTGGCTTTGTTGTTCTGAGAGGATTTTAAAGCATAAAAACTGGAAAGTATTTTATTTCAGGGAGGTAGGGAAAGGATGGGCAGTCATTTTGCTTTGGCTGAAGTATGGATTTGTTAGAATAATGGGAACATCCAGGCTCTGATCTGAGCAGTTTATCTATCTGGAGTCTGGCTGTAGCAGGCTGCTACAAATTAAAGTAATATACGGATTGGGACTGGACGTAGCATTTCCGAGAAAGATCCAGTTTGTACCCTCAGACCAGTAGTTGTTGTCAACAGAGACTGTCCAAATTGGTATGGGAGCAATCATTGACAATAACAAACGTGGTTATTGAAGTATTTATGGGGAACATCCAAACATCTGGACACTATGGGACCGGTTTGTACCCAGCAATAAAAGTTCTTTGGTGGTTTTTGTCTGTTTTTAACAGGGGAAAGAAGAGAAGAGAATAGAATTGAAATCAAATCAGATGTCTGCTGAGCCATGCTAATTGTTAAGCTGAACTCCCATGGCAATGTTTAAATATCTTTTTAGCACAAAGGGTTTTAAGTTTGTGTTAGGAAAATGTCACAGCAATTAATTTACTAACATGTTGTGGGTTTACAAGGTGTTTTCATTTCATGGGTGGCTGGAAGACAGAGCATGCTGAGATTATATTGAATTTAAGAAGCCAAATAAACACTGAAGGCTTTTAAACTGGATGTTTTTGTTTTGTGATCTTATCTGAACTCTGGCCAACCATGATGAATCTTTTCTGTCATACTATATATTGTTGTGTCTTTGACCTCACAAGAGACATGAAATAACAAATGTAGGTCCTGGACTTTATTTACTTATTTACTTAGTAGTTAAAACAAGAAAGCAAACAAAACCATGATGTATTTCACCTCTTCTCCCAAGCACCCCCTTGACAAATGGCTGTTGGAACCGTGTTAAACTGTGACCTTAAAGCCACAGGCGTAATGAAACTGTGATCTGGCAGATGTGACAGACTCATCTTACATAAATCACTCTCTTTTGTCACTGCTGGCATATGGCCAATGAATCTTCTAATTATTGAATGGCTTTTATAGCCCCATTATTTATAATCACTTTTGGACAGCAGCTGGAAGACAAGGATGGGACCGAATGAAATGATATAGCGCAGACTATTATAATTTGTGTAACAACTGCTGGGATTAGGAATATTTGATGATGATGTGGTTACCGGTGCAGTCTTGTTAAATGATAAAAATCCACTCAGCCTTCACTGTGTCTTCTAAGATGGGCTGATGCCTACTGGACGTTGTAATGAAAATGACTATATTAATTGATCCAGAGATAGAATATGAATCTCTCCAGACATTAACAAAATACATGTGTGAGTATCAGGGCCACCTTTACTTGAGGACTTGAGGAAAATCCATTGCAAGCATTAGTAAGAGACAACGGTGATGCCCTGGTGCTACAGTTGCATCAAGTGCTGTATGGAAAAGCTTTGAGAATTGGCTTCTACTTCTCAGGGTCCCTCCCTCCACCCCATTTTAGTAAGAAGTCAATAACAAATTGAGACATTTTCTTTAGTTACTTTATTAGTATTTTAACATTTCTTTTTAAAAAAGGTGATTTTTAATTTTTTTCAAAATGAGAGATGATGGGTTTATAACCAGCTTTGGAAAACATGCTCATGCCTCTAAATGAGTGGGGGGTTGGGGGGTTTTTGTTTGTTTGGGGGTTTGTGGGGTTTTTTTCCCCCCTATCTGCTGTTCTGCATTTTGTAGCACAGAAATAAAACCCTGCCAGCCACGATAACTTATTAATGTTTGTTAAATACCTTCAGATAGAGGTTTTCAGATGAAAGACAGTATGTTATAATCAGGGGTTTATACTGCAAATCCAACATGTGCAATCTTTGTGTCTTTAAAAAATTGAATCCTTCCCTCTCGATGTAGACATCAGGATGGCGAGAGAGTCTTAATCCAGATGACTCTATTGCACTTTTATCCCTTTAGTGAGGCCTTTAACCTTTCATTGCTTCACGGCCCTGTTGTTTTGAAATGGTCTTTGTCTGCCCACAGAGAATCCCTCTGCTAAGGATGCCTTTAAATGGAGATCTCCACAAGAGGAGGGGGATTCTGCTGCAATTCAAGAATGGAAAATGGATTTTTCCGGTTCAGATGCTATCAGTCCCTGTGAATGTAGCAATTGGTAGCTTTCCCAAAGAAGGGTAAAGCAAAAATATATCCTAGTGTAAACCTGCTTATGGGAGTGTAATATAGGTCAGAGACCACTGTGTCCTGGGCTTGACCCTGACCCATCTTCACAGAAGCATCTGTAGGCTCTGTCAGAGTATAGCTATTTATCAGGATTATCTGTGACCGTCTCAAAACATAAATGGGATAAAACAGCTGCAGTAATGAATATAAACATAAACTATAAAATCATAGTTTCCAAATGCATAAAACATGAGTTCAAAATGTATCTTCAGAATATACATATTGCACAGTTCTGGCATAGACCATCTACCAGCTGGCATGAAGGTGCTGTCAGCCCTGCCATGTTCATGCTCAGATTTTCCTTGAAAAAAAATCAGGTTTTACTTGGTCATTGATGCAGTTTGCTTTCGTTATTGGAAGCCTGTATGTTAGTAAGGCAAGAGGCTTCCAGCCCCCCAGGTCTGCACTGCTGCTCGCTGGTGGTAGTGCTCTTGAAGAGATGGATGTTCTTACACAGCACAGACAGCGTTAGATGAGCTTGTATGCAGCTTCCTTCCCTGCAGAAACTGGAAATTGTCCCAATAAGTGTCAGAGCATAATTCAAAGCATCGTTTCTCTAGTGACTTTAATATTAGGTAACTGTTGGAGGACAAATGCGTGGCAGAGGATTGTGGGTCTGAAAGAAGTATATTTGGCAACAGCCAATATTTTTCATGAATCATGAAAATATCTAGGTTACATATTTATCTACACAAAATTGACAGTTTATTGCTTCTCAGAAAACTGCGTATCAATAACTTCATTCTTTTTTCCTATGTGAGATGTTTTGTTTCCCCCTTAAGGTTTGGTTTTGCTACTAAAATGTTATGATGTAATGGTTTGGGAGGACAATTAATGTACTCTAAAATGCAGTATAATTAAGGGTAATTGAGAAAACCAGCCATTCAGTGAGTCGCCCTTTGTTTCTTTCAAAGGTAAGGAAGGATGCAGATAATAAGATGGAAATATCTCAGTTTTGATGTAGGTTGTGAGGAGAGAACCAGTGGGAAGTTGGTTCTCTGGCTGTATCTTGACATAAAAGATATGTATCGGGGGGAAGGAAGGAAAGCTCTGCAACAACAAAAAACCAGTCTTTGAACAAGTTTTCCTTCTAAAACCTTAAAATACGAATTTTGGTAAGTTTAGTAGGAAATAATTTATTTTTGCATTTTTTAATGTCTGATTTTCTAAAGCTTGATCTATCAGCCTAATTTTGCTTACGGAAATAACAAGGTGATTTTTCTGTGTGCAAATAAATGTATTTCCAACATAGCGTGGCCAGCAGGAAGGAAGGTGAGCACTGGCTCTTAAGACCTATATCCTCTGTTTTGGAAGCTGCTGTTTCTGAGTTGCCTCTTTTGTTCTTGCGTTATTATCACTGTAGGATCTCTTTACATGCTTTTAGCAGAGAAGAAATGATCTCAAAAGAGTAAATGTAAGATCTAATCTCCTTGAGAAGAGAGGAGTATTTTGAAGTGTAGTGGGATACTTATAGCTAACACAGCTCATCTCTAAGGAAACTGGCACCAGGTATTTTCTTGAGCCCAACTTATACGTGGAATTAGACTTTACAAAGGGAGGACCTCTGCATAAAATCAGGTTATTCTGGGCACCTTCCCTTCCACCCAGCCTGGTGATAGTTACTGTGTGGACAGAAGCAGTCAGAGGGTAAGACTTGTTTTCAGAGGGCGTATGCACAAGTGAAGGGTGTCCGCGAGGATCAGAATCAGTCTTCTTGCTGCAATTTGCACACAGGAGGTTGCTGAAAGGTCACTGGCATATCTTTCAGATAACTCTCAGGAGTTGCAGGTGCATACGTTTCAGGCTGAAAAAGAATTTATCAGCGTTTATAAACTTGAGTCTAGCACTAGAATCAACTGAAAAATACCAATAGCAAGCACGCGCCCTCTCAAGTCTGAGGAGATTTTTGAAAAGGATAACCAGAGTGGAGCGAAACATTTCAAATGGCAAAGAATCCAACATGTTCCAGGGTGAATCCTTTTGGCAGCTTTCCACATGCAGTTAGCTTCTCTGTTAGCTTGTTTTTTAATTCCGTGATCCGGAGAGAGGTGCATGGGGTGAGCCTGCCTTTGTCCACAGCTGTCGTCTCAGCGGCTGCTGAGCCGAGATCATCAGGACTGCAAGAATCCTTTCTTTCCATCCAGAATTTTCTGGAATTTAGCAGCAAAAATATGGCTTCGCAAGCATCTTCTTGTTTTGTTTTTTTCTCCCCATTTAAAAAAATTTTAACAGAAATGAGGATCACTGTGAGCTCCCTGAGAGGACAATCATGTGAGTGGAAGTGTTGCTATAGCCCCTATTTTAGCAACTGCCGTCTTGGCTAGTGCATCAGTCACTCAGCCGGGAAATCCCAGCCACTGCATAAACCAAATAACCAAACTTTCCAGTGGGGGCTGTAATAGACTGAGATGCTGGATGGAATGGGCGCAGAGGGAAGCTAAAAGCAGATATCATCAGTAAATTGCATATATTCTGTGGTCAAACGAGCCCTAGCTCAGCAGAGCTTTTTCACCTCTAGACGTTATTGTGACATAAATCATCGAATCATGAATGACAGTATTTCAGGAGAAAGCCTATGTTATATGATACCTGCAGTTCAGTGCATTAATTTCTTTGCTGGAATAAGCACTTGCAGTATGTCCAACCTGTTTGTCATATTTGCTCTTTTTGCTACGAGAAACCACCTTGTCTCACTACATCTTGTGCAAAGAAAAATAAGGACTGCTTAGTTAAAAGATAAAGAAATGCTTTATTATTTCAGCAGATGCTCTTTTTCTGTGTGCCCAGTCTTCCTCTGGAGTAAAATGATGTGGTGTGAAATAAAAGATGTGGAGTTTGGAAGGTCCCCTCTGATACTGGAAAACTGTACCCCCCAGGTCTACCAAGCCCTCCAAGTACCACCAACGTGGGAAACCGTTTTTATAGCATAAGTTGAGACCATTTGTTAGAAAATGGGTTGATAATGTGCTCGTGGAATAAGGATTGTTGCTGGGGTAACTCAGGAAATTGTGTTGAGCCAGTTTTATCTGCCTTAATTTCAGTTTTGTTGTTTGAGCCATTTCTGTAGTGAGCATCTTGGTCTTTAAAAATTTTCCTTCTTTTAATAGCTGGGCGTGCTGCCTAAGCCTTCCTTTCTTCAATACAAAATTTAATTAAAAAAAAAAAAGCCATCTGAAGAACCTAAATACAAATCACCTATTTAGTTTTTTAGAATTTGTCTTAGTATTTTAAACTAAGGGGTTTTGTGTTCGCTTTGTTTTTTAAACTTAACATTTCTGTTGAAATGTTGCAGGCCTGCATTAGGCAGATAGGCTGTTCCTGCTGATGGTCTTTCTCTGCTCTCCTGTTCTCATTTCTCTGGTACTGCTGCTGCCTCCTGGAACCACTGCCCAACAGCACTTCGTTGCAGTATTATTATTCTTAATTTGTCCTGCAGTGTTTCAGATAACCTCCAGACAGGAATCGGTAACTGTGATGCTGTGTTCAGTGTCAACAAGTACTGAGATTACATGTTCACAATCAAAAAAAATTGTAATGCACATTAGAAAAGGCCATAGACACAGTTACAGTGGTTCAGGCCAAGGTCCATGTAGCCCAGCATTCTGGTTCCAGCTGTGGCCGTAAATAAGTTGCCTACCAAAGGAAAGGAAAAGAGCAACATATTCGATACTCCTGCACTTCTTTTTCCAACTTGCCCAGCCACCAGCAATTCATTTTCAGCTCAAGGGATTTCCTACACCCTCTTCTGCAACCATCAGTGGGTCTGTCTTTCAAGTGCTTTTCCAGTCTCCTCTTGAAGCTCCTCAATATGCTTCTTGCACCCACAGTGCTCTCCAGCAAGTTCTGCCACGTTCTGTGAACTACGGCCACTATTGCGTGGTTTTGAGCTAAACTCCCTTTAGCTTTCATCGGTGTCTCCCAGTCCTTGTGTTGGGAGAGGCAGGGACCAGCCAGTCCCCACTCACCTTCTGGGCATGGGGGTTGCCAATGTCCACAACAAGCTGTAGCATCCCAGCCCTCTTTCTTAGTCCTTGTATGACAACTGCTCCAGACTTGGATCATCCTGGTTGTGTTTCTCTGAAGCTTTTCCAGTGGTTATTTTTTTCTTCTCTTTTCTTTTTAGAACAGAAGAGTTTCTGCCCTTATTCTCTGTATGGTCTTGTGGGGTTGTTTTTGCTCTTCGGTCAGTTTAATGTCAGCGTTATTCCAGACTTGGAAATACTTCATTTCTGGGAAAAGACTTCATTAAGTTGCTCCGGTTCATATGTTCTGCCACAGGAAAGGGTGTGGTGTTCAGCAACTGGCAATGTTCATTAACCACCACATTTCTTTTCCTTTGTTTTGGGATTTTTGGGGGGTTGTTTTGTGTCAGTTTCTTTTCAACTCATTTATCTTTTTTTCTCACACACTTTTGAATATGTTTAAAACTGACCGTGGAAATACATAGATTTAAGTGAAAAGTGTTGCATGTTATCTGTTGCGTGCTGGGGTAGATACCAGTGCGAAGTATAGCACTTGCTTGATTTTTGTGCCATATTCAGCTCCATTAGTACCTCCAGTGGGAGCAGCCTTTGCCTTCTGTCTGTCTGCCCAGCTCATCCTCCAGTGAGCTGCAAAAGCAATACTCTACCTTTATTATTTTTCTTCTTTTTCCCATCATCTGTCTTTCTCCATTTGCTCAGACAAATAAGTGATAAAAGGGAATGATGATCTGTTTAACACCACAGGAAGAAAGATGCATTATGAGACAAGAGAGACCTCTTGTTTACAGCGAGTTATTTTTGGTAATTAGCCATTTGTAGAGGAAGATGAGCCTCCGCTCGTAAAGTCAGCATGCCATAATTTAGGGGACTCTGAATGGAAGTCTAACATTTGCCTGAATTGGAAATGTTAATTGTGTGCATTTAGAAATAAATAAATGGCTGTTTTTTCTTTGCAGGAAGCAGACTGAACAAAGACCTGAGACATTATCTCAACCAGAGGTTTCAGAAAGGATCACCGGATCATGATCTGCAGCAGACTATTAGAGATAACCTTTATCGCCACGCTGTGCCTTGTAAGTAACAAAGCGTTGACCTGGTGGGTTACACGTAGTAGAAATGTGGAAATTTTTGCAAGGGCGGTGTGCCCTGAGCCGGGGGAAACTCAGTCTTCAGCTTGGGTGGACTTCCACGTGTGAGAGCAGAGAGGGTTCAGGCAGGGTTGAAAAGGAACCTGGTTTATCACTGAACTCTGCTTTTTAAATGACCTTTTTGGAACAGTTGATGGTTTGATGCAAGCCTGTGATGTTTACTGTGAAGAAAAAACCCCAAAAAAACTAGCCATGCAGTGAGTGCTTGCCTTAGAAATAGTCTTCATTATTATCGTTATGGTGGAAGTTTTTATTTGTCTGAAGCTTATGAACAAAAAACTTGCTTTTATTTTTATTTCCTTAGTAGAACCT
Source organism: Eurystomus gularis (assembly GCA_013400335.1). Lineage (NCBI taxonomy): Eukaryota > Metazoa > Chordata > Aves > Coraciiformes > Coraciidae > Eurystomus > Eurystomus gularis. The sequence goes on along the minus strand of VZZY01017148.1, from coordinate 717,999 downwards.
TATGTCTGATGCTTATTTAACTTGTGAAATTGAACAGCGTTTTATGGCTGGGTGCCACTGTAGCAGGCAACTGCCACTTTTGAAAGGTCATCTTTGATTCAAGTAGGAGATATGCAGCAAGAGTTAGCGAAACTGAGAAAGAAATGCTCTTTTTCACTCAAAAAACAACCAGGAGAAAAACGGAGAAGTTTAGAGAGTGGTAATATTTAAAAGTTCAAAATCTTTACCCAAAATCTGTCCTTGCCATTTGTAAAGATGTATAAAGAGTGAAGAATGATGTTACTTTACTGTGGCTTTGGCATTCCCCAGCTGCCAGCAGAGGCTATTCTAAAGAAGAGGGTTTTCTGCTTAATCTTGAGCTGTAGGAATGATGGTATGCCTTGCAGATCAGGCTGGGATAAGAACTAGTAAATATCTTAGTTATGGCTGAGACAAACAGCAAAATATTTTCTCTCAACGTGAATCAGAGCTTGTTTATCCTGACAGACTTATGTAAATATTGAATAACAATGTTGCCACTCAAAAATTGGTGTTTGCCAACAAACACCACATAATGATACACAGAGTAACAGCTATTTCAATCTAAGTGTTGCATGCAGGACAACTCTGTAGGACCACAGTTAAAATCATGTCATAACACTGACAGATGTTGATTCTTCAAGTGGCAGATGCTGTATATCACCATTGACTTTACTCTTGTTTTATCAGTGGAAAGCATGGATCAAATTACGTTTAAAGGGTTGTGCATGGACATAAAGAATAAATATGGATTATTATTTTCTGTTGAACACTTCCATTTTGTCAATGTGAGATATGATTAGTTTTCAATCATCTGTCTTGCCGGGCTGCAGGTTTCTAAAGCATACTGTGGAAAGTGCCTTCAAGGAGAGCGTGGGCAATGTTAGGCTTAGGAGATGCAATGTTGTGCTGCTAATGTCCTTCTGCCTATGTGTTCTACTCCAATTTCTAAAGCAGTAAATAAAGCAAATGAGCATGAGTTCTGCGGAAGCATTTTTGTGCGTTACCAAGGTTACATTTTGAAATGCTTACTATTGATTCTTTTCTCTGATTTATTGAACTTGATGGTGAGCTAAACTGCTTGGACTTGCTGAAGACTTTTGATTTAAAATTAAGAGCAGTGAAAGTGGTTCCTGCCTTTTAGAAATAGCTGGGGGAGATGTGGGTTGTCAATGTATTAATAAGAACATCAGCACTTATGTTCCATTTATGAACCAAATGGAAAATCTGAGAAGTAGTTACTGTGTGTCTTGGTACTTTGAGTCGTAAAGCAGGTAGCATTTAATTTTTTCTTTATGTACTGTGGGGATGGTATTAGCGGTAGCTTTTAAGAATGATGCTAATATTCATATGTGAATTTGAATGAGACTGCACGCACGGTGGGTCGGGATGCTTTACAGGTCTGGAGATTAATCTAGCTGTGCACTCATATTTTTATTCCTTGGTACACGTGACCAGTAAATCCAGAGCCCTGGACCAATCTCTGGTGCTAATGGATTATGAAGTCTTGTATTTTGAAAATGGAATTCCCTGCTGATTATGTGGTAAACATGAACAAGAACACAAGGTCACTTGGACTGAGCGTGCTTGGCCTGACAGCTGCTTTTTGTTGCACTAATATAAAGGCTAAATGAAGTGATAATTAGGAAATGCAAAATGGAGAAAGGCGATGTTAACCAGTTCTCCCCCTGAAATTCCAGTAAGAATCCTGCATGGTTCAGCTTGAGTAGTTTGGTACAGGCAGTGAGAAAACCCAAAGGGCTCCCGTTTCCCACACAGCCGTGTGCTGGTTGCGTGCTTGGCCGACTCGGGAACTGAGGGAAGACACGGCTGTTGCCTTTGGAGAAGATACAGGTCAAGCAGAGGGGGAGGAAAGATGCAGAAAGTTTGACTTGACCTCATCATTTCATATGACAATGACACAATGCTTAAGCATCATTTAGATTTTTGCTTCAAGGAGGGCTGGTTGAGAGTTTACTTTATCTTCTGGTGAACAATTGAGGGTGAGAGTGGGATGATGTCTGCTCCTGAAAGGTATAAGAGCAGTGCCTAAATCAGTGACACAGAGATGGTTTTCTGAGAGACTAGAGGACTTCATTCCCAAATGTGGCAGCTGTCATAAAGAAATGATACCTTGAAATACCTCTGAGCAACCTGATCTAGTGGGAGGTGTCCCTACCCATGGCAGAGGAGTTGGAACTAGATGATCTTTAAGGTCCTTTCCAACTCTGACAATTCTATGATTCTATGAAGTGGACTCAAAAGTGACTTATTATTGAAAGTGGATGAACCAGTTATTTTTGCAAGCGGAAGTCTTCCCTTCTCCTCTTTGCCTTCTGCCCCACCACCATGCTTCCTTAGAGTCTTCATACCCTCAGCCTCCTGCTCCCCATTGAGCTGATTTTTTCGCAAAGATCTGTAGTAAACAACAGCTGTGACAAGCTTCCAGGTGGCCTCCAAGATTGGTTGTTGTGGCAGCATGAGTGCTGTGCCGTTACTATCACACCAAACCCACAGGTTTACTTACAGACGCAAAGCGTTCTCCTTTGGAATTTCCAACTTCAGCATCCTCATCTTGGACCAAGTCAGAGTAAGGAAGAGAGAGGCAGGATACCTTATGTACGTGTTTGGATGGTGCATAAGTGCTAATGAAGCTAAGTGTTTGCAATGTATACCTCTTCAAAAGATTTAGTGCAGTTCAGCCACTGAACAAGCTTTTACTTCAGCTGAACCAACTGTGTGTTATTTCCTTTACATTCTTCCTGGTGCTCTCATTTCACTGTTAATGTGCTGGGTCAGAGACTTTTTTTTTTTAGAGTATTTTTGTCTTCTGCTTAAGAAAAATCATCGCTTTAAGCTTGATCAAAGTTATTCTCCTTATGTGTTCAGATAACATAACTACTCTCATTCCTAGCATGTAGGATCCATTGTCAAAATTAGAAAAAAAGCTGAAATACATCACCCAGCTTAGCAAGATGTTGGTTCAATCTCAAGCTATCCCCTTGGCCTTGTTTTGTTTTGAAGCACCACATTTTTCCTGTTTTCTGATGTGCCTAATGAAAATCACCAGAAATAATGCTCTATTTGTGGGCTAGTTAATGTCTCCATTGAGTGTGGAGTAGACTGTGAATTGGCAGCAATTTCATGATTACTGATTGGCCATGTCTGTGCCAGAAGTGCTTTGACTGACACAGAGACTTTGCCCACAGCTTATTTCTAGTGTGGATTTCACTTATACCAGCTCAATTCTGCCAACCTAAGCTCTTAAGAGCGAAAGGGCAGATTTACCAACTGTGTGAGGCATCTTGCAGGAGCATCTTGTGGCATATCTGAGGCCACCTGTGCTAACAAGTTGATGTGACTTGCATTACATATGATTTTTGGGGAGGCTGAGAGTCCACGATGTAGAGCATGTTAACATCTGACTTCAAGTTTTAGAGAGTGTTCCTAGGAGCAGAACTCCCCCAAACAGGATTGCTGCATGCGAAGATTTACTTAGTAGAAAACGTGATTAGTTGGAAGTCAGTGCAAGAATATATCCATTAAATAGGTGTTTCCAAGTAGCCTTACCTTGGGATATCTGTGCAACAGTGTTAATTGAGCAAGATATGTGATAACATATTTTAAGGTTACACTGCAGCAGCGTGTCTAAACCACTGTTCACGGAAGGCTGAACAGACAGGATTATCTTCCTCATTTTGAAATGATGGTGGAGGGCATCTGTTTAAAATAAACAAGCAGTACTGGCTGTTTGTCCTAGTTGCTTATTCCCAACAACCTGACAGCAGTTTTCTTTTCACATTGTATCAAGAAGAATCAGAGAGTTGGCATTATTGCCATAAAAGCTTATCTCATTGTGTTTGGGATTTTGTTTTGGTTTTTTTGTTTTTTTCCTCTGAGCACATCTACTTGATTCTCCGCTTGTCCTGTGTGACGTGCAGAGGCAGCTATGATGGGTCTGGCATCTGCACCTTTACTTGCCAAAGCAGCGTACCTGCTACGGGTGGTCCCAGTGATCCCCTCCGTAGTCATGTCTATTCTGCATTTGTCTTATTTCGGTACCGTGCAATTCCCTTCTTTCCACGCTGCAGTCTTATGAAGCACAGCTCTGGAAAAGGCAAGGTCTTTTTGATGGTGGATGAAACAAGGACAATGTAATGGCTGGCCTAGAGTGAAGTCTTAGATCAGCATAGACTCTGGCAATTTTTTTCTTTTTTTTTTTTTTTTTTTTTCCTCTTTTTCCCAAAATTGGCTTTTAAAACCTTGGGAGGTCATCATTCAACAGTTGATTCACTTTCCCAAAACAAGTACTTGCCCTGGGATTAATTGGATGGAGAGTTTAATGCTAGAGATGTGCTACTTTCATTTCTGCTGTCTGTTCTCTCGCCTTCCCAGAGTTTGATCTGTTCCTCTGTCTTCAATTACAGAACAGCAGCTCCAACCGTTGTGGTTAGTCTTATAGGGGACTGTGGAGCAAAATGGAAAGAAATGGATAAAAATCAATAGTGTAAGTGTTGAGTGATCTGTAAGGAGGCTCAGAAAAAGACAGTGACACCCAGTCACCTGAGCGGCCTGAGCTCTCTCACATTTTAGTGGGAAATTTGAGAAGTTTCTTCATCCCAAGAAACCTGCTGGTGCAAAGGAAAAGTCTCTTTTCTAAGGAAAACAAATAATAATGAACAAGGCAACTTCACGGTATTTATAGGACAAACTTTAGTAAATGGATATAGAAGAGCACGTTGAACCTTATTGCCTGGATTAAATGTTTTCATGGATAATTGAACTACCAAAGGGTGGTTTTGTTGCTCCAGGAGATGAGTAAGCTGCTGCATGTGCAACCACTGTCATCTACAGCTAATGAAGGACTAGAGAGACTAAATGGGCTGGGATGTGATGAAACTGCTGTCAGACCTGCAGACCTAGGTGATTTCCCAGGATAGCTTTTGAAGTCCTGTAGCACTGAGTTCCCCATAAGTATTTCTGAACTTCAGAATGAATTGGTGGAAGGGATATGCAAACTAGCTTACAGAAGGTTCTTTTCATTAGAATATTGAGTATAATAGTGTATCAGTATACTGGGAAAAATTGCTGGAGTGAAGCAGAAAGACCTTTATGTTACAAATGTGTGCGTTTTTACACATGGGGATGTTTGAGTCACAATTTCGAAGTTATTTTTAGTTACTAATTTTTATTAAGGATAAACAGAATCACTGACAGTGCACATTATTTTTCTTCACAGGCAATAAATCATCAGTTTATGTACACAAATGTTCTTTGAATTCTCAAAAGTTTTCCAGACCTGCAGCCGTATTTATTATCCATTGTTGTTCCCTTCCTAGAAGTGTAATTCTGCTTTTATAATGAGAAAAAGTTGCTGTGTCCATGAAATATTCATTTGAAGGCCCACACTGATAAGGTGATGAACAGCAGACTGCTGCTCTTTCTAACGCATGAAAAATAATTAATTGTTTTACAAGTTTTATGTTAGGAAAAAGTTTTAAATATTTTTAAAATAGCGTCCTTATCACTAGGGTGCAACATACTGGCACCAGCAGTATGTAAAGACAATTTTTCTCAAGAACATTTGCTTGCGAGTTAATCCAACTCTAAAAAATATTTTCCATGGCAGCTAATGTACACACATTTAATTTTTTCCTGTATTTTCAGCAGGGACTGCACAACCAGTGGGTTTAGAAAATCCTTGTCGCTGTGTTCCAGGGAGTGCAGAGTTGCAGCAGAGTCTCCTGCAGTTTTCAGGGATATAATTATTTCACATATTAGCGAACCAGATGTGTTTTCACTTTTGAGAGAGAAAAGTGCCCTGTTTTGAGCAACGAGGCCAATATTTCTGTAGTTTAGTTCCCCTCTATAGACAGTCATTTCTGTTTAATCTAGGAGACTTCAGACCTGTTTTTCCATCTGGTCTGTCCTTTCAGATCAATAGTGCATTTTGTGCCAGTGGAACTATTGGGCTTGGTTTTTTTGGTTTGGTTTTGCCTTTTTTTTTTTTACTTTTGGAAATAAAGGCACTTATGATAGCAAATATTGCTCCATCTGCTTACCCATTTGTGAGGAATAGCTTTTTTGTATTTCACTGTACACCCAGTTGAAATTGCATGAGGCATCAGAGAGCTGTACAAAGCAGAAGAGCTCAGCCTTATAGGCTCTCCCATGCCACTTGCCAAAGGAGATTTGGGTAAGAAGTGTGGGAAGAGATTACACGACTAGTTTTCTTTGTTTTCTTTGTTGGTCCCCAGTGTACTTAATTTTGTGTTTTTTCATTGCAGTTCTTTTGTACTACAGCAGAGCATCTGTGAGTGAGTATTTAGGTAGTGCAAACAACGTCTCTGCATATGCTTTAAAATGTAAAGGTTTCTAAGGTGGTGAGTCTCTGGGAAAGCAGAGAGTAGATCAGAGCTGTTTGGAGGTTGGAGGGGTGGAGATGAATTACCACACATTATTTACTTCAAAAACTGGCTCTGTCCTTCCATAGTTTTCCATATGATGTTCCAGGGTCCTGATTAGATCTTTTGCAATGGCTGCAGTGTCCCAGCTTTTCATTTCATAGATTTCTTTTCAACGACCACCATGTATCTGTTCAAGGTTTACAGTGTATTGATTATGCTGCAAGCCAAGAGAATGAGTGTTCCAGGCCAAAGGAACAGTGTTAAATGAGGAAAAAATAAATGTGTAGCTGTTCTTTATTCTTCCACTCATTTGTGCTTGGGATTCGCATTTGGTATTTCATTACTAACTCCCTCTAGAAAGCACCCATCACTCTGTATAAGTATTTTTGTGCTTGGATGTGTGGATTTGCATGGAGTCCTGTGCTTTTGTCATCAAAATGTTGGTACCTAAAAAAGAGGACACCTGAAAGCCTTATTTATATGATGTTATTGTGGTGCAGTGCGGTACCTGCAATGTAGTGTGGGCAAAACCAGTGCAGAGGAGGAAGTGCCTGTGTGATTCCCAGTCCACATATATTGCTGCGGTGACAGTCCCTGTGCCCAGGAGGGCAATGGCAGATGCAAGCTCCTGATGGTTTGGTGGGGATGCAGACTTACTACATTTCAACTTCAAACAATTATCCTTTTTTTAACATCACCGTGCTGCTTCGCATAAAGCCTGCTGTATTTGTCCTCTAAATCCTTTCTCTCTTTATTTCAGCAGAGAGGAGATTAGCCATGTAATCATTTATAAAGCTGTTTAGATTCTGCTAGCTGGTTTTCTTTGGGGAGAGCTATACCCAGTACCTTTACTAGGAATGACTCTGTAAATTTAATCTTCACTGATTTCTTTCCCTCCCACCCCCAGTGAAGAAGAAAGTAGGAAAAATAGAACAAATATTTCTAGTTCTTCTTCTTATAGGAGGAGAAATAATTCTTTCCTATTAGTCTTAATGGTCTAGATGTATCCTTTTTTTTATAATGTCCTCTGGAGTAATTAGAGCTTTGAGTTATGAAGTCAAGATTCCTGGGCCATTGCCAGAACAGATTTGTTTAAGGGGGACACTAGTTCCCTGAATTCCTTTTAAAGGGCTTTGTAACGTCCCAGGCTGCTCTTAATTAGTGATTTAAGAGGGAATACATCTGTTTCACTGAGGATTGTGAAAATTATTATTTAAATTGAAATGTTTAATAAATGGCTCTTTGAAAGACTACGGTATCTTCAAAATGAGACGTGTCTCACAGAGTAATCAGGTGGATAGTGATCTAGCAGTTCTACTTGCCGGGTCTTTTTGGAGCCAAAGATGAACAAAAGCATCAAAGACCCTTGGAAACATCATCTGCCATTGAATTGGATTTCATACTTCATCATTCATTCACTACCTCCATTTTTTTTCTATAAACTTCAGGTTTAACACTTCATTTACTAGGGGAAAGGCAGTAAACAATTGTTGATGTTGGTAGAAGTTTGTCCGTAAGAAGAAGCAGTATCACTTATTAGAGAAATTGATGATACTTCATTTTTATCACACACAGACCATCATGGCAACTCAAATACTGCCACTAGAATATGGATTTTTCTACCAAATTTAAAGCTAGCTCATGGAAGACAGTCTTAGGCTTAAAAGGCATGCAGGTAGTCTTTGCTGTATTAGAACTGGCGAACCTCAGAACGGAGGGGCTGGGGCAGATGACAGCAGAAAGAGGAACTCCACATCAAGAAGCTGCTGCTTTTAGCAAACTCTTCCTTGAATACATGAGGAGACAGGTATTTATAAGCACAGCATTACCATCCCCTACAGCTCACAGATCTTGAATGAGTAATCAAAACCTGGATATTTGGATTCTTCATTTACCTGTTAGTTTCTGAGCCCCCTTACTGCCATCTTCATTTATGTTTTTTCTGGAGTGTGGCGTTTTTGGTGTTTTGTTTTGTTCAGAGGGGGAGAATGCATTAGAGCTGAAAATAAATAGTGAGGTTATTTTCAGCTCTTCTAAAGGCTTGAGAAAAGCAGCAAGTGTTGCAAGACATGCAAGAAAGTTGAAGAAAACCCATTGGGACACTAACTGGCAGTGCAGAATTAGGAAGGCTGGACTCAAGAGTGGGGCAGAGCTGGACCCAGCTTTTTTCAGAAACGTAAACATCCCATGATGTTCATCAATATCCTTCCCATTTTTACATTCCCATAATTTTAAATATATATTTTGCTGTCTCACTTAGCCTTCTGCAATCCCCTGCAAAACTCCCAGTGTTTTGTAGAAGGGAACAGGTGAGGAGATGCGATAGCGCAGCTCCTGTGTGACTAACCACATGGAGAATCACATTGACAGACACTCCATAAATTGCCCACATTATAGAACATTGATGATACCATTAAAATGGTAAATTTAATATTATAGTACTATTAGATTTCTCCCTCATTAACTCTGATCTGATAAACAACCTCCGGCATATTTGGAAGGTAATAGTCACCTTACAATCACCACTGCTCCTCTCTGTCTGGCATTTCAAACTCCTATAGATTTATAGTTCTTCTGTCATCTAGTCTGTACTTACTCCTTTATTTTTTTTCTCTGAACTTGTGCTTATAAGCAGATCCTTTTCTCGAGGGCCTTGGGCATGCAATTAAAACTTCACAGCAAGAATGAAGTCATCCTAAATTCCATTCCTGAGACTTAGGACAAAATCGGTTTTAGAGGATAAAATGAACCCGGTGTTCAGGCAAGCACGATGAAGACCTCCAGAGGTGTTTTGGTACTGGGAACTTTGTAAGGGTTGGTGCAGGGTAATGCTGGTAGCAGTGGTTGTGGTTTTGGCTTCTGCAAACAGGTATCAGAGCAGCCTCTGCGAAATCTTGCTGGAGATGAAGGTGGTGAAGAGGGAACCAAGCAGGTGCTGTGGCAGGGGCTGGGATGGGGGCTGGGCACAGCCCTGCCAGGCAGAGCAGCCCTGCTGTATATGGGAGCTGGGAAAGCTCAAGAAACTTTTTTCAGCTGTGTCTGTCCTGCAGAGACAACTTCCACTCCTCAACCTTAATCCTCAAGCAGCAAAACCATGAGCTGAAGCTTAGCAGAGTAACCTTAGCTCCTCTGGACTGGCAGGGAGCCTTCTGTGGAGGTATCACTTGCCTCCTTGTTTTCCTAAGTGAGTCATGGTTTAATTAGAGCGCTGTCTCAAGGAGGAGGTGGTTGTTATACATCACCTATCACAATGTAAAAGTGGAAAGCGACGCTGAAATGCTGACCCTTAATCTGAAGTGCACCATCTGTGTTTTATTTCCACAACTTGCTGAGTTTACAGTTATTTGAATTCACAGTTTGTTCCCCATTTGCTGTTCCCACATGGTAAGTGAATTGGATCCAAAATGTACTGATGAAAGATTGAGAAGTCTGTTGGAGAAGTTTGTTCCTACCTACGAGAGTGCTGTATCTCACACTTCTTCTACCCTGTGAGTTAAATCCCGGCTGTAAAATCTTCTCTCAAGATTGCATGGTTGGAAGTTGGGGTTACTGTAAGGACAAAGGCTCCTTTCCACATCCTGAAGTGATTTATGGTTTGCCTTTGACTTTCTGCTCAAGAAGATGTAGAGAGTTCACTCCTATCTGACACAGTATTTGCTGCACTATTCCTGCAAATTGGTGTGGATGCTTATCTGGTGGTGCTTGGCATTGGAGCACAACTCTTATTTGATATTTTTTCTTTGTTAGTATGAGCCAAAGTGTTTGATGCTAAAATAAGACTGGGTATGATACAATGAAGGGAGCTGTAATTATGATTGTAGCTATTACGATTTCATAGTGCTACTTTGAACTACTCTGGTTTTAGAATGGCCAAAACAAAGTTGAATTTCATTTATTCTCCTTTGTTTCTATTTTTTCTACTGGCAGCAAGTATTTTCTTAAGACATAGCTAACTGAAAAAGGTATAAAACTTAAACATGTTGTATTTCAAAAGCAAGCCATCAAAATGCTGAAGGCTGTATAAACTTAAATTCCTTCTTTGGCTTTTGCTGTAGACCACACAAGCTCTGAGAAATTGATTACTCTGCTGCTTGAAGGGGCTTTCATGATACAGAAACAGAGGTTTGCATTGAATTTCTTTCTTTGTGTGGGACTTTTTTTGGAAAGAGAAAAAGCCTTTAAACCCCAGATTAAAAATAAGTCATTTCATTGTTTCCTTTTCCCCCTCTTTAAAACTTATGAAAGAGTTTTCATAAATGATTGGGGAGCTGCATCTCTGAATAAATGTTAAGTAAAATGCTCCATTTCTTTTTCTAATAAAGAGGCTTTTTTCTGGAATGTCCCATTTAGGTGCTGCCTCATTGAAGTATCATCTGGTAAGCGAGTTTCAGTGTGGCTTGTGTAGATTCTTTTTGTGTGGATATGAAGAAGAGGGGCAAGGAATTAAGAGTTATTTATTTTTTCATATAACAATCTCAAATTTGCTGTATCCAGTACTCTCATCCAAGGGGTGAGTACTCTCATCCAAACCCATCAAAGGGTTTGGACTTCCCATGGAGACTGTGAGCTGACCGGACACATACCCAAAAACCAGCCTGAGACACAATGAGGCTGTCATTGAAAGATCAGGAAGGTGATTCTTGAGCCAAAGAGTTTTTATCTGTTTGAGTTGTTTGTTTTTTTTTAAATGAGAGACAGATAATGGGCCAGCACCTTGGGCCAGATAGTGTTTTTATGAAAATGTTTGTGTCCTGTAAAATTAGGACTCTTTTATATATTTATAATCAGGTCATTCCCCAGTTTGTGTGCAGCTATTCCTCTTCTGCTGGTAATACCAGACTTGCTATCTCGCGGTGTCGTTTTGCCCTACCTACCCCATACACTTTTGAGGACTGACTACTTCAGCTGTTTGCGCTGATGGGTTTGGTAGTGGAAGAGAGATGATGTTTTTTCTTTACGTTGCCTGGCCCTTGCACACATGCTCTGTAAACGTCTGAGCTGTCACCTTGCGTCCGCACCTGTCCCAAGCCGCTTTGCAGTGGTTGTTGGCTGGTGTGGTTCCAAACTTCTGCTTGTCAGAGCAGCAGCAGTGGGTGCTGTCCCTGCCATGTCTGCGTCCTGGTCCATGGGAGCAGGTGAACAAGGGTTGCCCCGCAGCACCCTGTGCCTGCCTCACCAGCACCTCCCGTGTGGTCCTCGGGATCTGCACATCCCTGCCTGTCTCGGTGGAGCTTCACAAGTCCCAGCAAAGCAGCCGCTGAGCTGCAGGTTTCCTTGCAAGGCTGGAGTCCCCTGGGATTTCAGTACTGCATCTAAGCAATCCTGTCCTGTGAGATATGTGGAAAGCGTCCAAGACGGACACCTGCTGGCTCTGAAGCACTCAAGTGCTTTTTCCAAAATATCTTTGGCCCCAGTTCTTGATGTTTACTTTTAAAAACATACAGACATGTGTTGGCTGTAAAAGAAAGGAAAAAAAAACCACATTCCTCCTATCACTTAAATTCCCTGTGGATTTAAAAGGAAGATGAAAGTTGGTACTTTAAGAGAAACTTGAAGCCCTTGGGATAAACACAGCAGAAAACAGAAAAATACTCTGTATTCTGTCTGATTGCTTGCAGAAATGAGCGCTGTATCTCCTATGGAGAGAGAGACAGAGCTAGAAACACACATTCACACAATTCCCTCATTCTTGTGCCTTGCAAACTAGGACAATACCATTTTGCACTTCCCTGGGCATATTCTCAAACAGCAGCTCATTGAACGTGATAAAGAAATAAAAAGGCTGAGGGAGAAAAGAGAGGGAGGGGGAAATCTGCCTCGTGGCATTTCAGATCTCCAGCATACACAGGTGCTTTTTAATCCCTCTGGCCTACATATTCCACAGCCCCTAGGAATAGAGGAGTCGTGATGTAATGCTCTTTTCCTCACACTCCCAGCTTAAATACAGATGGAAATTGTTGTCATGTGTTAGAAATGTCACCAATAATATAAAAGGCAGGCTTCTGCATTCTCCCTTTTGCACTGTCAGCTGCTGCTGCCAGCTTATTCTTCCCTCTCAAACCCATTGTCATGTGGCAGAAACCCTGATGTAAGTAAGCCCTGTCCTCCCCCTGCTTATGATCCCTGCATTTTTTATTCCCCTCTGCTGCAGTGCTGAGGATCATTACATACCACGACTTAAAGACAAGACCTCACAAAGGAAGGATTAATCTTGTATTTGTGCTTGAATTTCGAAGGACTCAGGCAAGTGAGAATGTTCTGTTGTATTCTCTGCTTTTTTTTTTTCCTTCCTCTTTCCTAGATGCTAACGTAAGACATGAAAAGCAGCAAATGTGATAAGCCAGGTCCGTGTTTACCGCGCGAAGCCAGCGGTTCCTCAGCTGCGGGTTGCGCGTGTGAGGAGAGCGGGTTTAGCGGGAGGCAGGAGTGGCTGTGGGCTTGGGAAGGGAGCTGCGGAGCGGGGCTGCACAGCCATAGCCCAGCCTGGGAGGACAGATGGCTAGTGCTGCTTTTTAATTCATCAAGCAGGCTTTACGTGAGGCCCGTTGGCGAGCGGGTGTGCCGCGAAAAGCGGGGTCAATGGGCACGAATAGGCTGAGATCAGGACCAGATGCCTGCCGAACAATGGGGCTTTTGAAAGAAATGCGGGAGGAAGCGTGGCGCTCGCTTTGTACAGCCTCCGCATTGCAGGTTGGAATGGGGCAGCTCCGATTTAATGAAGTGCATTCCTAAACGTGGTCGTCAGCCCGGGCTGGGAGACAAGGGGACATGTCAGAAGGGGGCTTGTGGGGCCGGCGTGACGGGGGGAGCGACCTACTGATGGATCGCCCCGAACAATGCGGTCTTAGTGTTGGATGGGAAAAACCATCAATACATCCCTGTGCATATTAATGCGATACAGCAGGTGTTGCTAGATGTCTGTCCCCGCATTGTTCTCCGGTGGCTCAGCCGAGGAGGGGGCAGGAAGGAGACCTCGGAGGGATGCACTCATCTGGGCTGGAAATGTAGCTGCTCCACAGACGGCCGCGCATGCCGAAAGTAAAGCGGGAGGCGAGAATCGGCGCGTTTCTGCTCCTGGGGTTGCAGCGTGGGGCAAGGTGCTGGCTGCTGAGAGCTGAGCTGGGTAGTGGTCCCCTGTGCTGGCTCTGGAAAGTAAAGGGAGGATGGGCTCAGAGGGTTGGGCGCATCTTAAAAGCATAGCAGGGCCAGGAGGTCCTTTATTCTGCAAAACATCCTCTAAGCAGATGTGAGTGCTGGGAAGTGAATCTCCTGGGAGCAGGCTGGGTCACCAGGGCAGGGGACAAGGAGGGAGGAGGAGGCAGAGATGGTGTCTCAGTGGGAATTCGGCAGTGAGAGAGTTAAAAGGGGCATCTATTTTTAAGCTTCTCCAGAAATACATCAGTCATGAATGAGTGGCAGAAGCTGTGTGTGAATTGCAAGAAACAGGGTGTATGACAGATATAAAACCAAACAAAATACCGATTTCTGCTTTTGCGTGTATCCTGCTGCCCTGGCTGGATATCCCTCCTTAAGCTCGCTTTCCATGTAGCAGAAGTAACATCCCAAGATATTTACAGCCATGTTAGCCAGCGTAATTCTTGAAAGCTTGGCGGGGAGGGGGGGGGAGGGGAAGAAGTGTATGTTCTGTAATTTATTATATGTATTTCTTAATAAAAAGACACCCATTTAATTGCTGCCATTGTGTTGTCTGCTTCCCTTGTGATTTGTGACATGCTATACTGTATTTGTCAGTGGAATGAAAGGGGTCTTTGTTCCTTATTCATATTATGGCACACTGCATCCCTCAGTGAAAACGGAATATTTGCCTTCAGAGCTAACTTAGCTGGTGATCTGTGTCCGCTCCTTACACTGGGAAGGGTTTCTGTTTTTTCCCAGGAGTTTCAGAGGAATTTGCAGACAAGGCTTGTGTTATTTTATTTATTTATTTTTGCTTATCAGTGTGGTAATAGCGATGAAGAGTGATCAACTTCATTTGCCTATGGGACAGGTAAATCGTGGCCAGTGGCTGCAGCAGCTTTGCAAATTGCGGCTGCCTTCTTATGCATCCCTTGTCTGTGGATGAACGGCCAAGCCGACCATGAACTAGGATTTAGTCCTTGTGCACCTTTGATCGTTTACTGCTGTGTAAACTGCCAGCAAGAGTTTAGAAAAATAAACCAAAAGGCTGTAATGTGGACAAGCTTGTGTGCCCGTTCAGATGTTGGCCAAGACCATGGGTTAATAAAGTCAGGTTTTGAACGGCCAGATCTGAGAGTGACTATCTGGGGATGCCAGTAGCACTTGTAGAGCACTTTCCTGCCACTGGTGCTGAGTGTGTGCTGGATGAGGTAATGGTATCGTCTAACACCCACAGCGTTATCAGTTGCTATGTATTTACTGTCCTTTTCATGCTCTAGCTACTTGGTATGAGTCTGTGTGCATGTAAATGATGGGAGTGGCTTACAAGTGTGGCAGCTGGAATTAGTAGCCAAAAAGGATCCAAATTTAAGGCAGTGCTTGCCCAGACAATTAATAAGACTTCTTTTAATGCACTTACATTGCATAAATATACGGAGCATGTCTTTAAATTGAACTACCAGATTCCTCAGCTTGAGCTTTGTTGTTAATTATGCTTATTTTCCACTCTGTAGTGCATATGGAAAAATGGGCAAAATGCAAAGTTTAGCTCAGTCCCAGGAGGTTATGGTCTGCTGTGAATGGCTTTGCTGAGCCAGAGGGTCTGGCTCAGTAGCTGGCCAGATTGTGAACCTGTTGCTTGTTGATGTGTTCCTCCTGCAATGGGGGAAATTATATCAAGGAATAACTTTGCTCTGAAGAGAGCAAGGATTTGCTCAGTGGTGCAGAGGAGCAGGGAGTTTTTTCTCCTCTGCCAGCTTGTTTCCACTCGTCATTGCCTACTGCTAGCTCCTGTCAGATGGAACAGTGATGGATCCATGTAGATCCAAGAATGATGCTTCACCTCCTTCTGGGAAACTGCTACAGAGCTGGTGAGAAAGCAGTGGCAGCTGCTCCAGGAGCACTTCAGCTCCTTGCTGTTGAAGTGTTGCAGAGCCAGGTTTTGCCATAAGAGCAACAAGCCTTTTCCAGTTGAATTTTCTTTTTTTATATACACTCTTCTAATGCAGGTAATCCAGCCTGCAATTTGAGGCTTAGAGTATCCCTTTCGTCGTTATTGACAACCCCTAGCACAAGTAAGGCTGTCATAGCAGTCAAAGTGTTGCGGAAAGAAAAAAGCAACAATGAAAGCCATTAATTCGGCAGCAGAAGCTGATTAAATGGTGCTGGGTTCTTGACTCTGTACCTGACAGTAATAATACTCACCTTGCATTTCAGTCATTTACAAGTTCATATGCTGCAGGTAAAGCTCTTGCCTGCACTTTGAAGCTTGTGTATAGATGTCTTTCTGACAGCCTTCTGCCCCTTCCAGTGCACTGAGTCTTTAAATGGTTATGGCAAGAAATGCTTCTGAAATTAATGCATGTTAAGTCATTTTGGTCAAGAGATGCTGGGTGCTGTGGTATTCAGTAAAGCTTATTCAAAATGTGGTGCTGTTTTCAGTCAAATTCTGCTAAATCCTGTCTAGAAATCCTCTGAATATTTTGCTCTTGAATATTCCGGTAAGCACGATGACTGGTTCACTGTGTTAATCCTATATGGTCTTTCTGTCTGCAGCTAATCCTGAGCTGTTGTTCCTGTTCTGCATACATGAGTAAGATTCCTTCCCCCTTCCCTTGATGATATCCAGTAGAATTCCAGCTGACTACTAGAAGATAACAGCTCAAATGTCCTACTCTTCCTTTTTCGTCTCAAGTATGAGAGTTGAGTTTCTCCTGCTAAAAAGAAAACAAACCACACAACCTGGAGGAGTAGGAAAAATACCGTTGATGTCTTGTGTTCTGTCTGCAGGCACTGGCTCTGACTGTGCAGGATTTCTTCAGGAATTTCAGCAGCAGATATATCTGGAAGAAAAAACATGTTTAAAGCAAGTTTCTGAATTCACATAGATCTGACAGAATTTCTATCATAGCTTTTCATTAATTAGTGATGAAGCTGAGAGTGATGGCTATGGTAAATATTGCTCCCCTAAAAGTTACTGGATTTTCCTAGTTTTTCCTTGCACAGTGAAATGCAGAGAGGAACAGTGATTTTTTTTAATTCTTTTTTTTTTTTTTCTCTACAAAGCTAGACCTACTTGTGGGAGATGTGCTTTGGCAATATCTGTCCCTTTCTGGTGGAAAAAACATTTCCTTTGGGACAGTTAGTATCACCTCAAAATTACTACCTGACCATTTTTTCAGATTTAGTAGAAAAGCTTGTGTAAGGAAGGGAGATAATGGAGGATTGATTTTCCCCACCTCAGTGATTTCATCCATAGGACAGATGCTGTATCTTGCCATAGTAAGGTTAGCATACTTGCATAAAATATGTTAATAGCAGTATGTCTCATATTTACATAGTTGCATGAGATGTATATATTTGGCATGTGTGTCATACAAATGCTCACACTTGCACTTAACTGCTAGCTTCAAAATGTCATGAACTAGAGAGTCCATGGTAACTTAAGTAAAACTTTTTCTTAAAAATTGCATAATATTTAGTTGATGTAAAATGTCATAAATGCCCACATCTTTCCTTGGAAGAGAGTGAGATTTTTTTTTTTTCTGTCAAAGGATTCATTAAGAAAATGAAATCCAAGAAGAATAATAGTTGACCCAGCAGTCTGAGGCCAACGAAAGGTGAAATTCCCAACAAAACCATGTAAAGTCAGCCCTCAGTGAGCTGTGCCTTGGATGACTTGGTTATATTTTTCTGAAAATTTTCAGTATTGAAATAGGGGAAAAAATTACTAGATGAGTAACATAGACCTGTCAGCAATGGGAATATGGCTGTGGCTATCACTTACTCTGTTGAAAAGTAGCTTGTTGCTTTCTCTACCCAGAGTTAGCGACACACCCAGAATGTGCAGTTACCACCTTCTTCGTTTGCCTGAGGAAGCTCTTAATCCATCGTAGACTGGAAATTTTAATTTATTTGAGGTTTTGTGTGTTTTGTTTTCATTAGGGTACAACACTGCCTTTTAATGCATTTGAAGATAAGAATCAGGCACCCAGAAAAATAAAAGCTCTGAGAGTGTCGTTACTGAAATCATGATACACTGGGGAAAAAAGTAAAATTGTTCCTCTCTTCTCCCCTGTGTGCGGCCTCTTTGGGTACAGGTTTTACCAGAAGCCTTTGGTAGGTTTCTTGCTAGCATTGAAAACACTGTGGTGTTGATTTCTTAGATGAATTTAAACGAACAAGGAGCAGCTGAATAATAGTGATGTAGAAGGTGCTATTGGAAATGCACGCTTTGTCAGCACTGCGGTGGTGATTAGTAGCGTGTCATTTCCTTGATAGTGTGCTAACAGTTCGGCACCAGAATGCAAGCCCTTGATAAAGGCAGGGAAGTGGCTGGAGGGAAAAAAGTCCCCTCTTCCTCTCTTTTTATACAAACCATGAAGAGCCTGAGGCTTGAGACATCCTCTGAGGCTTGGGCTGTCTGAGGACCCCAAGTCCTCTGCTTTAGCGGAGGCTGGGAATGGGCTATAGCAGTGCACGCTACTTGCACAGTGCTACGGTGATGTAGCACCGTAGTTTAGTTGACAAAAGCTAATGTCCTGGTGTTGACAAGGCAATATTTTAACATGTGATAATCTGTCATCCTAAACTCTTAAGGGAAATCAAGGGTTGACCACATTCAGATGCATGAGCTAAAGCTGTCACTTGCCTTTTTTGCACAAAGACTTGGATTTTTTTTTAATTTCTTTTTTTTTTTTTTCCCGGTGAAGACGAAGTCAACTCATTTTGAGTTCTAATCAGGAAGTGATTCAGAGTCTATGCTCATTAAATCCTTCCCTTCACTCCTGGGACTGCCAGTGAGGATGTTGCACATTACCTGCTGATGAGATGATGTTTTTGTGAAAGAGATGAATGCCCCAGAAAGTATTCTCACAGTGCCAAAGCACTGGGAAACTGGAAAGGGTTTAGAAAGCCACAGCGAGGCTGGAATTTGAGTACTTGAGCTAGTTTTGTCATCATTCTGTTAAGTAGCTGCTTACCTGTGTCTTCAGTTGTATGTGATTTAGGGGACATGGAGGTTGAGCCCTCTTGTTCTTGTCATTTGAAGTTTCAGATTTTCTTTGGGTTATTAGGGTACAACACAGCACTTAATTCCTCTTATCAGCTCCTTTAGTTATCATTTGTTTGGATGGATCCTTTTCAATTTTTTCCATTTTTCTCTTTCTCATATTTCATCTATTCTATTGTTTTATTAGTTCAGTGGCCTTTTTGGGTCACTGGAGTCTAACTAGTCTGACTTTTATAAAGGTCTTGGTGACTAAATATTAGTGACCTCTATTCATCTTCCGTGTGCTCCTCCACGGCAGTACAGTCTGATTTTGAGCTGCACAGTGTTACAGTATCAATGAGTTCATCGCTTGGTGAATCAAAACCCATTTCTTCTCCACAGATGAAAGTGTCTGTTCACTACATTGCATTGCTGAGTTTCTACTTCAGTGTTTGGGATCCCTGCAAAGAGTTGGAGGAGAAACCAGCCTGTGGAGCTTCACTATCCTAACTAAAATAAAGACATGTACTGTGACACAATTAAAAATATATTGTTGGATTCAGCAGAGTCCTAGGAAAGACTAACAAGCTAAGTATGATTGACTTGAATTTCCAAATTATCTAAGAGGAAATGGAAGAGTTCACATTAACTTCTTTAGGGAGCTTGTTATACTAACAGAAGTCTTTTTGGCAAATTCAGCCTTGTGTTGGCAGGCTCATATTTTGGGACAGTCCTTTGTGGGCACCATCTAAGAGGTATTTCCCTAGGTTAGACTAGCTCTTGGTCAGAGATGAAGAGACATGGGTCTTAGGATAATTTGGGGTTCCAAGGTTAGGAAATCTCAGAATTGAGGCTGCCATAATTTGGCCATTTTACTCATTCTATTCTGCTATTATCTGGACAAGCCTTGTCAGGTAGACAGGTAAGAAGATAAGAGCTTTCCTCTTGCTCAGACTTGCTTTCACCTTCTGGTAACCCTCTATGTCATTTGTTATTCTCTGCTGCACACCAAGGGGGGTGAGAAACAGGTTTTATAAGTAAAATAATGTTCAGCATCAGGATGGAAGAACTCTTGAGAAATATCTTCATGCACAAAGAGAAACAAAAGCTGTTGAAGTAACCTGGACTCTGTGGCCTGTGGTAGCTCAGAAGTACTTAATCTGGGGGACCGTAGCAGGCATCTTTTTCTGTGTAGTGTTTTAAGGCTTCTGAAAATGGCAGAGGGAAGCAAAGGAACACCCCTAAATTTCAAAATCCTGCCTTCCTCCCAAAAATGAGAGGAAACTGTTAAGGAGAGGCCAAGAACAACTGTGGGAGATTTCATCCACAGTATTTAAAGTTTGGGGAACTTTCTAATGGAAGTTGCTGAAAGCATCTTATAACGGAGTGTGTGAAACAGGCTTTTCAGGTGTTTCAGCTGGCTGCATCTGACATACATAAAGCTTATTTTCTTAAGCAAGGGGAGATTTTAATGCTGCCCAAATGTTGCTTTTATATGTAAAACTCTTTGCATCTCTAGCAGCAAAATGGCACGCTGTCACCATGGGGAGATCTTTAAATTGAAGGACCTTTCTTTAATAAAGGTCTGCTTCATTGTAAAGGAGCTACCGGGGTTATATCATCTTGGAGGGTGAGCTGGTAAATGAGATCTTATTATCTCAGTGTGTTCTTTTACTAAAATATTTAAAAGTGGCTCACTCCTGGTGAATTACCTGCTGACCTGATCCTCTAGCAGCCTTATTAAATAGTTGCCTGTTGTAACATTCTTTGTGAAGTTAAAGCGTGTCCCACTGCACTAAGCACTATTTCAGATATCCCCATTATAACAAAAAGCCTTTATATAGTAATAGTGCAAACTGATGGCTCTCATGGGTGCTTTCATAATGAGGTTTTATGGTAACTATTCTCTGATCCCTTTTCTCTGTTTTCCAGTGTATCAAATTTACTCAATTTCTCTCCGTACTCATAGAGTTTAAGAAATTTGCTCTTCTAACTCCTCCAGTGTTCCAGACAAGAACACTTATGATACAAAAAGAGTTTACCAGAGCAAACGGTGGCATAAAATAAAGGTATCTTTGCAGAGCACCATTGCTAGGGCTGGTGTGGCTTAATGAGCTTCTGCTTCTCAGCCAAGCTGCTGTAGGTAGCCAGGTACGCACACCCCGCCCTCAGCAAATGCAAGAGGAAGTCAGTGAGTTCGAAATCTTAAACTTTTGCTATTTAAAAGCTCATACTCGAGTACTGGGGTGCTCTGATGCTGTTGCATGGCCACTGGTAACTTGATTTCTTTTGGTCACCTGTCTATAACCTGAGAAGAGCTTTAAAAGCAAATAAATATTTCTGGTCTCCATATGGTGGTAGGCAGCTGCCCTTGCTGGTGCTATTTGAGGTTTGCAAAACTGTTACAGCAACAGAACTAATGGGGATGTGACCAGCACCTGAACAAACAATTGCACTTGTGCCTTGGGCTTTGAAACTCTATTCCTTGGATATTCTTGGGTGGAGTGGAAGAAAACTTAAACTCCTTTGATGTCTTTCCTGACCTCATATCTAATTACACTATATTTTTTATAGCTTTCCCTCAGGATTTTCTTATTTTAAATGCATTTTACAAATACACATTTAAATAAGCCTGACACTATTAATATTTTCAGTGTAGTTGTTTTATACTGCTGACCATCCCCTCGGTACTTGAACCTCTTCCTACAGAGAGCCTTTGGTGTGCTTCAAGAACCTGTGACCTGTCCTTCTCACTGAAATAGAGAGCACAATCAGGTTAAAACCTTCTGGTTTTTCTCCCTTGACTCATATACTTTCTCCCGGTTTGACTATGGTTTTATCCTGATGAATGTAGGCCATGAGAAATAGAGGTGCTCAGAAACTGCCAGTGCTGGCTGTGTGATTTGTTCCAGTCAGGTTTGCCAAATCCCCTCTTTTTGCATTGAGACTTGTGGCAGTGGGAGTTGGCAGCGTGTAGTGGGAGCTGCTGGTCTGCAGCACAGCTTTGCGGTGGCGAAACAGGCTGATGGGTATCTCCTAGCTGTGTATTCTCTGGAAGCTTCATGTCTTTCCCACTGGCTGCCTTCACCTCTGCATGCTCTAGGCTTATCTGTCTCCCAAAAAAAAAAAAAAGGGGGATTGAGGAAATGACCCGTCCTAAGACTACCGCAAGCTCTGCTAATAGGAGAGTGTTATGGCCGGGTGCAGTGATGCGTCTTCTGCATATCCTGCCACAGTTTATCTCAATCCTGAGGATTATTTTTGCCCTCTGAAGAGCTATTTTGTTGGGTGTCGGCTGTGTTTCAGGAAAAAGAGGGGGGAGGGGGAAATAAAGATACAATTCAGGATGTTACATGAAGCAACAGCAAGGAATAATCCTGCTTTATGGAAAAATGCTGTAGGAGCTGATGTGGCTGCTCCTTTGGTCTCTGGTGCTCTCACAGCCCTACAGCCTGCCCAAACTGAGCAGCGGTAGGACTAAACCAGCTCTTGCATTCAAAGCTTCTCTAGCTTCAAGTTTTATTAAAAAAGGTTTGTTGGGCTCTGCTTGCAAGCCAATCCATACCACACCATGCTGAATGTGAGGTCTGATACCATCTCAGTAATTAAGTGCCAGCATCCTACAGCACAGTGGACTTAATAGACTGTCAGCAGCTTAAATGCCACCTGATATTAAATTTATCAGTCTTAACTTCTTCGGCATTCTGCAGCTGACACACGGTAACAATGACTATGGCAAGTTATGTATAGACAGTGCCTACTGCACAGACACTGCTTGGTTGCTTTAATTGCTGATCTGTTATCTTCCTCAAAAGGCAGGAGAAGTGAAGGAGAAGAAAGGCAGCACTACACTTAACGGCAGGTTTTTGCCCAGCTCCCATCAGTCTGTTCTCTAGTAGACCTTTTGAGTTTCCAGTGCATCAGGCTTTGATGACCAGCAAGGCAGCTGTGACCACTAGGCAGTGGGAAAGGGTGCAGGGCGCAGGTCAGCCCACAAAACACGGGTGTGATGGTGATGGAGATGCCCTGTGAGTGCTGGCACTTGATGTGCAGGGTGCTGGGAGCTGGCTGTGTGAGCAGGGCTGGGCTTTTCCCCCCCATCTCATACAGGGCACTCACAGCCACCACCAAACTGGCTGCTGCTACAGCTAACTGCTTGTTTTTTGATGAAGTGGCCCAGTTGTCACAAGGAAGGGAGCAACAGTGAACAGCCAGCAGGTAGGAGTGGGCCTGGGGCTTGGATTTACTTGTGCTGCTGTGGAGCTGCACCCTTATTGACTGCTGTTTGGGGCAAAGCTCTCCGTTACGCAGCATTATGTGGAAGACACGGTACTGTAGGGTCCTAGTTGCATTAGAGTTCCTTCTGCCTCCCCGAAATACAAATAATGGTGAGAATTCATCCCTCTCTACCTTATTTCCTCCCATTGTAAGCTGAAGCTGATGATACGATTCTTTTTAAAGCTCTTTGGGATCGGTGGATGAAAAGCGCTATGTAATTATTAAAGTGCAGCTTTTATGGTGCTGCCTTTAGAAGGAAGGGAAAAAAAATATATTCACTTGGCAAAATATTGTGCCGTAGATGGAGCTTTGGAAATCTGACTTTTATTTTTAAAGCTAAAATTTAAAAGGACAGTTCTGCTGTTTATTCTCATACCAAAACCAGGCCTGTGTTGAGGCTTCATAGAAGCTTTCTGCGTCACCGGAAATGTAGTTTTTAAAAAAAGAAAAAAGAAGAACACAGTGAAACAAAAGAAAGGCTGGTCAAAAATAAAATGAAGTATAGCCAGTGATGCCTGTGAGTGCCACTTGTCTGTCACTGGGACTCAGAGATGCTTAGGCAATGTAACAGCAAGTTCTTAGTGGTGTATATGCTTCTGGCCACATCGTTTTTGTGGTCCTTAAGTTCAAATGCTTGTCTGTTTCCTGAAATGAAAGAAGTGAAAGCTTTCTCAAAAAAAGAAGCCTACACATTCTGAAGCAGCTGTGCTGCATACAGTTAGCCTGGGAACTACCTCAAAATACCGTTTTTACCTACTTGGAACAGACAGAGGCTGATATGAATGCCTCATTGTTTTGTCTCAAGATTATTTTCCCAGAAAATATCTTTCAAAATATTTATTTTTTTGTAAATGCATGCATATAATTATAGATAAAGGCTAATTTGCGTCTCTGAATGTTGTACTGTCAAATGGAGGCTGAGTGGTTTAATATTAGAAAGGGACTTCACATTTAAATCATGCCTATGTGCTTTTTGTGTTTTTACAATAGATTCTGTAGCTAATCATCCCCTAAACTGGCTTTCCTAAATAACCTGCAATGTTAGATAGCCTAATGGTTTAGTTGGAAAATGGGAAGCAAAAATGCTACTGCATTAGGTCAAGACTGCAATATTGTAGTTAAAAAGAAGACAAAAAATAATACCACATTTCTCCAGCCATGTGCACTCAGCTTTGCTGAGCACATGGCCTTGCTGATCACCAGAATGCTGGAAAGTTTGATGAATTTGACTAATTCATTGAAAATGTCAAAAAATGTAATGGAAACTAAGTAGTACGTAGTTTTTTTTATAGCAAACTTCAAACTGCAGGGTGTAATTTTTGCTCAGAACATCACAGGATGTTATCAATCAATACTCAGACTTTAATTTCCAGTTTAAGCCTACCCATGTGCAGATTTTTGGAACATGAGGATAAACTCATGACACTCACCATGGTGGGATCATCCAAATCATGGAAAGAAAAAGCTGTGGAAGTCAACTTTTTCAGTCTCAAAATCAATAAAAGCAAAGTATTTCAGGGGATAAGTCTGCTTTCCCATGCATTGCGCCAAGTTGTTCATGCTCACCATTTTTTGTTTTGTTTAGTTGGGTTTTTTTGTGTGATATCAGATGTGCCTTGATCAAACAGCAAACAACTCTGTCCATCACCCAGCTGGAAAAAAACTAATGCGCTGCAATATACAGCTCAGCTAGTATTCGTATGGTCAGCCCACATCATAATGATTTAAGTGATCATAAAGCTGTTCTTTTTATAATACTCAATAATACAAAAAAAGGTTACTTGGTAAGTAACTTACTAGTTGCCAAAGTTTTCAGAATTCTTTTGCTATGGAACTGTTCAGAGGTTCCTGTGAAATCTATTATTTATTTGTAAGCCCAGATGAAAACACTCAACTAAATATGACCCCAAATAGTTAAAACATTTGCAAGTTACAGAACCGTGGCCAAAAGAAAAGTCTTGTTTCTGCCAAGAAAATACTTAATTTAAAAAAAATGTCATTTTACAGGTAGTTAATTTTTAATGCAGACAGGTGTCTTTTTGCTGTTTAAAACCTGTCTTTTATTGGGCAAGAGATATTGCAAAATGGAATAGCTATGGAGAGCTTGTGGAAACTTGTTTTGGAATGAAAAAAACCTGCAATTTTAGCACTCAGTATTTTTTGTGTGTGCTTACAAATGCCTTTGTGTGGAGAACTGAGGGGAAAATGTTGCCTTTACAGCCCTGATGCATTCCAGGTATGAGTTTTCCAACTATAAATTGTCTTAATTCCCTTCTGATATGTGGTTTTGGAGTTTCAGAGAGAACAGTTGTGTTCTGTGGGTATGCCAGAGACAGGGCGTTTCTGTTTGACCGGTCCCATTGATTTCAGGTGAGCGTTGGATTTGGGCTTTGTTTCAGTGGGGCTATAGGTGATGCTTTTGAAGGGAGGAGGAGGAGGAGGATGGTCTTCAGCTCTAGTGCTGCTGTATAGTGGCCACTCACCGGTGTTAAAGTCTGGTTCAAGCCACTTGCTACCAAATTTCCTGAGTTGTTCCAGGAGTTCAGCATCCTCTGATTTGGGGGATAATCAGTCAGTTCGTTTAATAATGTGTGCTTGTTAGCTGGGCTTGAATTTGTTTATTTGTTGTGTTACTAATTTGATGGGAAAGATTTCTTTAATGTATGTATATGGGCATTTGTATGAAGAGCTGCTGCTCCAGTCCTGGTAGCTGCCAGTACTGACCCCTCAGGACAGCACTCTTCAGTCTGGAAATACCTTAGCCTTGTAAATGAGGAATTTGCATAACACTAACTAGAGATTTAAAAGAACAAAGAAAGATGCCTCTTGCCTTTCTCTTGAACCAATTCAGAATCTTGGCTTTGCTTTGTGGCTTTACTACATACAAAATAGGTCCTGGCAAACTTCTGAAAGGATGGGTTGAATTCTTCCAGCCAGGAGACATCCAAATACTTTAAATATCATCTTAAAAGGTACTGTGTTGTAGAAGTTAGAGCCCTGATGGAGGAATTACTGCGTGAAACATTCTTTGCATGTCTTGAGAGATCAGACTTACAATAAAGGAGTTTTCTTGTGGAGAAGATTCTTTCTTTGGGATTGTTCTAAACTTAAGTTGTAACTGCAAAAAGTCCTCCTGCATCACAAGAGAGGCCCACCTCCTAGTCTAACCTCTTCAGCTGGCATAAATCACTGCAGCTTTTTTTTATGTCAGGTCACAGGCTTGGATAAGCATATTTATTCCTATCAAGCTGCTGAATGTTTTGAGGTTCATCTATGACTAACTGAAAGTCTTTAAAAATAGACCAAACATCAGAAAGCTCTTGAAATGTTTTGTGATATTATGTCTACTTTAAATGGGATAGTTTCAATTGCCTCTTATAGTTTGTTCATTTTAATGGACTTTTATCCTCTTTTCTTTCCCTGTTCAAAACAAATGCAGCTCACCTCTGGTATGAGGTCAGACAGGCGCTTGATGAGATTTGCTAATGCCCGTGGTCATAATAACAGGCACGGACCAACTTGACATAAAAGTCCTCCTTTGCGCTCATCCCTGCACATCCAGGTCACCTGCTGGTGTGGGGACAGTCCAGGACACTCTCTGGACTGTCTGACACACAGTAGGCATCTTACTGTCAACTGTATAAAGAGTGAGGTTTGGCATGTGGGTCCTGTGGTCCTGTTACCTGTTGAAGAAAGGCTAATAAAGACTAGGTGAGGGGCCGTAAGACCTAGTATAGAACAGCTTTTCAGATGAGTGTCCCCTTTAACTAAGGATCTTCCCTAGCATTAAGCATGCCATTTGTCTACTGAGATCATGTTGTTGTGAGAATCCTCATGACTGGGCTTTTGGTCCTTGAGAATTTGGTGCCTGTATCAGGATGCTGTTTAAACAAGACTTGTGCTAGTGGATCTTAAATCTGAACTTGTCAGTTCTGGGTTTTTCATTAAAAGAAATTAGCAGTGGTTTGAACTATAGATAGTTCACATCATTGGGATGCAAGACAAAGAAGACACATACTGAACATTTTCGGGTGAATATGAGGGACAGACTATGCACAGCTGTTAGCACCTACAGAGGTCCCAAAAGATGAGATGTTACTTTTTTTTTTCTGTCTCTTCATTGTATAAGGATGAAAAGGCTCCTCTTAAGTTGAAACTCAGTTCTATTCTTCATGAACTTAAACCAGTTGGTGGGGCAGAAAATTTGAAGTGGATGTTGAATGCAAGAGTATCATTGATCCCTACACGGGGCAAGTAGATTATGGACCACACACACAGGCTTGAAAACATTTAATTCTAAAAATCTCATTATATAAGAGAGTAAAAAACAATGTAAAAGACTGGGGGCCATGCTTGCAGCTGGCGTAGATCAGCATAACACCGTGGATTTCAGGGTAGCAACACTGATTTCTGCTAGTTGAGATCTTGGCCTTTAATCTGTCATCAATCTAATAAAATTGAGCTGCTCTAATTACCATGGTGTCTGTCAGAAATATGTTTGCCTGAAGTGATAAAGCTGAGTTGGATCCTGGAGCCTACACAAGTCAGCAAACACTGTGCAAATCTGAGTTAAACCATTTGTTTGCCCACTTAAGGAGAGGTTGTCCACGGTCATGGTATGTGTGGAAAGACAGCGGGGGAGTGAGAGGAACAACTGAAACATATGGCCAAAGTGAGCTGTCTCTTTATTCCAGTGCATCAGGATAAGACAAGCTGTTGAACCGATGAGAAAACTTCTTTATATATACACACCATATTTCAAGATTAAAACTGGAAGAAATTCAGTATCACTGATCTCACATACATGTTTGAATGAAGGTATAGCAAACTGTTAAACTGCAAGCAGGAAAAAAAGCCCCCAAGCCCAACCTCCCCAAATCCATAATAGCTGCATCATTATGTAAAAGAAAACAGCAATTCCCTCACAAAGCATCCATAAACTGAAAGCTTATCAATACTTCCAGATGCTCGCTGACTTTATGATACCGTTAAGTTTAATTGCGCTGATATAATGGATTGTCTTTGCATGGAGCAAGGTGTTTTCAGAATCAGGTTGGGGGGGATGCAAGCAGAAGAGAGGGGTGGCATAAATGGAGACATGCTCTTCGCTGCAGATTAACTGTTAATTTTTGACCTTGTGTTTCTTGAAGAAAAATGAGCAAATGGCATTTTCCCAGTACCTGTGACCTCCTGAGTGGTCGAACTTGAGAACTTTCTGTAGCAGCTGCACTTGCTATGATTTACGCCCTTGCAGTGACAGTTAATTTAGTTTTTTAGTAAGGATCATCCATTTATTATTTAAATTTAAAGCAAGAATTATAATTTTGAGCTCTGTTCCTTGGGCTGATTCCCCTCCAGCCAATGGACAGGGGAGTTTTAGCATTAGTTTTAGGCTGAACAAAAGCCAGCATCCGCTGGGTCTGAAAATCCCATTTTGCAATGAATTCAGGGAGAAGCTTGCTTGCCTGTCCTTGAAGTCTTTTATCAGCAAATGCTTTCCATCACCAAAACCTAATATTTGCAGGTTTTATCAGCTGTCCTACTGGGATAAATTCATCTTGTTGTCCATTCCCATCCTTAATTCAACACATCTGCTTTGTTTTATAAAACGTGGTGACCCACAACTGTTGAGATACCAGTAACATTTGATAACATCAGATCATTTCTAAAAAATTCAGAAAAAAAGCACCACTATTCTCTTATTCCGTATCCCCCAGAAAACTCAGACACCTACAGGGATTTCTTATCTCCAAACCAAGATGCTGCCTCAGAGCCAGGAATGAAAAATACATAGATTTTGTCATCATTTCAGTTACATGTATAAGTAAAGATATCAATGTGACAATCAGTGGCTCATGGTGAGTAACACCAAGTGGCCGTGCCCCAGCTTTGCCGTGGCAGTACCTTCTGAAATGTCCACAGTGAAGAATGCAAAAGCCAGAAAGACCATGTTGTTATTGTAGCATGATCAACATCCCAGGTCAGCGACAGCAATCTTGTTCCTAGTGCGAGGGAACAACAGTAGTGACTGGCCTCCCAGGACAGTCAGGAATTGAAAAATGGATCTTCCAGACCCCTAAAGTTGCAAATGTTTTGTGAGACGTATGGATAGTTTGGTTTTTTTTTTTCCCCTAGAATTTTTGTTTGGTTTAGGGCGGTGCTTTTGTGCCTGAAAGTGTTGCTGAACATGACCTGACATGACAATATCAAAGGAATTACCTTTCATGTAATATAAAATATAAGTGAAAGTTTTGTGGAAAGTATGTATCATTGTTTTTAAACTGAAAAACAGGATTGTGACAATTTTTAAGTGGGAATAATGGAAAGTATGAATTCTCCTATTTATTTGCACATGCAAGCATTGACAACAAGACCAAAGCCATAAGGTATATTCTGGCTTCTGCTGTTGGTTTGATGTTTTGCATGCTTTTCATAAACACTCATAGTCCTGCATTCTCATTTAAGGGGCATACTTGTGTGGTAGCACTCAATTGGGAAAGAAAAATTGCAACCGTTGTTTTATAATGGAGAAATTTGTTTGGCATTGTGTGTACACAAAACAGGATACTGGTTTTGGAAAGCATTGACTAAGTGATCAGCTATTGCAATGAATTTGAACAGAATAATGCAAACAAATGAAGAATCTAATTAAAGAACAAAGAATATTTTATAGAGTCTATATTGGAATTGCTGTCCTAAAGGAACTCAGTTTCTTTTTCTTTTAAGTTCTCCTAGTAGTTCAGCTGTAGTTACCTTCTGACTTACCTGGTATCAATATTCTGCAAAGTACTTTGGGAGCTGTAGTTCACCAAGCACATTTTTACCTACCACCAGATATAAAGTATAATCTTTGGGTTTGTGTGCTGGCTGACAGAGCCCTGCTCTTTCCTTTAGCTTTGTTGGAGCACTTTCATTGTTTTTGATTGTCTTTCAGTTGCAAATCATGTCTTGCAGTATATTGTATTCTATGTGTGTTGTACCACATTGGACTGTGATGAGCAATTTTTCTAACGACAATAGTTTCAGAAATTCAGCAGCCGGGGAAACATGTAGATCACTGTGGTTTTGCACCTACAAAAGCTCTTGTTTAGAGTTATGCCATTCGTGTTTGCAAACGAGGGGAGCAACTTTGTTCAATACTTTATGGATATGTAGAAGAGAATAAGATGTAGGCTCTCTAAATAGTGTAGAGCGAGGAGTACTTCACAGAGGATGAGGGAAAACAGTGGGTTTTTTCCTCGTTTTATTCTTTGAGGGCTTTTGGCTGAGACGGCTGCTTCTGTGCATCATATATGTGATGTTTATGCTATATCACTTAGGTATTTTTGGAAATCAATGGAGTGCTAGCGTTGGTCAACAGCTTTTAACAACCCTAGGACCATCACCTGCCAGTTCCTTCCAGGAATTTTGTTCCTGCATCAAGTACTCTGCTGAGCATTTTTTTTTTTTTTTTTTTTATCTTACCTCTCTGAAGCAATAGTTACAGTCAGAAATCTAGACCTACATCAGTCCTGGTTTGATCTGAGTGTGTGTGTATAAATATATGATATGTATTTATTTTTCCATTATTTTGAAGGATTCTTGAAAGTGTTTCTGGGAAGTAGGTAGCTCTCTGCTTTTCTTTCTCTGGCTGAAGTATTCCCTTCTATTACCATAAGAAAATCTTTAGCTCTTCTCCATTACTATGTCATTTAGTCATTATAGGCAGATGAGTTTATCTTCTAAAAGTGCCTTAAAGATGTTAAAGTGATAGCATTACAATTTAAAACCCTTCTGATACTGTCTGTTCCACTAGAGCACTAAATCTTGTCTTCATGTGCGAATGAAAATCAAATAAGGCTTTCACATGCTTGACAGTTGTTGCAAAATATACGAAAATGCTCGCACTTTCATACAGTAATGACTGTGTCATCTCAGTGAAGTTCAAATAGCAAACCCTTTATGCACATACACAACATTTACTTTTGAGATCCATCCCTATTTCCTAGGCTTTTGTGGCAAGAAATTAACAAAGGATTTTGTAGTTACCCTGCCACTCACCACTGTGTCACTTAAATGGTCTCACTCATTTGTATTCTGAAAAAGAAAAGAAAACTGCATTGTCAAAAAAGCCAAAATTTCCTAACTGATGGACCAGAAACAAACTGAGAAGCATGGAAGGGGTTGGTTTTTGTCTTCTCTGCATGATGGTGTAGCTGACATCTGCATGGAGCCATTTAGGAGGGAAGTAAGAAATGGTCTGTCTATATATAGTCTCCTCTACAAGTGCTAAAGCTGTAATGAAAGCTGTACAGCAGATGAAGTTTCACATAAGCGAGATCTCTTCTAGAGCATCACAGACATGAAAACAGAACAAAATTTCATGGTTGAAATGCAATCATCAGGCTTGAAAGTGTCCTCTGTTCTTTTCTTCCAGGTAGACCAAAACCTAGTAACTTTTCATGCTAGTTAATTCTCTAATATGTGATGGTGGAGAGGGTATAATAGCTTTTTTCTCTTTATTTTTTCTCCAGTTTTTGAAATCTGAGTTTCCATAGGGTTTTGTGTATATGCATCTGTAATTGAAGCTGCGAACAGCCTAGTCCAAGACCTACAGCTCTGTAATAATAAAGTAACAACTGCTGGGTATGACTTGCCTTTTTAATTATCACTTCAATCATGGGTACTCAGCATTGCAATGGCAATCGATATAATAATCAAGACATAACTAAGAATCATTGAGTAGCGCAAAATCCATCACATTTATTTAGCCTTTGTGACCCTTGGGCAAAAAGAAATCTTGTTTTTACTGAATTATTGTATCCATGATAATTAAGGTAAAACTGGATAAGAAGAGGTGACTTCTGATGCCAGATGCAATCTTCTCTCACGCTGTCTCCCAGGACAAGAGGATGCCTAGCCAGCCACATAATGGCCATTTTATGGGGTAGTCTTAAATTGAAGGGACTTGATGGGAGGGAGGATTTGCTCCCTCCATGTGCTCTGCCATGGGAATGAGCAGGACTTGTGCAGGCTGGCTATCTTCTCTGCATGGAGTCTGCTGAAGCTGCAGCTCAGTCCTGCAGATTGGTTCCTCTGCTCCTCCCATCCCACATGTGTGAAATCCTGACCAGACCATGGTTTGCAACATGGTGTATGGACCACTGACCTCTCAGGTACTTCTGTTTGCAGATTCTGGGCTACAGGTTACAAAAAAATGTAAGGATCTCTTTGGTAATTCATACAAGAGTCCTAATGAATCTATGTCCTTTCTCAATTTTCCATTACCTGAGTCCATTAGCCATATCATAGCATTTGACTAGTTATGTGTTTGTTGTTACTTGTGTGGAGCGACTGGCTAACGGTTGGTTTTTTAGACTTCAGGAAGGATGTTGTATTCCTTGAAAACCATTTCAGTATCTCTCCATAGAGACAAAAAGAAAATGAAGGGGTCAGTTCCTACAGCAGTTATTTTGTAGTAGCTCTGTTGGATAAAACGGATTGCTTACATGGCCAGTGAACTTGCATTGCTTGTTTGATTTGGGTTGCACTGTATGAACTGAAACAAAAAACACATCCAGACTGCTTTGGAGTGGAAGAATTCTGCTATCAGTTCAATCTGTTTTCCTTGTTGTTGTTTCCATGTAATGAAAAGATAAATATGCAAACATATTTACTTCAGTAATTTTAAACAGTGCCAGGAAAAAGGCTCTGTCTAGGGACGGTGGAAAAATATTGTGAAAATTAGCTCTACATATTTTGCTTTTAGTCAACTCTGTTAATTAGGTTCAAAGTACTGCAATTTTTAAAAGTTCTCACTGCTCCTTCCCACACATTTCCATATTTCAAAAAGATGCAGTTAACGAAGTCTGAGATTGTCAGTAAAGCCTATGAGCTCGTGTACTAATAGCTGGTACCAACACCCACGAGGCCTCCGAAAATGGTAGGATTAGCTGTGGAGTGAGGTTGGGTTGGGCTGCCTGTCCCTTGGAGTGGCCATGGGATGGGAATGGGGCAACCATTTCCCCACCCATCCTCCTTTCAGGTTCTTTTCTGTGGGTTGATTGTGTGTGGTTTCATCTTCAGGCTGATAAGACAAGTGCTGTGAGATAGCTGCATTTACAGGTGTGAAAACGGCTCTTTTGGCTTTCTAATTAGCAATGGATTACTTGGAGGAAGTAGGAAAAAATGAATAATAAACTGGATTGGTGCTTTCCACCAGTAGATTGTGGTTTTCCAAATGAGCTCAATACCAAATGAAGTCCAAAAGGTGGTTGTTGTCTGAAAAGGAAACCAAGGCACAGAAAGATGATGTGCCTCAAGTCCCTAGCAGGGCAGGGACAGAGCTGCCACACCAGAGCCATCACATACAGAGGTGCTCACACTGTGTTTCATCTGGCTTTCCTCTCAAGCATGAAGACATTTCAATTTTAAGCAGGCACATAATTATAGAAGGATGTTGAGTCAGCTTAAAAATCATGCTGAGATAAATAATTTACCTTTATTTGCACTGATAATACTTAAAATTCTAAGTACTATTTTTTCTATGTTTGAGGGGGATTTATGACTGTAATTTACTTCACTGTGTTTCTTTTTCTCAGTTAGATGCTTACTAGTTTCATGCTTTGATATATATTTTACTTCCCAGTTACTGTGCATTAAAAGACCAGAGCATTTGCGTCTAAAACATTATGTGGACTTCTCTGGGTTCATTGCTGGATCTCTAGTGTTCAGACTTAGCCAAGCCTTGTTAGAGATTTGTTTCTAAATATAAATGCTGTGTAATGTTTATAAATCTGACACAAAATTCTATACAATGGGCATAGATCTGGCCTAATATAATCACACTGGAAAAGTGGCAGGAGGTTTATTTTGCCCCCCTTGCAGAAGCGTGGGCTCTTTTCCCCCTGCTGAGAAGCCCTTGGCACTCTGCTGGTCCATTCTCAGTGAGACAAACCTTGCCCTGTAATTCAGGACAGTTGGGTGAGTTATTGCATGCATTAAATACATGTTTTCCAGACGTGAATGACTGACAACAGCGTGTTAGAATGGGTCATGGGCAAAGTATCTTTATCACTGAACTGGAGGTGCCTTGGAGCTGGAATCAGTCTCATTATTCTTTGTTACTACAGCATCTTCCAGAAAGTGGACCTGGTCTGTGGTTTGGCTGTAAAACAAATCCTCCTACCCCAGGGCTCTTACTGCTCTGTACTCGCTTCCTTGACTGGTACATGCAAGTGGCTGCAGAGCTGTAACTGCACCAGAGGAGAGACAAAGGCTCAGACAGGCTTTTGCTTTGAAAACCAGTCGATGGAAAGAGTCTGGCTTTGCTGCCAGAAATTGTCCTCTTTTGCATCTCTCGAAACGTCACGTTTATTTGAACCGACCGTGTTTTCCACCTTATAAATGGGCGACGGTATTGTCCCCTGCCTTTCTTGGGACACTTGCTGGTGATCTGATGTGGCTGGACATGCGTAGCAGCTACCAGCCTTCTGCTGTCTTGTTCTCGCTTGTAATCAACCGTCTTGGGCATAGCTGCTGATATAAAGTACTGTGGTTCTTGGTTTGGGGGTTTTTTTTTGGGTAGGGGCTGTTTAGTGTCTGATAGGTTGATGATTTTCTTGAAAAGTGCACAGCTACTTGGGTGGTTTTTAAATAAAATTCAAAATCAATCCATTTCTCTTTTCGGGTACAGTTTAATGGAAGGCCTGTAATAGGCTGGTCTGAGGCATTAATCGTTGCACTTTTCTGCAGTGAAGCTGAGATTCATCATTTGTATTCAGGCAGAGAATTTCTAGGTGCAGGGGGAGATACAAGACTGATTCAACCCGCATTATAAGCAGCAGGCCATGCGTGCATGCCTCCTGTCCGCATCTCGCTTGTGCATTCTCCTCAGCTCCTGGGGTCGCTGGTCTGGAGAGCATGGCCAAGGCTTCCCAGCAGAGTCACAGTCCCAGCTGGCAGCACGCTGAGCATTCGGGAGCCAGGGGTCCAATTCTCAGTGCTCCCCTTGCTTGGCTGCTTGACTTCTGGAAAATAACCTCCCTTCCTTTATGTCCCTTTGTACTTGTCTTTTTTTTTAATAAGTAGGAATGCTGTTTGGTTCTTGTATAAAGTGTATTGAATTCCAAAGAGTCCGTACTCTATTTAAGGGCTTGCTATTACTTGTTATTTCACCAAAGTGTAAACAAAAAGAATGAGCTATTTAGCGCTTGATGTTTGGTAGCAGAATTGAGGAAAATTACCTTTAGGTTGAAACAATGAAAGAAAGAATAAATGCGTATTGCATGTTCCTAACTAATAAAAATTAGAGATGTGGTTTCTAATCCTCAGCCTGATGTCTCCTGTGTTTCAATTAACAAGAATAGCTTCTATCACAGAATGTTATTTTAAGACAGAATTAAAAGAACCAGTTGGAGCTGGGTCATGACTCAGTCTGTGGTAACGCGTGGCGGGTGGTCAGCCCATGCCTTCTGAGCAGTTTGCAGTTCCTGAGCGGTTCCAGTGTTCTCAACTGCCATGTATGATGGGCAGTTGGGTTGGGTGGGCACAGATGCCAGGAGTAATCCAGATCCCCAGCAAAGAGAGGGGAGTTAGCAGGGGGACTGGCTGCAGGTCTGCTGGGGGCCATGGGTAGGTTTGAGCTGGCTCTATGCCACAAAGGAGCAGTGGGACACATCATGCCTCTGAACTGCTGATGGGATCTGTCTTGTGGCACATGTCATTCAGTAGATACTTCACAGGCTTGCAAAGCTTAGTTGTTGGCAGTGGCATACAAAAAAGTCTGGTTGCATTGTACCAAGGCAATGCGTTGGAACCCATTGCCTCTATGTAGATCTCATGAACAAGGTGTGAAGTTGTTGAAACAAGAAGCTGAGGAGAGGGGCAGTGAGGAAGCTGGGAAAGCAAACTAGCTCCCCAGTTCATCTGCGCTCAGGGAAGTATCCTCATTCAGGTGAAGGATCTCAAAATCTGGCTGACAAGGAGATACTCTCCCTGGCTGGGGAGCTCACGGCTTTCAGGAGCATGGCTTGCAAAGTGATAGTGTTTGTGGAAAGAGAGCTGGTCCTCACCTTGCAGGAATGAGCCAAGCTCCAAGGGCTTGTGATCATGTAGGTACAGAAGGGCAGAGTATGCTGCAACCGGACCACCAGGATTGCAAGTTTTTTTATTATTATTTTTGTTGTTATTGATTGAGCTCTGTGCAGAAGAGTAGATTGCTGCCAGGTGTCCTTTACTTCTGAGAAGCATCATGCTAGTCTAAAATTAATGAGATTTTAGAGCTGGTCTGAATGGACAGCTCATCTTGACAGACTGGAAGCTGTGATCTGAATTGTACTGGTTTAGCTTTAATTCGAGTCTCCTCTACAGTACGACTTTGCAGGGGTCATTAAAGTGAAATAGTTGAAAATGGAATAAATTGCATCAAGTGGATCCTTTAATGTCAATTGGCTGCATGTCTGAGCCTGGCTCACGTTAACAGCTTATTGTCAGGAGGAGCAGATGTGAGGAAGGCGGCATTCCCGTGGGTCTGTGGATGGAGGGGCTTCTAGCATCTAATGATGTGAGTTGTGGCTGTCACTTTCTAAAACGCTTGGTTTATTCTTCTGTTTGTTTATTTTTAAAGAAGATGTGAAGATGTGGAGGAGTGAGGACAGCTTTGTGTACCTCCTATATTTGCCAGCTCATGTCTTTCTATAAGTGTCAAACTTAAATTTTAATTTTTCAGTATTGCAGGATAAATTTTATCCTGATCATTTTGTCTGAAGGGTTTTCGCTAGAGTTTGCGTCGCCTAATTTTTATTTTAAATTATCCTTTTCTCAGGCTAGTAAAGACATGGCAAGGACCAGAGTAACAGCTGCGGTAAATCTGTACAGCTCCCTCGGCAGGGAGCAGCCAAGCGCGGGGTTGTTAGTGTGGATGGCACGCACGTACCCGTGTCCTGCCATATCATAAAGCCCACACATAATTTTCTAATCCTAGAACACTGAATCAATGGTAGCAAAACGATGTAAGGCACATGTACACATCTCCCTCCCTGCATTTGTAGGAGTTCCCCTTGGGTCTCGAGGACTCCAGGGAATGGTCCTTTGGCTCAATTGCTCTTTGGTCTTATGCTCTCCTGAACATTTCCAGTGTTTCCATCTTCTTCTGTCCAAAACCAGCAATTCCGTGCTTAGGACTCAGCTCTTTTGAAGATAAACCCAGTTGCTTATGGTCCATCACCTGTGTAGCCATGTCAGCCCAGATGCTTTCTTCCCTCGCACTTGTATAAATCTGTGTGGCTGCATTGACAGCAAGGCCACTTCCACCCGAAGTTAATGGCATCACTTTACATCCATGTATCAATTTCTGTATTACTGATGTCAGTTTTCCTTATGTTAAAGAAACTTTAGGCACCATTAACATAATCATACATGTCACTGGCAGTGAACATACCTTCAGAGGTGCCTCAGCTCAGTGCAATGTGAGCTGCCCTCCAGCTACGCAGAACAAAAGGTTGTGTGTTAACAATATTAATGGCTGCACAAAACCAGTGCAGATGAAATCAGGCTTACTTTTAATCAGTCTTCAGGGGTTTCCTGTGCTGAGGCTATTTGTTTATAGCAGAGGCCAGGTTGTGCCAGAATCTATTAAGCACTGGAAAACTGATCAGTCCTTTTTTATCCTCCTTCCTAATGTGAGAAAAAGAGACACCCCATGGCAGGGAAATAAACCTGAAATGATACTTTGCAGAGGGTCTCTGCAGGCTGAGCGAGGCTGGGATACAGCAATAAACACCATGATGAAACTCTAAAAGATCCTTTTAGCATCATTGATTCTACTTACGTCTATAAACGTCAAAATGGAATGCTGTCTGTGTGGTGCTCTGGGGGAATGCTCTTACTCTTCAGGGGGCTGTCTCACAAGGGTGAGAAAGGGATTTTCAGGTATAGGTAAAGCAAGCACCTCATAATTTGCTTGTGGGTTCTATACTGGTAAAATACTAGTCATTGACCACTTGGGTGAAACACTTCTCTGATTCAGTGCAGCAAGCATTGTTTCATTTAATAGAAAGGTTTATTGGGTAGGAAGGTTGTCTTCTTGCTGTTCTGTGATTATTAAAAGAGTCATTTACTCTATATCAACTAGAATCTGCTTAACTGTGATACTTTATGGTGCGGAGGATATCTTTTAAAGATCATTTTTATTTACAAACCCATGGAGAAGTTTTAATTCTGTAATACTTCAAGAATTTTCATGCTTCTGCTTTTGCAAAACAAGCAAAAATTCACATTGAGGTGTACAAGTGCACCCAGAAGTCCAAGTAAAAGTTTCATATTGGACTTCTTCAAAACTTCAAGATCTATATTCAGAGTATTTTTATTTACCAGTAAAAATACTGCTATTACGAGGAAGCCGCTAGAATACATGCTCCCAGACAGATGTAAGAGCAAGAAGGAATAACAAAACATTGTGGGTTGGATTTTTTGTGGTTTTTTGAGGTTTTTTTTTAAGCTGATAATTGTTCTGCAATCTTCTCTGCCTAGGCTCAGTACCAGAGGAACTCACTGAAATTTTAGGCCTGGTTTATACAGTACCTATTAAATGCTCTGTTCCTAAAAATCAATGAATATGAAGAAGCAAGCAGTGCACATAGATGATTACAGTCTCCAGATGACAGTGAATATTGCTTTTTAGAATTGTGGCTCATTCATGTACCTTCATGTAGTGTCCTGAAAAAAACAAGATTTGTTCTCCAAGGACACAGGCATGTATTCCTTGTTTAGTAAGAGTACGGTTGTGAAGGACCAGCTTACAGATGAAGCCATGAACTGAGATCTTCCTCTCTTTGAGATGTTTGTCTGTACTGCATTGATCAGGCTTTTACCATCTTCCTTCCTATCCTGCCTTGCCTGAAATAAATATAGTGAAGTGCCAAATTAGAGTCTGAGAGAAGTTACGAACTGACCAGTTTTGCAGCCAGCCATCTTCAAAGGATGAGGTAGGTTTTTTTCCTCATTCTGCAACACAGAATCTTGTGGATATGGGCTCCAGCTGTTTTTCTCTGAAGTCACATTTCCAAGCTGCTTTAAGGTTGCCTCTGCGTTTTTCTCCTCCCTTCATTCCTTTCTACAAAGTCTTGGCCAACTCCAGGACTACCTGGTGAGCATTAGCAGTTGGGCAGAGGACTGTGTGTTATCTGTACCAGAGTGGCACTGCCATCATGGTCTGAGGGGATGCTTTAGGGATGGTGAGCACCAGGGCTTCTGAGATCCTTGGAAAGAAAGGTCTCAAGGATTTTTTGAGAACTAGATTAAATTCCCATAAAAAGTGATAAAATATGCAGGGGGGAAGATTACTTATAAATCACTCTATCCTGCTTCAAGTTATTTTTAAGAAATACTAAGTTAAATCCTAGCAGTATTCTAAGCTGTCTTTTAGGAATCAAAAGAGACAGTAAAGAATGGACTTTCATTTTCACCCATTCAAGGTGATGGATTGGACTCTTTCTTTCCCTAATATCCCACATCCTGCTGCCATCAAGGACAATGACAAACTCCAATTGACTAAAGTGGGAGAGAGGTTTGGCCTGTTATCAAGTCTAAATTCTAATTAAGCCAGAAAAATAGGTTTTCAGCTAACTGTACTTCGCACTGCAGGTATCACACCCGGCCTGCATACCTTTGCATTGTGCATACTCAATCTTTTGTTCCTGCTGAATTTTCATCAGCTTTGCCCCTGTGAGAGCAGCTGGAGTCGCTCTGAGATACTGAGCAGTGGCTCTTGCTGAAAAGGTGGGGGAAGATGAGGATGCTGAAAATGTGGAAGAAGATGAGGATGCTGAAAAGGTGGGAGAAGATGAGATTGCTCAGTCCGTGAGGTGTTGGCTGATCACCAGCAGAGGCACTGGGGATCTCTCACCTCTCCTGCGGTCGTGTCAATGTTGCTCTTGTTTGCCAAACAAAACAGAAGGGAAGTGCTTTATGCCCTCTCCTCAGGACCAAAGCTACCCCCATGTGCTTGACCTTCCCCAGGCCGTGTGCTGTCCACAGTGTGCTGCCCCGGCTGCTTGCTTATTTATGTGAGCAGCAGCAGCAGGTTTGATGGCAGCATAGACTGCCCTTCTCCTGCATTGTGGATCATACTTCCATATGGGATGAGGGACAGTGATGTGCCGAGCTTATTAAATACTCTGTAATGCAATCCCGAAGTGACCTAAATCCTGCCTCCCGCTTCCTCTCACCTTGCAGGCAAGAGAGGTAATGAGTGAGCAGAGATGAGCGAAGGGGTAGTACCAAACCTCCCCACTCAGGAGCAAATTAAAGAGAACAGCTTATTGCTGAGGCTAGAAATTGCCAGCAGGCAGGACAGCTTTACCTTTCAGGATTGCCAAAGGCCCTGCTCCCTCCCTGCCTCTCCAGTACAAGTCTTTGTGTTTCATTTCTTCCCCCAAGTTTGAAATTAATTTAGAACCCATTCCAAGAGCTTTCCACACTTCAGTCAGATATTTCTTACTGCCTACAGTCACTTTTGGACAGTGGTCCTGATTAAAGCTTCATTTGCTTTCAGGTATTGCCAGCTTTACAACGTTATGAAGCTGGGAACGGCGTAGGAAGCATGAGGTTTACTACTTTTCTTTATTCTTCTTTTATTTCCTCCTCTACCTTTTATTCTCTTCACTCTTTTCTTAAGGCTCTGAGGAATTTCAGGAGTGAGTTCCAACTTTTCTTTCAGAGCCATAAAAACACTGAGCTCCTTTCCCTTTTTAGAAAAGGAAGAAGGTTTTATGGAGTTTTGTGTTTGTGTGGTTTGTGGCTCCTCCAGGAGCCAGAACTTTAAGCCAGCTACACAAGTGGATGATGTTATGCCACGATGTGTTTCTATTAACCCATTTTTTGATAAACCTGGGGTTCTTTAAGCATTAAATACCTTATCAGTGTTTACCTCTGGTTTATGTGGATGGCTTACACTAACTCCCAGTTAAGTGCAAATGCTGATGTGAAGTGGGCAGCCGTCAGCAATCGACCGGATTGTTTTGAGAACTCTGCCAATTAACCGTGCTACTTTGTGAAGGGAGAGTTTAGAGAAACTGTGTTTATAGGATATATATCTCCGTGTGTGTATTTATAGTATCTCTCTATATACGTATTTGCTTCCTGTGTTAGAGAGGAGGAAAATGGGCACTGTTACTCCTAAAGATACACTGGGGAGCAGGGGGGAGAGAGGAGGGCATAGTCCTTTGTGCAATGCTAGAAAAATCGAATGGCTTTCATATAAATGCTGCTTCTTCATGTTTAACCCTGTGAATCCCACTCATGAGTGGGACAAGCCTCATACAAGAGGCATATGCTTCTTGTGTGCTGTGTTCACCAGGCTTGCTCCCTGCTCCCAAGGATGGCAGAGAGTGCGTGCCGTCTCCTACCTCATTAGAGCTTTATTTCAGTGTGTGCTTATTTCTGCATGCATATTTTAAGATGGTTCATGGCTGGGAAAGGAGAAGGAAAAAAGAGCTTGTCATGTTTTCTTTTTTAAAAGAACAAAATTTAAAATCCGTGGCTGTGTGCAAGCCAAGGGTGCACTGGGCTGTGGTGAGCATCTCTGTCCAGGACCGTATCAGGCTTCATCCAGGGTCTCTGTCAGATGCTTTGTCCCTATTAGAAGTCCGAATGACACTTCAGAGTGACACTTCATTTTCAGAACTAAGTTGACTTGGAAGATAGTACCCATCTTCAGATCTTTGCATTTGGTTTATTTTTGATATTTTTTTTCCTCCCCTGGGAGGGGAAAAGATAAAAAAGGAAGGAGGGAAAAAAAAAAAGTAAGAAAAAGAAGGGTTTTCCCTTTAAAGTAAACCCATTCTTAGGCTTTGCCTTTTTACCCAGATCTCGGCGCCTTGCTCGGGAGAAGCGAGAGGTCCAGGCAGCGTTTGCCCGCGCAGTTGATCGTCAGGATCATGTGGTTTGCTCGGTGGGTGCTGTGAGAGCCGTGTTTATCCAGGGCCATGTGGAGGTGGGCGGGTGCCTACCCAGGGACAGGGGACAGGAGAAGCTGGGCTCGCACAACAGCCACGCTGTGAATAGCCCACATTGACGGAACTGTCTAACCGGACTAATTTGCTGTGCCTGTGGGCTTGATAAAAGAGGCAGCTGCTGGTAAGGGCTTGCTCAGATGCATGTAGATGAGACTGTGGACTGCCAGAAGGATCCAAGCAGATTTTTTTTCCCCCCTCTTCCTTGCTGCGTTTCTGGAATCCTTACCTCCGGCTCCCGTGCGGTTGCGTTGATCAGGTAAAGTGTTTTAGCTCTTCCTTGCCTTTCGTGCTCGCTGGCCAGCGTCCCTGCCCGCTGGCTGGAGAGCTGCGTGCCCGGGCTGTGCTGCAGGGGTGGCAGGAACAGCTCCCTTTAGAGCAGACACACGTTTTTCACTGCTCCCTGCAAGCTGGCAGTCGTCAGGCTTTGAAAATTCTGCAGCCATGTTACCCAGCCACAATTATTTCCCTTCCTCCCCCTCTCCTCCCCATTTAATTTTGCTGTGATCTAAATAAGGCTAAGTCTGGTATTTCTCGTTTGCATCTGTCGATGCACCAGCCAGCCATGTTTTTCATATGATTATGTGCTCTGTGCGGGTCTTGCTGGGGATGCGAAGATGTTCGCTGTCCTTTCGGTGTCGGGCCCTTTACATCTTCTCCTGGGGGGGCAGGGGGGAGGAATCGGAAAATATCCGTAGCATGCTGCATGGATTTTAGCGAGCGCTGGGGAAGCAGGTTAAAGGGCTCGTTTGGAAGCAGGGAGAAGATGAAAGCTGAAGGCTCCTCACATCCCCTCACCCACCAAATTGGATTGTTTCTATTAAAATAGGTGTTGCCCCATATTATCCTCCCCCCAGCCCCTACCCCCTCCTACATTTGCATCTATTTTTTTAAGTGTTGATTGAATAAAGCTATGGCTCAGCTGGAGAAAATGAAGAAGAAAAAGGGATGAAAAGGATGGCCTTTTGTGTGGAGATCTTTTGTGCGGCTCACCCACCCCCCTACAGCTTCCCGGGGTAGTACCAGCAGCCTTTAGTTTAACTGGCTGCTGCCTGCACAAACAGCCTTGCAGAATTTAAGGGGCGTGGGGGGGGGGGAATAGTGGCAGCTCAGATGTGCCTGCTTGCAGTGTGAGAGAGATGTTAAATGGGATTGAGAATCTGCAGACTGGAAAATGCTGCACAATTTAACGGGAAGGGTATTACCTGCAGGGATTAACCCTCTTTACTGACAATCTCTTCTCTTTCGGCTTCCTCACTTCGCACTTGCTGTGTAATAGCTGTTGAGTTTTGGCAGGAAGAGCTTGGGTGCTTTGGAGCACAGTAGTGATTTTACCTGACACGTTTAAGAAATGACCTGTAAATGCCTTAAAACCCGAGTGTTTCACTTCTCAAAGGAAGCGTTAGAAGGTGGTGTTGTCCCTCCTTGCAAGAAGTGTTAATCAGCAGGTTACACCTTGTGAACTCCTGCGAGTGAGCTTAGAATTCACTCACTGTGAATATTTTGCTACTTTTCCACCCTTGAAGTGCTCCCATCCCAAATGTGTCTTGGCGCAGTCATTCCTGTAAATATCGCCACTTTGGGGATCGAGGATGGTTTGCTGCTGTGGGATTCATGGTTCCGGTGGTCTCTGTTACTAGAGGTGCTATGTCTCTGAAAGAGCCCTGGCATCCCCTTTTGCATGAGAAAGTGCTAATTTATCCCTGCATATGCATATAGATAGATAGGTATCCTGGCTAAGTAGGGAGATTTTAAGCTGGTCCTTGCCTGCATTGAAGAGTGGAGCATCTTTTTAATAGTAGACCTGAGGTTTAGACTTAGCTGTTTTGCAGAGCGAGGGGACCACAGTACCTTGAGCACACTCACCCACTGGGGACCAGAGCACTTTGTACAATGGTGCTTGTGTCCTCTCTGCTTTCCCTAGGTCTCGAGCATCTATGAAAACTCATGTCTCGATATATAAATTCAGCTTCACAGGATCTTACAGGCTGATTGCTGTTGTCCCCCACAGTCAGAATTGAGCATGTTGCAAATAGTCTTGTGCCAATAGGACTCTTTGAGTTTATAGATGTATCTCGGACCTTATTTTCCCTGTCTCACTGGAAAGACTGTAGGGAGGCTTGCAGCTGGGTGATTTTGGACACATATCATCCATCCCTGTGTGAAAATAGGGTTGTCGTCGTGCAAACGTTTTCCAGAGTTTCAGAGAGAGTGGACTGGGTCCAGGCCGTTCCTGGATGGGTACAAACCCTAACCCAGCAGCCTGAGCTTTGTTGTTCTCCCAGGATGTTGCTGCCTGATTAATCCCTTTTCTTGTGGGATACGGGCTGAGCCGAGATTGGCTATTGTCAATGTGAATTATGGAGTGGATGAGCATGTCATCTGTTGCTTTTAGTGGTATGCACTATAAAATACTCATACAGGCAGTTCAACTAAGCTGAAAGAAGATAAATCTGAAGGAATGAAAAGAGTGAAAACTGTGAAACTTCCAAGTTACATTCAGAGTCTTTCACTAGAGGGGGATGCTTTGTGAGGATTCAGATGCCTCTAGTAGGATCAGCACGTGAAAATATGTCAGTAGGGTCAGAAAAATTCAACTCACAATTTAGTAACAACAGCAGCAACAAATCCATGGGACAGAAAGTCCATTTTAAATTCCTTATTTCTTTGGTAAATTTCCAACTATGATTTTGTCTGCTTTTTTTTTTCCTTTTGTTTTTCTCCAGGATGAAAGCAGGTGAACCCAGAAAGTAAGCAGTGAGGTGAATGTACAGATAGTCTATGTACAATAGACTGTCACCAACCAAAAGTGTAAAATATAAAACTATTGAAATTTTTTAAA
Organism: Eurystomus gularis; assembly: GCA_013400335.1. NCBI lineage: Eukaryota > Metazoa > Chordata > Aves > Coraciiformes > Coraciidae > Eurystomus > Eurystomus gularis. The sequence continues at coordinate 673,335 of VZZY01017148.1, read as the reverse complement.
AGACCGGTTTTTCCTCCTATCGTCTGCCTTGCAGGTATAATTAGAGCTAGGGACCAGATTTCAGTCAGAGGAATGACTTTCAACTTGACAGCGTCTCCTTTAAGTCCTCATTGGTTTGCTTTCCAGTGACTGATGTCTGGATAGATACACGATTGGAAAGCCACAGTTTGCAATATGAGAGGCTATTTTTCAGCTGTCCCTTCACAGTGTATTTAAAATACTGATCTTCATGTGTTTTCTGAGGTTTTGTAGGACGGTGAGGTTATTGTACCATTTTCTTAGATTTCATTGTAAAAAAGAAAGAAGAAGCTTTTCAGGATATTGGATAGTAATAAGTAAATAAAAAACAAATAAACTCTCCATGCTACTGCCTAAAAAGGGTTTCACCCATGATGATGATCTGCTGTATAGGTTGTCACTGCTTAAATTCCACAGCAGAACTGTGACACCATCTGTTCCCTTTCACTGTGTGCAAAAAATGGTTTCCTTTCATTAGCATTAAGCTGCATAAAGAGACTGGAGATCTAGAAATATCGCAGTCTTTCACTGACACATACCTTCTTAAGACAGCGTTCATTACAAGCATCACTCGTATTCCTAAGAGAGAATGGGAGTTTTTGAGTAATATGCTATTAAAGGTCTTTGAATAGCAAGGAGAAAAAAAAAAAAATCACCCCATCCATTCATTGCAATGAAACAAGAAAGCTTTCCAAGATGTGTTAAGATATTGTTGATTCAGAACAGCTGTCTTTACTCCTGCATTCCGTGAAGGCAATAGGTCTGCTGTATGCCGGTGCTGGTATGGCACCTCGGCTGCTTTGGTGCCTCTGGGAACGAGGGACAAACCTCACCATGTCCATCCATAGGGACTGTCAGGTGTTACATTACTGTCCTCTTTTCACTAAAAAAGTTAGATCAGGGATATCTGCAACGTCCTAGGAGGGACTTCAGTTGTAGAGTTGTGCTTAAAGTTGTGCGTTTTGCTTTCGTTGTCTCTTTTCATTGATCACATTTTAATACTGAACTGTTGGTGATGACACGGAGGTGTGTATTCAGCAAGTGCCCTGTTGCAGGCTTGTCTTCTGACCTCTCTGTTAGGGTGACTTCGTAAATAAATGCAAGGCAGGAGAAATCAGCACCATTCTCCTCTGAAATGCTATCTATATGGAAATCTAAATGCCATTTTTTTCCCTTTAAAAGTTGAAAAGCACTTTCAGTTCCTGTTTAACAGTTGCTCCCTCTGAATTACATGAAGCACTAAGAGAGGTCAGCCAATGCTGTCCTGCGGGAATCAAACCTCTTTTTGTTGTTGTTCCACGAAGCTGTTGCAAATAACATTGGAGATGCAGCAAACGTAGAGCAAAACAAGCCACCAGAATTACACCGCATACCCAGTGGATCGCAATCATGAAATATTAATCAGGCACTGCAGATCCGAGTTGTCATCTCCTCATATGAAACAAGGCACATAGCCCCACACCGCCCCTTCTTCCCAAAGGTCCCAGAATTAAAATATTTGCTAGTTGTGATTAATAAAGACACCTGACTGAGCCTCTGTTGACAGGAGTAATCTCTCAGCATTTTGGATCGGGTTTAATGATCAAACTTTGGAGCTTGATAAGCACAAGCCTACCCTGAGCACTGGAGGGAGTACACAGTTGGTTTAAGCTTATACATTGGATGCAACTGTGTTGCACCATGACTTGAAAAGTGTTTTTTCCCGGTTCTCTTGTAACAATTCTTTTTTTCTATTAAACCCTGTTAGTTCTTCTCATTTCTCTGTTTCATCAGTGTGAACAGCCGTGTTGCTCAGGTGCAGTTTGACACTTCAGTTCAGGTGATACCTCCCATTTCAAACCAATTTAGTATCACCAGAGCTCTTTCTCTACAAGCTGACAGGCTGGGATGAATGAGTTGTCGAGACATAGGAACTTCGCTGGATGTGCAGTCACAGGGAAGGACTTCTTTTAGAAGATATGCTCCTTGGATTTGGTGCTGTCAGAGCAGCTGGTACTTTCACACTTGTCCATCTAGTGATGGCCTGCTAATTCCCAGTTGAAAGAGCAGCGTGTCCTGAACGTGCAGTATGGCTTAGCTGGTTAGTTTATTCCATATAAAGCGATACTAAGGGGTGTGGGATGCTGCTGGGCATGGCCTGTGTGCCTACAATGGGAGCTGGCCTGAGCTTTTCTCCACCAGAGAAAATATCCCTCCATCCAAGCAGCAATTTTCATAAAATGTGTTGGAGCTGAAGAAGTTTGAAGTTTTCTCATGATGTAAAATAAAAGGTCTGATTTTACTACTCTCAGATTAGAGAGAATTTTACTATAGAAATATGGTGATAAAGGTGAAAGAGAAAGCAGATTTCTGTATCTGGCTACACTGAAAGTCCCAGGAGCAACAGGAATCCTTTGCAAAGAAGTCCTGATTTGAGGAATTGCTCCTCCTTAATTCTTGCCTAAATCACATTGCTTCAAGTTGCAGTTCTTAAGAAAACCTACAAAAATACTAAATCTAGTTTGTGACAGCAATTTGTGATCCAGTGTGTAAGGAACTGATTTGAGATATAGGAAGAGGATGCAGGCTTTACTATTTGAGGTGCTGGGCTGCAGCGTTTGCTCATCACTAGGTAAAGTGGCGCCTGTCCTCCACCACCCTGTCCTGGTGCAGAAATCCCTGTGATGAGTCTGGAGCCTGGTATGTGAGCAAGCTGCATCCTGCCACATCCATGACGGATGGGTACCCAGGTGTACCAGCCAGTGGGGAAAAAATGGTGGCTAGTAGAAGGAGACTTGAGAAAGGGGTAAAACCATGATGCTGAAATGTGCCAAATATCCCTAGATTGTATCCTGAAAAGAATCAGATCTTCCCCTTCCCTCCAGCTAGCCTGTATGTTGTTGAGTCTTGCAGATGTATTGAAAATCTGTGTTAGAGCTGTGAGCAATTAACACATTTCCTGAGGACACGAGAGAAACTGAACTTGCATGTGATCTAGAACAGTTCTGCCTTAATAGGTCTTGGCTATGCCTATAATTTAAAATTGTTTTACTGATACACAACCATACTTAAACCCCGGTGGTGTTCTGGTTGTGTGGAGAGAGTTCATGATGCCAGTGCAGGCTGCTTACCCAAGAGTAAGTTGCTGGGATGCTGTGAAGCTTCCCATTGAAATGGATTCAGTCTTTGATTCAAATTCAGACTGGCAGGTTTCACCTTGAAAAATGTGCTTTGCCTTCTCTTTAAGGAGATGCCTTCAGAAAAAAAAAACAATGAGTAGAGTTGAGTGGGAAACAGTTTTCTTTTCTACAAAGTATTTTAAGATATCTGGAGCGGGAACATTTTTATAAGTTCAAGACTCATTCCTTTGCGTTCTTTCTTGAAGAAAGATGAGACACAAATGAAAAATAACCCTCACTGCAGCCAAAACACATGCTGGGGAGAGCATGGGAGAGCTGCCCTTTAATAAACCAGTTTGGTGCTCTCGCTGCGCTCCTGGAGCATGAAAAGCACATCCAGTTCCCTCGCTGCTCAGTGGAGACCAGGTGCCTGCAAAACGGAAAGGAACTGGCTTAACATCTGCATGAGGAGGGAAAGAGCAGGTACCAGGGACTCTTGGAGAAGAGGAGAGGGCAGAGATGAAAAGCGATAGAGCAATGGTTATGATCTGAGGAATGTTTTTCTGATAGTGTGGTATGGACAAGGAATAAAGACAGTGGGCTTTTGGAGGAAGGCTCCTGGCCTTAACCTTCAGAGATTTGAGATTGATTTGAGCTTCAAATTGTGCAATCTGAACATGTCAATGACTTTTCTCTGTAATTAGAGCTCCTGATGCTCTCTTGGACGCTGTGCATACACTAAGACCTCATTCCAAACACTTGAATGCAGATTTTAATACTGTGCTGGCTCGGGGCCACCACGATAAATACAAATGTTAATGATTTTCCAGGCTCATACTTAAAATTCAGTGGTTGAAGTTTGCAAACTGATTGTGCAGATTGCCAAATTAGGTCCAATTACTCAAATTTAGATGAGCTTTGCATAAAACATACAAATGTGTTCAATGCAGTATTCTGCTTAGATCTGTGATTTCATTTTACCAGGCTTATATTTGCATGAGTTCATTAAAATTGGTTTCATTTCTTTTTTTCCCTAGCACTGCTTTGAAAAAATGGTATTTAAGCTGGGGAAAAATCGTAAAGAACAGGCTTATAATTATAAAATGAAGCTACGTGAAGCCATGCAGCACTGTTGTGATTCATTCTGTCAAAGAGGGAACTTGAGAGCTCGTTACAGAGCCCAAAGTTCAAACTGACCACTCTGTCAAAGGTTTCTAGTGTCTCAGTCAATTAAATGAGACCTTCCACTGGGTGTTTATCTGGTCTTTGTGGTCCAGTTGTTGATTGGTGGGGGAGAAAAACATTTCCACTTCATCAGGACAGCTCTTGGTTTGTATTCTAATTAGTATTTATTTTTCTTATTAAAAATAATAACTTGGACAAGGAAGCACTGCTCCTCTTCTGTTTGTTAATCCTCTGGGAAAAAAAAAAGGAAGCCGTCTCAGCCTGAACAAATGAGAAAATCTCCATACAGACTAAAGGCTTTAATGAGGTCATTACCTCTCTCTAAAGCCACCTGACCCTTTCAAAAAGGTGATGGTCTTGCCTCTCCTGGAGCATGGAGACATGCCTTCTTGTCTCTATTAATGACTTTGTTTATTGCTGTGTAAGGTATCCAAGTGTCAAAGTAGTATTTATGTTTATTTAGTGCTCCAGTAAGTTATGGTTTGTTATTTGGAAATGAATTTTTCTAGTTCATGGTGCAGACGTGAAAAAAAACACACTTACTTTGCATGCAAAATCACTTTTTAAAAATGAACTGTAGTATAACTAGACACACACGCTATATGTCTATCTTGGCATAAGAATGAATTATCCATGCTGTGAGCCGATACACTTTCAAATAGCAGTTCAAACAATAGTCTCCAACAGTCTCAAAAAAGCACTAATGTTTTAATAAATCGGTAACGAGCTGCTTAAAAAATATATTATGGTATCTTAACGGCACTTCATAATCAAGATTACAGATGGATTTTCTATTGCAAGCAGCTTCTGACCTTCTGCTCTTCCCCAGCCTTCTCTAAAGCATGGTTTTCAACTGGAAATTCCTTGTGTGTGGTGGGGAGGGATTGTTCCACCTCTCCGAGACCCCATTGTCCAAGGGCACGGGGTGTTTGCTTTCATTCTCCTATTTGGTCAAGATGTAGCGATTTTGCTTCAGGAAAAGTGTTGTAGCTCTCAAAGTGGTGTATGTCAGAAATGGTTTTGTGTAGGAAAAAATATTACTGTTTGGTTGCCTGCCGTGACAGTTACTCAGGTATTTTTAGGATGTTGAGTTGTTCACAGGTAAAAATTTGTGGGACAATGACCTCAGTAAACCGAGTAAACCTTAGTTACTGCTTGGGTGTGGTAGCTTAAATACCTTTCTGTAGTCCCTTGGCTTGTGAAAAATAGCCATGAAAATAGAAACCAATCTCCGGAGACTCCAGAGTGTCCTATTTCCACACTGCTTCCCAGTGCAGCACTCTTAAAAATCTTTATGTGCTGGATCTGCCTCTGTCAGCGCAGCCCCTTTCAGCATAGGTGGTTGTGGGGCCTGCACTGCTCTTGATTGGAAACGGGAACAGTAGCTCCATTATTTCTGGAATTATTCCTGGTGAATACTAACGTTTCAGCCACTTCCTCTGAGCGCCACGGCGGTGTCAGCGTGAGTTTTAGCTTGCAAAGATGTGAGTTTGTGCAGAATGCAGTTCTATTTTGTTTCCACGTTGTCACAACCGAAACAGTCTGGGCAGAAATGTCTAGCGCGGTTGATTCTCAGTTGCTTTCTCCATGAAAGCTGTTACTTATTCATTTCATTTCTTTCTCTGCTGTATTTCAGAATAAAAGCCGTAGAAAATGCAGCCTACTGAGTGATAATTGTGTGAAGTTTTGAGGCTAACCTCAGTGACTGAGTCTTTCATGAATGTTTCAGCATTGCCACTCAGCCTGTCACTTCTAGCAAGGCGCTGATTGTGTTGCTCTGAGTTGCCTCATCTGAAAAATGGCATTGCTAGTTTTTTACCTGTCTCCCAGAAATATGGTCAGGCCTCCTTGGCCAAGCGGGGTGTGCAGCCCCGTGCCGTGGGACAGCCCAGCTCCCTTCCTGCTCCGTGACCGTGCAGAGTGCCGCTTCCCCGGCGCTCAGCGGTGATGATGCATTTGTGCTCAGTGGGAGCCAAGGTATTTGACACCTCTGAAAAATGAAGCTTATATCAAATAGCCTGTTCAAGTACTTTATAAAAATGAACTCTTTAGTCTTTGCCATATAAAACAAGACGACAAACTGAGGCAGAGGAAGGAAAGCCAAGCAGATGGGTAGCTGTAAAACTCTGGAGCTTTCCCATGTCTGGGCTGAGCTCGTTCTGCCAGGATGATGCCCTGCTAAAGAAGCAGCGAAGGCAGTAAAGGTAAGCAAGCTGCTGGCTGCCAGTGGAAACCAAAGGAAACAATCATTAAAAGGAACATTTTAGCTGGCGTCTTCTAATCAGAGGTACTCTGAGGCTTCCCTTTGCCTTTGAAGGTCAGAAGGGGCTGCCATCTGAAGCTGGTCAGGCCAAGTTTAATATGACAGAAGGTGATGTGACTTGCAAACCATGTTTTGTGGTTGATGGAGGTATGGGGGGCAGCTGTGGTCCAGATAGGGTGACATCTTCTGGGTGTCACCTCCCTCACAGGGAGCAGTAGGAAGTCTCAGACACAGGGACAGAGTTGCTATATGTGTCACCCTGACTTCTATCATGTTGTTTTGAGCTATATTCCTCCAAGACAAGGGTGGATTTAAACTTGTGTGAGTGAATTAACTAGGGCATCTGTCTCTTGTGACTTCCACCTTGAGATTTACTAAGCATTACCTAAATTTGTATTGTCAAGACTTGAAATATTCCTTGATCTTCCTATTTTAGTGAGATTCATCAGGACCATCCATACTGTCTCCGAAGATTAAGTAAAAGTAATGCTACCACTCTCCTTGTTTCCAGAGGCAGAGAGATGGGCCATTAGTGTTGTGTACTTCAACACAGCAGAAGATGGCCCAATACAGTCCAATTTAGAAGATAAAATACTGTGAATGCTCAAAGGTTTGTTGAGAAATGAGTTAAATGTTTACATAAAAACTCAATCTATGAAGCTCTTAGACTGTGGCTTAATGGGCAATGCACAGGAGTTAAGGTATGTAGGAGGTGGTTGCAGATACATGTTTCTGACCTTCTTTTATAACCTTGGGATGCTTTTCCTTTTCTGTAAAACAGGGATAACAATACATCCCTGCTTTAGTAAAGTGCCTTTAAGCGTACTGATGAAGTGCTATACACACCCAGCCCAGGATAAGAGCCTTTATCTGCCGTGTCAGTTATTCCTGTGCTAAGGCTGGCTGCTGGAGGAATAAATAGAACCTGTTCCCCTGTATTAAGTGACTGCCTGAGTCCACGTCTGTTCTATATCTAAGCATGCAGTTATATGTTTTAAGACAATACTTCATTACAAATTTTGTTATTAAGCACATGTGCCTTTCATAGCGTCACCGGGACTGTAAAGTTTAAGTGCTGGTTGCAGAAAGGGGAGAACAAGAAAACCTTTTAACCTGCACATTATTAGAAATCCTTTTCAGATGACCCCTGTGGAAACTTTACTAATAGTACTGTTTCTGAAGGCAGACAGTAACTAGTCTTTTTCTCTGGAAAGGAAATAATATGACCTGTGCAAAGCCTAATGAAAGGGAAGTGGCTGATTTATTGTGAAAATGTATAGCTTTCTGAGGTTGCCTGGTTTTTATGTGAATCTTTTTGTGTGGACTGTGTGTTGAGAATGATGGAGAAACATGGAGGACAAAATAGTTTTAGTAGTCCATAAATTATTATCTAGTGAGCGTAGATTATAGCCTTGATCAACAGCAGTACCAGTTTCTTCTAAAATTTTTCCAGAGTTTTATAGAATCATAGAATCTTTTTGGTTGGAAGAGAACTTTAAGATCGAGTCCAACCATTAACCCAGTACTGCCAGGTCACCACTAAACCATGTCTCTCTCTCAGCACCACATCTACACGGCTCTTAAATCCTTCCAGGAATGGGGACTCCACCACTTCCCTGGGCAGTGTGGGCCAGGCCTCGACAAATCTTTTGGGGAAGACATTTTTCCTAATATCCGACCTAAACTTCCCCTGATGCAACTTGAGGCCATTTCCTCTCCTCCTATCACTTGTTACTTAGGAGAACAGATTGAACTTCCTTTCAGGTAGTTATAGGGAGTGAGGTCTCCCCTGAGGCTCCTTTTCTCCAGGCTAAACAACCCCAGTTCCCTCAGCCATTCCTCACAAGACTTGTTCTACAGACCCTTCACCAGCTTTCTTGCCTTTCTTTGGACACACTCCAGCACCTCAATGTCCTTCTTGTAGTGGGGGGCCGACTATTTTAGCCACTTTAATATATCAAGTTATGAGATATAATAGAGTTCAAAATAGTTGTGTCCTATACAAGTTTGCTTCAAGGAGGGATTCCTTTAAACTTAAAGGAGAAAGGACAGGAAGAAGTGAAAAATGAAAGAAAACCCAACCTACGTATAGTGGAAATTCTCTCATTTGAATTCTGAGCATAGATTTCTTTAGTTATAACAAAGGTATAGCAACAATGTCACTGCTGTATTTGCTGCTATTGCAGAAACCGTAATGCCGTGTAAGACCTTTCGTGCTGGGAATGATCAAAAGTCCCCCCAGGTTTCTGGCTCGTCCTTTGGTCTTAAACTGCCTTTTGAAGAGAACATATGTGGAAGAAGTAAGAGCAGAGGACAAGCTGCCAAGGTTTCTGCTACGGTGCCTGACTGCCACTGAATTTTAGGAGCAGCTGGGTACGGTGGGAGGTGAGCACCTTTGGGCATCCTTTGAGATGGCTTCCAAAGCCTTGCTCTGCGACTGGCTTTGCTGCAGGTTTGTCATAAAACCCTTTTATTTTCCTCTGGTCTTCATCTTTGCAGGGGCAAACGAACAGTGAATTATGCCTGATCCATAGGTTATCTCTCCATATTGACTCCAGATTTGAAAGAAGCAACCATGATGTTCCTCAATAGCTATTTTATTGGGGGTTCTGCTGCAGTCTTTTTGGGGGAGCACTGCAGCATATATCAAGCTGAAACCTGTGCCTGCAACATCTCTTTCTTTACTAACAGGAATTAACACATAAAAAAGGGACTTGTAAGGTGCGTTATGTAAATTAATCCCAGGCTTCAGAGGAGAAGTGGCCTTGCTGTGTTAAATATGTTTTTGTGGAGTAAAATTGTGGTTTTTTTATGTGAATTGTATAGCAAGTATGTGGTTGTGATAACTGAGTTACGTTTATCGTGTATATCTGAAGTCACCATCTCAGCTGGACTTTGAACTTGCGACACCTTCAGCTTAAAAAGAAGAAGAATCTATCCCTGGCAAAATCAAATTCTTCTTTCCTGCTTTCACCCACAAATTAATCTTTTACATGACATTTTTAATGTCACGCAGATAGCTGGGAAATCCTTCTTCCTTACAAAATTTAATGTGCCAGAGCTGAGGGCAGGATGGAATGGATTTACTGGGCACCAGGAACAGCTTTTCTAGACGCGAAGATGTTGAGTGTTTAAAAAGCTTTCCTAGGGAACTTGAGAAACAAGAGCTGTATGTTACTGAAGCATGGAAATTTTTACCTATGCTACAAGGGGCCCACCTCTACACTTGAGAAAGAGCTATGCAATCAGACTTGAAAGCTGTCATAATTAAAAGCTTTTCTTTTTTTCTAGTGTTTTATTATTTCCTATTGAGTTTCTATATCAATGCAAAAATATGTTCCAGTACAGTGGATATATTTTTACTAAACCGGAATCTTTCAAATTTTTCTGTGCACCACTCTAGAAGGAGGAAAATCTGCAGAGGGCTTCAGACCACTGCTGGGAATGACCACTGTATCTCCAGAAGGGCTTTAGTGAACAAGGATTATTTGTGTTTGTAACAGCTGATGAGTCCCATTCATGTTGGGTTTAGTATGGCTTAAAGCTAAAGAAGACAGCTTGTGCACACTGGACAGCAGGTTTAAAGCTGTCTCACTGTTTTTTGTTCTTGGTACAGTGTGGAGTAGCCTGTGAAGGGGACCCTAGTCATGGCCCAGAACTGTGCTGGGTGTGGTAGACACTCAACACCGCATCAATGTGCATGATTACCAACAACATAGGATACAAAACGGTGTAGAAAGGGACTCTGTGGAACAACTTGTTGGACAGTAGTGGTGGTCCTGGCACTCTGACAAACCAGTTGCTGTCAGGAGGGTCATTTGATTTTAGAGCATCACAGAGAAAAAAGACAGGGAAGGAAAGGTGTAGCACCGATGGCTTCTCACCATGGATGACTCTCAGCGTTATTGTAAGAGAATAGTGTGTAAGAGGATGGAGAAAACACTGCTAAAGGCAGTGGATGGGATGTCAGTGGATATTCCCTAACATGAAATAGCAATATGAGAGAAAGGCATATGTTGACTTAGTGAGGTCTCATGTTAACTAATGTCTAATTGTCACTCTGTTTTGGAAAGAGGAGTTAACAGATTCTGCTTTGATCTTCTCGCCGTTGCTTGGACTCACAGTAAACTGGCTGCAACTGTCTGTAATCTCAGAAGCAGCAGAAGCAAAGGTAGAAAGAGGTTTTGTGCCATCACTCTGCTTTTTCATCACTTCTGCTTGAGGGAGATTAGGATGTTTTCCACCTTTCACCCTTGGCACTCTTCCGTGTTGTTTTTAATTGCAAAGCAATGTGGTGCTTTTTCCTCAGCCGGATGAGTTGGCACATAGTTCTTTTGTGCGACTGAGGCAATAAACTTCACACAAGGTAATAAAGAATAGCAGAACTGTTGCTTTTACCTCTCAGGTTTCTATTAAATAGCCCAGCTTCCTGAAGACCTCAAAGTGAGATCCTGAAACAGGGTTTCAGTCTATGTCTTTCGTACCCTCTTCTGCTTGACCTTGCACCATTTGAGATACCAAAAATAAATCTCATTAGCAGTGTAATTCCTAAAATATGGGCTTATTTGGAAGCAGGGTCTTAGCCAAACTTTGTGTCTCATGTACCTAGTAAAGTCTCATTTAGGTGTGGGGAAAAGAACAGTGGCTCTGCTGTGCTGGCATCCTGAGCCATATGGCTTTTTGTGGAATGTTGCTAGATGCAAGCTACCTTTCTTCTCCAGCAAGATTAAAAGGAGCGCTGAGCTACGATTACCCATTTGGGATGGTTAGAGATGGGATGTAAGAAGCCCTTCAAAATTCCTTTTCTCAACAGTGCTTGTTTTGCCAGCAGTACAAAGCTTTGCACACATACCACAGCAGATAAAAGGGCATTTGGAAATCAGAGACCCAAACCAGATTTTTAAAGTCACGGGTTTTTTATCTTTTGCAAGTGACACTACTTTCCCTAAACACGCTTGTAAACACCAATCTGGGAAAGCACTGAGGGAACAACATCACATAAAGGTTGTAGGCTGGTGAGTTCCCCAGCGTGCCGGAGGAAGAGGTTGCACTCTTCTTTCTTGTTCTGCTGGGGGATGGGAGACCCATGTAAAATCTTTGTCAAGAAGATGTTTCCATTAGAAGCAAACAGCTAGATGAACTGCAGAAAGTGACCATTTGAATGCATTTAACCCAGTGCAAAGGTAAGGTGAAATGAGTTTTCCTCATTTATTTCACCACAGTTTAAGGGAGAGGTTGGTCTAAGGGGGACTGTGCGGCGAGGTGCTGCAGTCAGTGCTAAATGGTGGTTGCTGGATCTGAGCACTTAAAAAGCTCAGAAAAGCTCACATTTTGTTGTTTCCTTTAAGTTTTGAAAGCAGCAAAGGTGGCTTGCAATGTAAATGCTTGCTGGAATTTAAATACACTTAAGATAGAACAAATGCCAGAACAGAGCAATTTTTCAGGTTAACAGTCTTTGTGATGTTGGTGGCAATATTTGTGTACAGGATTCTCTTGCAAGCTAGGCACAAAGCAAGAGTGCTTGAAAAGCAGAAAACCACAACATTTACAGTGGAGAAAGCTGTAACTTTTCCTACTGGGACAAGGTGCCCATCAACTAAACAGATGTTCTGCTCTGCAAAGGACACTGCCAAGGTTGTTAGTGCCTACAAATTGAGTATCTGGCTGATGATCTTTTGTGAAGTATTTAATTTCGAGGTGAGGGAAGGAGTGGTGAATAAATTACTTTATCCCTTGTCAGAGCTCTTCTTTGTGAAGAGCAGCTGCTGTAATCCCGGTTTGGGATTGGCTTTCGTATTTTTTAATTAAAAAAAAATGAAAATATTATAATGATTAAACTTTGCTCAGGAGAAAGGAAGAAAGCCCAAACCCTAAGTTATAATATGGGTCATGTACACACTAAGTATATTACAATATGTTAAAAAACAAGGTCACTTTAGTGTTTCAGTATTTCAAGGTGGTTCCACAGCATTTCTGCGGTCTGGTCGTGCTACCTTAATTTCCCAGCTGGGCCAGTATTGCTACCACGCGGGAGAGAAAGTGCCAAAGCTGCAAGGAAAACTGCTAAATTCTTCAAGGATTGGCTGCCAGAGTGGAATGGGCTTTGGGAAGATTTGGTTCTATGAGGAGCCTGCACAATATTTGTCTTAATGAATTGGGCAGCCAGAATTGTGACAGGATCAAGAAGTGATCCTGAGCCGATTCTCTAATGCTCGGGGAGTATTTTCACTATCAGATTTGAGCTTGGGGTTTTTTAAAGTGTGAATGAATAATTTCCGTTTTCATGAATATCACTCAAAATGTATGAGCTGCTACCATAGAGTTGGCTTTTTGAAATCAGGGAAGATAAGTTGTATATGCTTATGTGGTATTCCTTTAAAAGACAATGGTGAATAGATCCAAAATTCAGGAATGCAGAAGAGGTTTCTTAATAAACACAGATGCAACCCAGAGGAGAACTTTCCCATTCCAAATTATATCACTAGGCTTTTTTTTAAATAAAACTTTACCTACATTAGCAGTCCTGTCTAAAACAGCACACCTTGCAGGTGATTTCCAAGTAATCCTCTTTTCCAGCAGATTACTGTGCTGATGGCAGAATTTCTTCTTTGATAATGCAACAAAAATGTAAGCAAGCAATGGTAACTCAGCTGCTGAACCACAGGCAGAGGTTCATGGTCAATTCAATTGGTGGAAGAAACCTTGATATCAGAAGAGACAGCAAAAGGTGTTGTTTCTGTCTTAGGTAGAGAGCTGACCTGTAGTATATCATGCAAATGCGACTGGGGAGAACCTGCCACATGGTGAGTAGCAAGGAGGGATTGACACCAGAATTCAGTGCCACTGAGGAAACTAGGCTAGTGACACTGGGCTGGTGATGCTGGGTTGGTTATGCTCCTGAGGTAGAATTCATCTAACCTGATTGCAGATGTCTACATGTGAGCTAATCTCTAGAAGCCCTTTAAGGCCAGAGAAGAGAAGTTGATGCTCCTGGATTGCAGCTCAGCTCATCATAAGGTGGTTGTTGGCTTGTGCAGTGCTCTGGATGTTTTGGCTGTTTGGTGTTTGTGTCTTGCCATTAAGAGCAAAGGGAGTCTGATGCACTAGCTCCATTTGAGATGTCTACCTTGTCAGCCTCAAAACCTAGGTGAGATAGATGCCGCCTCCAGGACGTGACCCAGTCCCCACTGCAGCTAATGATGTTTTTTGTTGGTGGATGTTAAGGGACAATAGAGTTCACCCTTAACAACAGCACTGCTGAAGTGATCTAAATAGAAGAACAGCAGTAGGAGAGGTTCAGCAGATAAGACTGAGCTGCTTACACCACTGACTGCTCTGAAAATACAGTCAGTTTGGCTAGGTGCACACTGAGTGCTAATAAGATGGCTTTTGTTGCATTATTTCATGAGGTGGTGTCAAAGGCTACAGAAGATCTTGTTAGTAGATGTGGGAGGACTATGATATATTCTGATTTTGTTCTCTCCCAAAGGAAAAGGGTAATTTAGTACTTTTCTCTTGGGAACCAAGTGCTGGAATAAACTCCAGGGTCACAAAATCCAGTGACCCTGATCCCTCAGGCAAACACATAATATCATCCCTTTTGTAAACTGATCAAATATTTGATCTCACAGAAACCCACCAAACTACTGGTTATGTTGACAAAAATAAAACAAGCTTTTGTAGGGAGAAAGAAGCATTGCACTATGCCTTTCCCTAGCTCTTTTGTTTGTTGTTTTATGCACTGTGGTGTCAGTACTCAGGGCTTCACTGAAGCTGTAAAATATAGGTTTTGTGAGAAGATATGGGTTTGTTTTGTATTTGAAGATCTTTGTGCTGTCCATGGTAATTCTCACCTATCTCCTGGTGGCTTTGAAATGGCAGTCATATTTATAAATGGCTTTAAGATAATTGATGAAAGGGGTGAGTTGCATGAAGTACAAAGTAGTGCTGAAACTTTGGCTGAGACCTATCCACACCTCTCTGGTGCTTGGGGAAATATAACATGAAAAGGGGAAAAGGGGTTTTGGTGGTGTGTTGTTTTTTTCCTCCACTTCCGCATGCCTTTGTTCCTGCTCGTGGAGGATGCCTGTAAAGCACAGCTGCTGTATTCCCAAGCAGGCTTTCAAAAAGTAACCAGTTGGTCAAAAGTATAAACAAACTGTATCAAATTAAATAAGTGAAATAAGATCCTACGATTTATATTCCCCATTATTAGAAATTACCTTTCCTTGTTACCCTGGAGAGATGGCTAGCTGGGTTCAGGATATGCCCTTGCAAGAAGGCACGAGTGCAAATCCCTGGCAGCTCCCCCAGAGCAGCAGTGGCTTGTGGTAATACAAGCTAGAAGGTTAAAAATAGACCTAAAAATGAGAAATTGAGAAATAGGTGTAAAGATTTAGCCTCAATTTAGGGCTGATCACATAGCTCTCTGTGGTGTTTTTTTCTTTTTTCTTTATAACTGTACAAGAAGAGCAATTGCACACATTGTAATGAAGAAAGATCTCCTAACATACCCATAAGGAAATTAGTCAAGTCCTCTATCAATTTTATTTCCTTGAGGCCAGTTACTGTAAATAAGCTTTGTAGAGAATTGCGGACTTCTTCCAAAAACCAAATGGGGAAGAAGGCTCTAGGACTGGGAAGCCACCAAACTTTCCTGACACTAATATTTGATAAAGGGCTGGGGCCAAGAGCAAATGGATGGTGAAGCGCTGCCGCATTTCAGGGAGGCGAGGATGCTTCTCCGGCATGGGGAGCACAGACATGCTGCCAAAACCCTCGCCGCAGCAGGGCTGGTACCAACATATGCCTCTTCCAGACAGAAGTTCTCCCAGGCGCCAGGTCTGTGTTGCCCACTCCTCGCTCGTGGAGGTTTTTCTCGCTTCTTCCTTTGCTTGACATCTCTTCTGGCATCCGTGGGTTTGGTGTGGGCGTGGGGTTGCAGCGAGGCTGTGATCCCGCTGATCCCGCTGCCGTTTGGCCGCAGCGCTGGCAGTCGCTGGTCGACAGAAGCTGATGATTGATGTCGCGGCTGGGAGCAAACAGCTGCTGATTCGATTATTACTGTTTCATCTCCTAACCTTTTGGAGCATTATGGGAATATATATTCACCTAGTCGTGCTTAATGGCATTTGGTGCAGTGCTTCCCCAGGAACAATGAAGGAGTAGTGTTGTACAGAGGTAGTTTAGAAATTCCCATTCTCGTTCTTTGTATTTATTTACAGATATGGGGAGAGAAGTGAAGATCTTGCTGTATGGGGGAATGGAAAATTTGGCGATTTGACTGGGAGCAGTTACAGACATCGATGTGCAATATGTTAATAAAGTAATTGTGCTATGTTGCTATAAAGAGGATGGTTTCATTATAAAATTCTTGTTTTAATACTGTCATTATAGCAGATGTATAGCATATGAACTCATTTGCATGCAGATAAGGAGGCTCTGACAGCTTGGGAGCATAATTACTGCGTAGCATACAGCTTGCTAGTGCTGGGAGCTGAAGCTGTTACTGGAGGGGTGCTCATGGGACTAATTACGTTGGCTTTGTTAGATTTAAAATAGTGTATAGCCAGGAAAGAGACCCCTCTCCTGTGCTCCATGGTGCTGTGTACAATAAGTTACAGAAGCCTTGAACTGCTGCAGCCATTTTAAGCCATGCAAATGCCTGGATCTCAGCATCTCCCAGCATAGTGGGGTAACAGAATTATTTAACCAGAAAGCCTGTATCAGCTTTCAAACAAAAGGTGTTAAAACTCTTGATATTTCTGCATATGAAAAGTCTAGTTGGGTCTTTTTGGTAAGCGAGCAAAACTGTAGCTGCAGTAACTTTTGTTTTGTTTAGTGTCTGATGAAAGCAGATCCTGAATGTGTGAACTTAGACTGCTGAATGGATTCTCCCCGCTCTCCCTCGTGCGCCTGTTGCTTTGCTTCACCATATCTGTGTCTTAGTTATTTGTCTCCACTTAATTTCAAGCAAATTTCTGCTTCTCTTTTTCTTCTTCTTTTTCTTTCTTTGACTGTATCTGCAGTTTTAAAAGATCTTATTATTGAGGTTCTTTTATGGATTTCAAAATGTTTAATTCATTACTGGGCTGTTATATACTGAAGGCATTTTATTTTCCTGGGGAAATCAAGACAGTGCCACAGGAGATTATTTTTCCCTGTTACATTTCCCCCCTGCTACTGTCAGATTAGCTTGCAGAGAAGGGAGGAATTTCTGAATGCACAGTTGACTTTGATTACGTAAGCTGGAAATTGGCGAACAGTATGGATTTATTTCAATTCCACTAACTTTAAAAAGAAATACATATTAAATTGGAAGTGCCATAGGGAATCAGACAAATGGGAAGCTAACCAGAAAATGTGTTTTCCCGTTCCCTTGCTGACCTCTCCCGTGGTGCAGTGGGTGATGCTGGGTAGCTGGGCGGATGGAGCTGACGGTGTCACACGATACACCAGGGTGAGTGGGATGGTTTTGATGAGGAGGGTGGGGAGGAGATGGGACCAGTTTGTAATCAGGGACTGGGGCCACCATGGGCTCTTTGCTGCCAGGGAGGGAAGAGGCTGGGATGCTTGGGGTGCTGCGATTTTTGGCATGTCGCTGGGAATAGCCAACAGAAACACTCTTCTCCCCACCCTGTTGGTGACATGGCTGCAAGGGACTGGGTTGTCTGCTGAGGAGGGTGATGCTCAAGCAGATATTGTGACAATCAGCTTTGCCCAGCTCCTCAGAGGTTTAATCCCTTACTGGGCAGAGCCTGGCTGTCATGCCAAGCAGGTCCTTGCTCTGTGTGTCCTCACCTGCCAGCGGCCCCACCACACTCCTTGAACCGCAGTGTGCCAGGAGGAAGCTTGGTGTGGAGCCACGCTCCTAGAAAGCAGGTCAGCATCACTGAGCCACTCAGCTCCTCTGTCCCGTTTTATGGGTAAAGTTGTTTAGCTCCACTGTTGTAGTGAGTTCACTCCTTCAGGGTCAATGCCGCAAAGCCCCTGTATCTGTTTCCATCATACCCTGTGCTAGACGAATATTAACTTAGACCTTTTTTCTTTTATGCTAAATATTTACCCAAGTACTTTGTTTTGCAAAATCCAAGCTCATCCTTGTATGATGTGCTTGTCTTTTGTTAATCTGGGAATATTAACAGCCTACTGGCAATACTGCTGATTTGGAGTTTGTGCTGTAGGGTGAATATAGTATCAAATTTCTGGAATGATTTTTTAAAAAATCTTATCAACATTCATTATGCATTTATTAATAGTAATTAGAGCCAATCACAGCGTCGCATTTGGAACTTTTTGTATCAACCAATCAGGCGTTTTTTGAGAAAATTATCATTTAATGGGAAATCTAGTATGTAACTATTTTAAAAAATAAATCTGGTAAGTGAAGAGGTACAGGAAAACACTGAACCTAATGCAGTTTTTACCACAAGTCTTGTCTCTTCTCTCCCTTCCCCCCCACCTCCCAAAGCAAAGTAAAAAGAGGGGGAAGGAGCCTACCCCTCTGTAAAGAAAAATTACTAATTGAAGCTGTTTTATTAGGCTTTTTTTTCCATATAATATCAGAGATTTCAAGGCATTTTTTGCAGGTTATTCAGGCAAATGTATTGCATGCAAATTGTGACATTTTTTAATACGTGCCTTGATTTTTGGTGCTGAATTTGAGATACTTCAAAGATTTTTGATTTTTAAGAGGTCATGAAGGAGCACAGCTCTTCTGAAAATCAGTGCTCTCTGCTCTCTTGGCTGGGTGCCCACTGGCTCAGTCACATAATCAAACCTTTCCTTGCCATCTCTGCTGCACACTTTTCCAGGTAACTTTGCGATGTCCTTTTAGCACAAGTTCTGAGTCCTTTAGGTCTCTTGCAATCACATGAACAATAAGAGGAGTAAGAGTGTCTCTAAGGATTCATGATTGGGCATTGTTGTTGTTTCCTTACCGACTCCGCTCCTCCGTTTATGCTCTTTGGGCCTGCTGTTGCCACTCAGGAAACAGTTTATCCCACACTTTTCTATTTTCCAGCCCAATCAGAGATTCCTCCTGAATCAGCAGCGCTTATTATCTCCAACTGTACATAATTATGGTAGAGAGGTTGCACCACCATAACTGGATAGTGTCAGCATTTCTATTACAGCCCCGTACTTTCAGGATTCTGAAAAGTGGATATAAAAACTCACTTTAGCTTTATAGCCTTTCCAGTGGTGAGAGATAAAGTGTGCACAAATCAGCCGTTAAGCAACTAGAGAAACCTAGAACAAAAAAATTCCTCTTTTGGGATGTCCATTGTGGAAACACGTTGCTTAACTTGAGCTGCGCACGCTCTCCAGCCACTGCCAGGCCGGGTGGTGTGCAGGAGGCCGCAGGTTTGGACCACAAAGCAGTAAACATTTATTTCCTGTTTAGAAAGCTTGTTCCTAACTCGGGTCGATTGCAGCTTTGTGGAAGTATTAAGCATCTGAAGTTAGTGAATGGCTGTGAAAAGATCAATAATGCACAAACACAGAAGGATTTGCAGGTTGGTGCAATAAAGGGTAAAAAAAAAATAAAATAGATGTGGGTTCCAGTTTTAAAAATGTGGCAAGTGTGCCAAAATGCTGTGAATGTTTTTTAAGGGTGAGGAATGACTCCTGCACAGCTATTCAACTCCAGGAAGCATTTGAATATACGTATTTATACATACAGTTGGATAAGATCTTTGAAATATATTTAATCAGTTACGAAAATGTACTTGATGTGTGAGTCTATTTTAGAAAGATCAGCTTTTCACAGTTGTTTTTCGTAGAGTTTTTAGTGGCATTTTAAACTGTTTTTCTTGCTTCACAGTCAGCCCTCTTCCTCCTGTTAGCCCCGTTTGCAACAGCATGAATGAAGTGCAGGAGGACGGTGTTAGCCTGGGTCCCTGGGGTCTCTGCAATATGAACCAGTCTGGTGGTTTTTAGAACATTCAATATCGTCTTTTTCAAACAGGAGAAGAGAGTGAGACTTGGTCTCTGTTTAAGAGCTCAGATAAGAGTTCTGCCTCATGCTCTGCTGGTTATCGTAGTCATGCCAGCGGAGCGACCAGTGATGGTTGCAATGCTCTGCCTGAGTTTTGACACACTTCTAATTATAGCAAGCAGTGCTGTAAACTCCAGAGGTGATAATGAAGCCCAGACCTGTGTGTCAGCAGTGCTTCCAAGGGGTCACGCATTCCTGGTCTGTGCTGCTGTTCCTTATTTGTGTGTTTGTGTGGATCCAGACTCGTGCAATCACGTCTTGCTTATTTTCACTGAGCTGAAAGGTGAAGGGTGCAGAGCAGTGTGGGTTGTAATTTTATCAAGGTAATTGTTATCTATTGTGTTCCCCTTGTGAGATGCGCGAGGTAAAGGCAAGGGCAGGAGGCCGTTCATGCGAGACCTTCATAAAATCTTGTTGCCTAGAAAGTGAAGACAGGCCTTTAGTGTTCTGATGTCCCATGACAAACTCTGTACAGCTTGGGCTGTAGCATATGAGTGGCCCCTGTAAAACAGCCTTATTTATATCGCACAAATTCAGCCTTCACAAAAGCAGGGTGTGGACCATGTGGAGGTGCACAAAGTAAAGGACAGACTGCATTTAAGATGAGCTAGAAACTTTCACTATATGTTGGGAGCTGATCTGGCATAACTGGAGTTATGCAAAAAGCAGGAAATTTTTCTTTCTGATCTCGCCTGTTCCTGTCCAAGAGAGGGATAGAAACCCTGTGTTTGAGAGGTAGGAATTCTTGAACTGGTATGAAGAAAAAAAAACCCCAAAACAACAAAACCCCTTCTAGTATAGTCTCATGATGTGCTAAGCTAGAGAGCTGCAGCCCTGCACAAGCTGAGAGCTGAAGAGTACAGGCATTTTACTTCATCCATCTCTCTCTGTCTCTACAAACATGTTCTTTCAGCCATTTATTACCAGCTTTTATCCTTCTGGACCATGATCATCATACCCAGCTGTTTCCAAGGTTATAAAGAATATAATTTAAAATTTGTTTGTATTCTTTAAATCCAAATGAAACTACTGAGGGTTGCCAGCCTGTGCTGCCCGAAGGAATCTTGTCAGGATGAGCCAGCAGTGGGAGGTGGGGATGTGCAGGAGGACAGGGAGGGCAAGGGGCACCTAGAGGTGAGGGGGGGGTGGGAGCTGCCTGAGCACGTGGCATTATGCTTATCGCTGTGGAAACTCAACATCTCACAAACTTTTAAACCTTTAATCTGCCACGTGAATTTATATAAGCCAGCATGTGGAGGTGAGTGTGTGGCTCTTGTCTACTCTGTTAAGTGTTGATCACAGGTGTGTGAAGGTCCTTGGCTGGATTTGAAGTTGAGTATTGCTCGTAATCCAGTTGCACAATCTCTTGCCCTTGGCAAGCAGCAGCACCTGCCCTAACAAACCCGTAAATAACTTGGCTGCTCAGCTCTGTCCTCAAGTGACTGCAGTGTAGATGTGCACTTTGTAAAAACTCATTTAAAAGAGACGTTCTCTAAGCAGATGAATGAGTTGGCTTGGATACCTTTAAAAAAAGAACAAAACAAACCTATTCTACCAGCACACTTTACTACAACTGACATAACTTAGAACAACTCTGCCCTCCTGAAATTTCTACTACGTTATTACAGCGTTGCTAGCTCTTGTGATTGGCAGACTTAAGAGGAGACCTTGAAGGAAGTCATTTAGGGCTTCCCTGTACCTCAAGCTTGGCAAGAGTGACTACGCCTAGGTATCATGCCTGAAAAATGTGATAGAAGAGTTGTTTTTCCATCCTTCATGGAGAGACTGACCATTAGGATAAATTGTAGTTGCCAGCAGGGATTCTTCACTGATGGTACCTGAACACTAGTGGTAGGTGCTTTTGGTGGACCACCCATTTAGTTCAAAACTTGACTTTTTTTTGTGGTGGAGAGTGGGAAAGGTGTTGCCCTGAAAGTTCTAAAATGAGAATAACTGTAGGTCTTGAACATCACAAAATTATTTTTAAAGATGATCTGCTTATTTTTTAAGTCTTTCCTGATTTTAGGAAGGAATAAGCTGGTTTGGAAAGCTATGCTGGAGCTTGCACTGCTGATGTTACTGATGTGCCCATGACAGCCCTTAAAAGAGTGTGTTTTATCTTCTTCATTAACCTCACATTTTGCTCTCCTCTAGCCCCAAAGACAAACTAGTTTTACAGTGTTTTGGTATCCACAAAGCAAATAGCTAGGTTAGGGCTCTCTCAAATGTCTGCTACTGAAGAGCTAGTCCTCCTCCAAGCTAGCGGTTTTTTTTTATATTAAACTGTCTTAAAAATCGACCTGGAAGTGTCCCATAATAGGGTAGAGCTCTGGAAAATCTAGTTTTTACCTAAATATTTAAATACCACCCAAGGAATTTGAAATCCTTTGCACTGGAACAGTGTATGGGAAAATAGGATGTCATCACGTAGATGTGTCCCATCCACCACTCCATGAAGTTACTGACTTGTGTCTGTAATACAGAGCATACAAAAGAAACTTCTTACTAGCAACTCATTTTTCTTTATAGTACCATTAGGCCTGGGAAGAGGGACAGGAAGTGATGAATGGCTGAGAATGAACTGCTTTATAAACCCAGTTATAGAAATACTGTGATGGTTGCTGCTTGACTAGCATGTATGCCAGTCTGGATTAATTAATTATTATTTGTACATTTGCACATTGGGGTAAATCAGTTTACACATTTTCCAAAAAAGATTAGGAGTGTAAGCTAAAGACCATGAAATAGTGCCTCAAATAGCTTGTAGATATCTTCAGCGCTTGAGCTTTCATTGGTGTCTTCTCATGGCCACATGCGTAACTCCCAGTGGTGCTAATGAGGGTTGCTTGCACACACCAAAGGGGGCATAGACGAGGAAATAACTTACCTGTCCTTGAGAGAGACTGTGTCTAGATCTGTGACAAGCAAGAGTCCCAACTGGCACCACTGACTGTGAACCATTTCTGCTGAAGGATGCTGTGTGTGCCATGGAAAATGACTGCTTAGGCTTGTGGTAGCAAGAGACTCTCATTAATCAAGGAAGCCTTCTCAAAGCTAGAATTTTTTAAAGTTCATCCTTGTGCATTTATCTTGCGGAAAAATTCCAAATCCAAGCGCTCGCTGATCGATGGTTGCATTAATTATGCACAAAAGGTTCAATTCTGCCAGCCTTGTTCACTTTGAATGCTGCTTTGTCCCCGGAGGAATTGACTTGCATTATGCAGGTTGCACAAATTCATCTGTAGTCTGAACTTCAGTAAAAGTCTCCAGGGAAGGTCAAGTTTCTATTATTTTCAATAATAAATGAGATTCCCATTGATGAAATGATCCAAGAAATAAGCTTTGGCTCCCTGAATAATGGTCGTGTGGCCTTTAACGGAGGCCTGGGAAGAACCGATAGAGTCAGAGGAGAGATGAAGCACTCTCAGCTGCAGATCTTGCAATTCTAACCTTGTAGAGTTAGCTCCAAGGAAGCACAAGTGTTAGTGACTTTTTGTATGTTTTAAAGAATGTCTCAAGAGCTGTGATTTTAAAATAGACTTGACCTATCTCAGGTAAATTTCTTGTAGGTGGAGAGCTGCAACAGTAAGAGGAGAGGATGACGTTTGTGTAATAGACAAAAATATTTTCTCACAGCTCATGGCAAATGTTTTCCCCTCACCATGTTTTTTTGCCAAAGGGATTTTTGGAAGTGTTAATAATTGTGTTTTCCTCTTCAACTCTGGAAGTAGCCTAGTTTTAAAAGTCAGAGAGAAAAAAAAAATAATAACAGTATGATTCATTCACCTAGAAAGTGTAAAGCATAACTTAAACAAATGCAATTAGGAAAAATGCTATAGTGAATGTTTCAAACTTTAAATCTTCTGTTGAGGTATGAACTGACCTGAAAAGAGTCAGTGGTCGTTCATCAAAAAGATGTGTGTTTCCCTGTAACACTGTTTTATTGCCTCTTTCCAGTTATTAATTAGGGAAGTGCTAAAAATATATGGAATAATGGGTGATCGCTACACAGAGCTCTAATTTACTGCACCGTCACTGTGGGAAAGTGCTTTAGCTCCTTTGGCTCTTTTGTATTGCCTCAAGAGAGAATTTTACCCGTGTGTTTTGCCACAGAAGTCATCTGTTGTTTTTCAGTGTATGCCCATAAACAGCTCTTGCTGCTTGCGCCCAAGTATTGAGTCAGCAGTTCCCTGAGATGAAGCCGTCACCAGGAATTGTCACATTTATCTCCGAAGTTCAGCATCGCAGAGCACATAATGCTATTAGCCCCAAAACAGTGTCTGCCAGCCGGAGAATCGTGCAACACAAGTGACCTTTTACTCTTTCACTTCCTAATTGGCTCAGAGCATGGGCTGCCAGTGCGTTCTCTCTGGGCCTCCATAGCCCATCTGAAAAATGGGCACAGTTTCATCTTCCCACCTTGCTGAAAGCATTTTGAATGCAAATATCCCGACAAATGGGATCTGCTCACATTTTTTGATGGATGTTGGAGGATTGGGTGTTCATTTTATTTTAAACATTTAAAATGCCTGCGGTTAAACGATGTCACGTCTGTTGGGCTCTGGGTCACTCTCATCCTGCAGTTGCAGAGACAGTGGGCATTCTTCTCCGGTTCTCTTTTGCCTTTCTGCAATGATTCCTCGGAGGGGTGAGAGAAATGTTCCTTTAAAAAATGTGTCCGGTGTCACAAAATAATACATCACCAGTAACACTCTTGAATGTTTGAGCTTTATTGCTATATTTCGTTTATTACTTCATCTCCATGTACATGTGTAGGTCATCTTACTGGGAATTTAGACTGCTAACAACTTAATAAATGGCTAGGCTCGTAATCAAGGTTCTGATTCACCGTGTCTCATGGGTTTACTTGAAATTGGGTAAGATGTCACTAGCCTTTCTGACTGCTGTGTTGCTCTGCCACTGGTTGTCATCTTCATGAGAACAGATGTGAAGAAAACGTGTGTTGCCCTTCACAGCCCAGCGTGTCATCTTGGGCTGCTGGTGAAGTCTGGCAGCTCCATGCTGGGACATGCAGTGCTGGGAGGTGGGACTGCTGGTGCCAGTCAGCCTAGTTGTCTCCTCCAGTGTGATGGGCAGCGGGGACCACGCATCACCTTAAGTCAGCGGTGTCCTGAGTCAGAACCCCAGCTAAGGACAGAAAACAGTTTCTTTCTTTTTTTGAGCCACAAAACATGTATTGCTTCTAGGCTGCTATCCTGCAAAAAACTTGAGCACATGTTTAACATGAAGTGCGGAAATTGGCCTTGAAGCAATTGGGATACTTATGTGCTTTGAACTGAGCAGGTGATTTGCAGCAAGTGCTATTCACAGCTCTGTACCAGCATCTGTCTGGCAAAGAGGCTTCATCTGCATCAGTTGTCACAGGATAAATGCTTCACACTTTGTAAATAAGTGCTGGAGTTTAGGTTTCAACGTCATTTTTTTTGGTGAGGTCTTATCTGCGATGTGATGTCCTTGTCCTGAAGAAAAGCATTCTGTCTCTCTGATAGTCACTTCACTGTCCTCTAAGTCAAATAACATACAGGTGCTTTTGAGAGAATCTCATCGCAGTGTTTTTCTAAAGCCTGTATCTGATTGTGTGGTTTTGGGCATTCATTTTCCAGGCATGTACAGATCTAGCAGCATGAGAAAGCAGATTTTGGGGAAACTTTCTTTTCACGACCCCAGATCACAACGTCCTCCGCCAACTGTGTCTAAGCCAGGGAGGTAATTGTGGTGTTGAGGGTTCCTCAGCGTGATGCCAGCATAGGTACAAGCAAAAATCTGGTAGTGTTTTTGTTTATCAGGAATTGGAGGCAACACAAGGAACAGCTCATTTTGTTTGGGCTGCCAGACAGTCACATGAGGATAATTTTTGTGTGCTGTTTATTTACGTTGGATTCAAACCAGTGACGGTGGGGAGCGGGAGATACTCTGGAATTACTCACCGCAGTGAAAACAGGAGTCGCTGGCGTTATGTGTGGCATCTCTTGTTGTCTGTTGGCCAGACAATACCAGAAGGGCATTGGTAAACCAGCAAATGAGTTTTAAATGGCATTCAAAATTGGGGCACTTGAAGAAAATGATTTGCAAGACGCTAATAAAATGCAGGAGTGTGTAACGTGTTGGAATGATTCTTTTGTGTGAGTGCAGAGCTATAAATGCCTGCATAGGGACATTAAACAGAGAGAAGGTATAACGAGGAGTAATCAGATGAAATGAAGCAAAAACCATTTAAGCCAAACACTATGTCATTGTCCTCAGTTTAAGCACTGGAGTATTTTGTAGGGGTGGTGCTTGGCTTCAGAAAGGCAGAGTAAAGTACCCTGTGGGTATATAGCCTATGAAATTTGCAGGTCATGACAGGATTGGGAGGCAAGGTTTTTAATATTTGTGTACAACTGAAAAAGCAATGAAATAAATGGAGAAGCCTGTATATATTATCAGCAGCATGACAGCTTTGAACTGCAGAGACGCAGAGTTACATGCTACCTCACCAGCAGACTTACTGTGCCAGGGAGTGTTTTAATTAAAAGTGCGGAAAATGTATCATAACTTGCATTTTCTTTAGTATTTTATTGCACTTACAAAACTACGAGGATCAATAAGCCTTTTCTTTGTTAGAGCTGGTGGGTGCAGAATTCACAGCAGGGGAACTGTAAATAAAATATTTTAATTTTTTTTTTTTTCAGTGAGATAAGAAAAGAATTAGAATTAATGTATTTGTTTTCCTTTACATTTTAATGCTTCCAATTATCAATAGGGATTAACCTGAAACTCAAACACCAATCAGCTTCTCAACGTTTGGCATTTTTTCAGCATTCTGAGCAGTTACCTAATCACAATATTACAGAAAGTGAACCAGGAGAATGTTTTCCACCAGCTAAGGCGTTAGCAATGATGAAGAACGAAAGTGTGTCGTGCATACAGAGCTACCGAAAAAAAATAATACAGACTTTGATAGCAGTTAAGAACAGGTAAAATTAAGGGACAGGATCTGTAGGGAATAGTGCCTAAATGCGCATATTGCTGGGTAGATTTGCTGTCTGTTCTAGTCCTTCCCTTGAGTTTTACAGTAAGTGCATCCATATGGCTACATAACTGCGTGATTCTATAATCTGCATGCTTCTTGCTGTAGCTGAGACATTTGCATTTATTGGTCAGTAGTGAATATGAAGCTGGAAAGCTACTAAGCAAAGGTCAAGCAGGATTTGTCAGGGAGCAAGACCCGTCTGAACCCAAGGGTTGGTGAGTGGGCAGAGCCAAAAATTGAAGAGCCACAGGAGACTTGTGGCTTTCTAAGAGTGTGATGAGGTTATCATAGTTAGAAGTCCATTAGGTTTATAGCATTTTGCAGCTCTGGGCTAGGGGAGAAAGTATACCTTGGAGACAGTGTCTCTAGTGTACACTGTTCAGTGGAAAAAAAACGGGTTTAAATAACTGTACTGATGTCCTGTAGAAGTGAAACGGAATGATGTTCTGGTTTGGTTTTTTTTATGTTGTTTGTTTTGTTTTTTTTTTAAAGGAAAAAAACTCTGTCTTTGAGTCTCTTTTTTTCAGTGGACTGGATGTGGTCACTGAGACAAACTTCAGACAGTGCCTCGGAGATAAATGTGTATGTTTTATATGACTTTTTCTGTGGTGGAATTTTACAGAGATTAGACTAATGAACTGGTATAGTTTTAGGCACACGCTGTTAGGTGAGGTGTTTTATTAAGACTTTTAACTGCAAATTAAGGGTCTGCTAGAAGGACAATTAAAGTCAACAGAAAGAGTTTTATATTACACCCAACCAGGGATGACCCACATTGTGTTGTACTTATCTCAGCAGTACAAACAGCCTTGGAAGACAAACAGCAAGGGAGGTAAGCAGTCTGTTGAAGCAGCTGAGCTATTGGATATCAGATAATCTATTTATTACCGTATCTTTAAAGTGCAGAGTGTCTTTTCATAGATACATCTGCACATATGTATGCAGGTGTTAAAAGCAAACATTGTTTTTTAATAATAATTTAACTGCAGTACTGCAGGTGTTTGGTCTGTGTTGGGTAATCTGTTTATTACAAGCTTAATTACAGTATCTGTTCATAGGACATGTCTGAAGCCTCGAAGTAGAATAGAAGTTATCATACCTTGCTTTGGGGAGATTAAATTTTTTTTTTGTATCCGTGTTTTAAAGAAAAGAGAGAAGTTTTTTTCCTTCCAGTAATTGTGGCATCTTGTGTAGTAGTGTTATTGTGGGAACAAAGAGGCAGTCTTGCTCCTGGGAAGATCTGCTGCTAATCTCATTGTCAGACAGATGTAGGCATATATCGCCAACAGTAGTTTCTGATGTGGTGGGGTTTTTTTATTCCTCGTTTGGTTACAGAAGTCATATATACTGCCCAAACAAGTTTTCAGTATTTTTTTTTATTTATTTATTTTAAAATTCCATGATAAAGCTGTCCATTGTATTCTTGTTCACTGTATCTCTCCTTCAAGACTCTGTGCTGCATGTCTTCCACCAAACTGGGAAATTCCTCCAGTACTTCATGGTGGGTGGAAAGGATTGTGCAATGTTTACAAAACCCTCGAGTTTTCCTGGAAAGCCAGTGAACTCAGCTTACTGAGCTTGCATGAGTTTGTGTCTCTCTTTGCTCTGTGACTTGGTGTCTGTCTTAATAAGGCAGAAATTCTTAATATGTGGGTCAGTTCACCACACTTGGCAATTCATCTTGTGAGAGTTTGCAGTACACCCAGTCCCGAGTGTTATCTTGCCCCCTCATCTTTCCCAAAGCCCTCTCCTCCCAATCTTCTATCTCTAACATTAAACAAAAGGTTTGAAAGGGCTTTATTTTTGACCTATTCTATTATTCTACTCAAATACGACCTATTCAAAACTTGTACCAAGACACACGAAGATCCAGTAATTGGTGAAAAACATTTTTATAACAACACTGTGTTAAGCTCAGCCGCTCAGCCAAACACAACGAGGAGCTGACGGGTGTTTTGTTTCTCAGCAGCTGAGTGCCTCTGCTGACCAGTTCACAGCTTGCTTTTAATGCCAGCCTTTGACTTGGGAAGCTCTCAGACTGGGCTACACCTCTTTGGCAGTTTGTAGAAATCAGTTAGCTTTGCAAGTAGCCATGAAGAAAAGCAGATATAAAGGAAGATAGGTTGTACCTCCAGAAAAATTATTTCCTATAGCGTGACAGTGTAAACAAAACAATGGGATACTTGTTTAAAAGTGCTATTTGCGTGGGGGTGACCTCGCATCCTAGGTCTCCTGTGACTTAGAAATAAGTCGGTTTTAAGCACTCTCCCCAACACATCCCTTTGATCTGTTGTATTTAATACTGATGTGCACATTCATACAGAGTAGTCACCTTAATCCACGCTGTGCTTTTCTGTAGCTGCTCTGGGCATGCAGTGCAGAGCACTGCTCTGCATGGAAAGGCTTGAGAAGGCTGATGTGGGGCAGCCCTGAGAAAGCACTACAGGGATCAGGTTAGGCTTGGGTTGAGATGGTCTGGAGTGAATGATCTACAGGGTTGAAAATAACCAGCTTTTAGCTGGTGCTCTGTAGTTATCCAGTGTATTTAATTTACCATCTTCAGCTGAAGCCTTTTCCAAGATAGACAAAATTTCTTCTGAAAGTAACTATGACAATTTTTAGATAGAAGAAAGGTGATCCTTTTGAAATAAAGGTGTATGTCATGGTTGTAGCATTAGCTAGACTTCTAAAAATCTATATATGAGAGAAACTGAATATAAATGCAGGTATATAATCACCCTGTTAATTCACTTCCAGCTAATTTCATTTCCCGTATGTCACATACACGTACAAATGGCAATTTTCATTCATTTCTGTGCCAATATTTAAAAGCAGAACATTACAGTGCGATCTCATTACTACAGCTTTATTGATTTATAAAATTACACTTTATTACCCTAATCCATATATTAGAAAGGATAAAATTGTGCATAGTTACAGCTAAGGTCTTCTTGCCAAGGAGGTACATAGTTTGCTTTTTGATCAGTAGTTCACAATTTAAATTAGTGGATGTCATGCTGTTGGACTCCATGAACACAGGATTAATGGCAAACTCATTAGTTCATGAAGTTTAATCTTCTTGGTGGGTGTCCCAGCTTATGGGAAATGAGAGGGATTCGGCTGCAGGTGTCTGGTGGAGGTAACAGCAATCACTCATAGAGAGGGATCCAGAAAGCAAGGTGCTGGTATTGCGAACCCAAGAACATCTATTATTTATGTTTTATTTAATTCCAGAATACTCTTTTTTTCCTTAGGAGAAATCAAATGAATGTTCTGAAGGACACGTGAAGAGGTTCTCACTGCGTTAGCAACTGCCACGCTGCAGTAGTACCATCAGTGGTGCTTTCCCTGGTCGGGGAGGTGCTGCTATATGTGAGCATTTGGCATAGACTCTTAAACAGGTCTTTTAGAAGTGGCTTTCTTGTGGAGTGTGGCAGGGTTTTGTACCCTTACTTCTAGTCATCAGGTAATTATCAGTTCCTTTTAAAATTGATGCTACAGTCAAGACTGAACCCCCTTGTACTGAATTGGCTTTGTGTAGCCACAGCATGGCGTTTCATGACACGTACAAATGAGCTTGCAAAGCCCCAGCGCAGCAGCAAGTTATTTTTCTGCCTTTTAATCTGTTAGGCCCTGATCCTGATCTGTAGGGTTTCCTAAATCCCATTGATTTCTCTAGAATTAGGTTCCTGAAGTCCTCTGAGAGCCCGGGTCTGGCTGATCTTGTGCTATAAAATGGAAACAAACCCATTTTCTCTACCTCTAAATGCTATAAAGATAAATGTGGTGAAGATTATCAATGTTCTTATTCGCTGGCAGTGAAGGCCACAGAAATACCAAAAATAGATTGAAAAAGGACAAAAATAACTTGCTGCCTGGAGGGGATACAAACTCTGAGCTGTTGCTGTGCGGCTTGGCTGAATCGTTTCTCCAGGGAGGCTCCAGGCAGCCAGTACTTCTTTGAGAGAAGGGGCCAGAGAGGTGCAACTGGACATGGTGCCTCAGCAGCGGGGACAGCAGCTTTCACATGCGCTGAGGGTCCGCCTGCCATTGCTTGTGTGCATGGCTGGCACAGTCCTTTGAGCAAAAGGGGATCCTCACAAGATGCTGCTGTGGGATCCAGCTTTGACCACGTAGTGTTGCTGGAAAGGCTGGTGGGAGAAGGAGATAACTGAGCTCTTTGTACAAATCCCTTCCATCTCCTCCTAAAGAAGAAAAATTACTTTAGACCACAGCCATGAAATGCATTTCTCTCTGAAATGTGGCTATAGAAAGACAGGTTTGTCTTGGTCAGCTCTTTTCTGGGTTTAATCAATCATTCCTGCTGACCACGGTGACGGAAACTTGCTTTTAGTACTGCAGTTATCTGGCTGGCCAGGAAGAGTCAATCAGCATCTGTTCCTGCACATGCATCATTAACAGGGCTGTGAATTAATTTCTAGCAACAAACCACATTCTACTTTGGACTGAATTTCTGCTCTGCCACCGAGACACTTTGCATGCTTATCATGTTCTTGTGGTTTATACGTACCAAGTCACTGGCTACGGAAGAGACAGACAATGCTTAAAATGCTAGAAGGAGCTTCCCGAGTTTTCAGTTTCATAAGAAAATTGTATTTATAAGTCAAGCATGTTTGGTTTTACAGGCCTCTCTGAAACTTGCGTATTTTCATGTCGTTTGAACCTTACCTTTCATGTTGTTACCCCTTACCATAGGTAAGTGGGGTCACACATGTGTAATGGATAGCATAACAGTGTCCAAATACAATTCCTTCTACTGCCATTGAAAAAAACCCAGTCAGTAGTCTTAGTCTATAGTCAATAAGTCAATAAGATTAAGTAGTTCTGTGTACAAAGTTTTCTTACAGATAGGTTACCTTTTCTTTTTTGTTAATGTAAGGCTATTACTAATACTGTGCTGCAGATAAGTTCTGCATTAAGCTTGGCTGCTAATCAGATTGCCTCTTCTGGAGACAGCCAGGTTGTCTCTGTCTTTTCCCTCCTCCTCTTGCCATTAGCAGATCTGTGAAGTGTGTCCAACCTTCCACTTATCTGGCACCATAGGTGACAGATGCAGGAGAGCCAAAGCAGGCTCTCCACATTATCCTGTGACATGAGGGAAGAAGGTGACCTCTAAACACTGTGCAGAGGGAAGAGGGGCTGTTTTCCTAGTATGCTTCTTCCTTGGCAGCTGAAGTTTTTTTCAGTGTAGATGATGACAGCAGTATATTCTCGCTGAATGAACAAAAATATCAGTCTTTGAGAGCAATGGCAAGAAGAGCATCCTTCCTTCTAACCCACCTGCAACAGCCTCTCAGCAAAACCCCACCACAGCACTTTGTGTTGCAGCTTTGCGAGTCAGTAGCATCCTTGTACGCTTCACGTTGAAACCTTATTTACTCTGGTTCCATTCACCGTTGGTAACCACCAGTGACTTGAGTTTGTATAACACAATTGTAGCAACTATATCATTACTTTCAGTGTACACCTCCCACATTGTCATTTTGACAGAAGCTGGTCAGTGGAGATGAGACGCAAATGACTTGTGGTTTAATCAGCTGCATTTTGGTGGCTCACCAGATTATCACTGCCAGCCGGTGGAACTGGATAAGGAGTTTGCAGAAATCATTGCTTTGCAAGTGGGAGATGTAGGTGTTCTGCACTTGAGAAGTCAACTTCTAAATGACTTG
Source organism: Eurystomus gularis (assembly GCA_013400335.1). NCBI lineage: Eukaryota > Metazoa > Chordata > Aves > Coraciiformes > Coraciidae > Eurystomus > Eurystomus gularis. The sequence goes on along the minus strand of VZZY01017148.1, from coordinate 641,051 downwards.
CTAGGGGCTGTTTTGATGCATGCTAACAGAACTACTGCTTAAGAACTGTTTTTGTTTTAACAAGAAAGTAATTGAAGTGACTACAGCCTCTTTGAAGTCTTATTTTTAGATTACAATAAGCAAGATTTTGATTAATTTAGCAGCAGGGCATCAGTGGCTATTAACAGCTTAACATGAGGCCCTAGTAGATTGATAAGGAGCTAAACAGCCCCTGAATCACATATTAACAATCTGGCCATACTATAATTGAGGCTCATATTGGGTAATTGCCAGCATGGTTGATAGGCAGCACAACAGCAGCAGCTATTTGTCTTTTAAATGGGCACTTAGATTATTCGGAATAATTGTTGATAGTCATCAGTATATCTGAGCCACAGTCCAGTTATTCTAGGCATGGATGACAAGCTTTAGTTTAGTTAGCTTAAGTACAGCACTGGGCTCTACTTGGGCACTCTCATCTGTGTCTCAGGTGGGATCTCCAGCCCATGATGAGATCCTTCTTCTGTGGTCCAGGCATTAGTGGTGCATGAATAAGATGGGATGCAGCTAGCTTGGGTGTGATAACCAAACCAGCAGCCGGGCAAACATTTCACCTAGCATCTGGAGCCACCTGTATTATATGTAGCTTTAAGGTAAAACCTGCAATGCTAACCTGTAGCCTTATTTTTATTTATTTTCTTCGGCCTGCTATGGTTGCAGAAGATTTGAGCAACCCCCCTGTGAATATAATGTCTCTGACGAGTTTTATATGCTGTGGGATATTCTAGCCAAGTAACAGTGAAAGTTTATGAGCCGTTGAATGTGCAGAAAGAGTTGGTAACCACTCAGTTTCTCCTCCAGTTTTTCTTGTAGCATTAGGAATTCTGAGCTAGTCACACAGTGGGACATAGCTCAAATTAATTAGCTAAATTGCTGCCTAATGGCACTAAGATTTGATGCCACTTAATATTTCAGGGCAAACATGGCAGGCAGGTTAACGTATTTAAATACAATTGGCTCGCTTTTTCTAGTGGAGTACCTTAACTCCTGTTTGGGCCATCTACAACACTCATTGTGCTCAATTAATTCTGCCATTAGCAGTGGTCTGAGCTGCTATTAGCTCTGATAAAATGTACAGTCATCTCCATAGCCCTCTCCTTCAGTGATGACCATCATGTGGTAAGGATGCTGAAATGCAATTTAAAGCAGGGTGGGAGGGAGAGAGGATGCACACACGCACCCTGCTTTGTACATAATTAAGTCACATTAATGATGGGAGACTTAATTACAGTTTGAAGTTTATCAGCAGAAAGCTCCAGAGGTAGCTTGCAGCCTGTGATGGTGTTGGGCTGTGCCTGCACATGCTGTGCAGGAGTTGAGCAGTTGTTTCAGGCTGCAGAAGGGCCCTGGCTGGAAGGTGCTGATTATTCTTAGCATCTTGTGCCTGGGAAAAGTCACCACGTTTGCTTACGCGCCTCTTCGTTTTCTTTTCTTTCCCCCTTTCTTTCCTCCCGCCCTCTCCCCCCACCCTCCTTGTGAAGCAACCCTTCTGGCTTTGTTGTAAGTGTGGTTTGTAATCATTGTACACATCCCAGATGGTTCATGAAAACTCTTTGAAATGCCATCTGCCAGGCGTGTGTCCAGCCGGCAGCCTGTCATTCTGCTACAAGAAAAACGGAGGCGGGTTTTCCCTTCCCCCCGCCTTTCTGAATTGCATTCAGTAACACTTGCTCAGATGTGAAGCAGGATAACAGCCCGAGCATCTGCAAGCAATCTTTGCCCTAGACAGCAACATGGAAAGCTGCTGCGTTTTTCGCCTTCGCCCAGATCAGATAGCCTAACCAGTGTAGTTTTTATTTTCCCTCCGTTTGTTGCTGAGAACCGATGAGAGGTGACAAATGTTATCTCTGTGATGTAATGTTTTTCTTTTACGCAGTGACTTGGCGTTTCTAATGCATTCAGCGTGTGTTGCAGGCAGGCGCGCTGATAGCAAGCACATCTGCGATTTTTCAAGTTGAACATATTCAGGAAATTAAGAACACTGAGATGAAACAAATAGATTCATTAAAATGGCTCAGAGGAATTATGGCAGAGATATAATTGTCATGTCAAGTAGGCAGCCAGCACTAGTAAACTGCTGACTGCAATTTCACCGCTATAAAAATTCAGAAGGAAAAAAAAAAGATTAATAAATGCTCTCCGTGGGAAGATTCAGATAAAGAAAAGAAGAGGGCTTTAAAAGATAAGTAAAATGAGTCCTGAAGTTCCCTGATCTTTGTGTCTCATAAATGTGTGTTGTCAGTTACTGGGAAAAAGTATGTCCTGATCTTTGTCATTCGGCTCGCATGCTGCATGGCTCAGGGTGACGTTTGACTGATGCATTGGATAAGGAGCACAACAAAGTCTGATTCTCACTTCCATTGTGCTCCAGGCATGGAACAGCTACAGTGCATCGTTGGACATACCTATTGCTGAGGCTTTTCATTCTTCCTCCATCCCGCTCGCAGGCCTAGTTTAGGGGAACCTGGCAGTAGTCAACAACCACAATGCTCTGGTGAGGGTCCTCACAACCTGAATGTCTACAGCAGTGTGGGTGTAGCTCAGGGAGGAGCTGCTGCACCTGGGCTGTGATCCTTCATCCCAGCTGCCTGGTGCCTGCACGCTGCTTGTGTGCCAGGGAGGGACCTCTGTGGACATTGCCCGATCAGTTTTGCTGCCTGCCTTTAGATGGAAACACAGGCTCTCAGGCAGAGAGGGTCATAGGGTGCAGTTCCAGTGTTTCTCTGGTCTAGATCTGTGCAAGACACCTGTCCTCTGTTACAAACTACTAGGTAAAAATCCTTGTGTGTAGTCTTATGTAAGGATTGAAGAATATAAAAAAAAATGCAAAACTGAATCTTTTCAAATAGGAAAGAGTAATTCTGCTAGTAGGGTGAAGATATCCATCACTGTTTCCATCCCCTTTTTTTGCTTATCTTCCTTCTGCCTTCACCCATTCACACAGCTCCAAGAGAAGGAATGACAGAAAAAGCACAGGAATGTATAGGATTATAGAATCACAGAATGGTTTGGGTTGGAAGTGACCTTAAAGATATCTAGTTCCAACTCCCCTGCCATGGACAGGGACACCTTCCACTAGACTAGGTTGATCAAAGCCCCATCCAAGGCTGATGGTAAATAATAAAAGAGAAAGAGCTTCTATTTTGAAAGAAGAAATGAAGGGTGTTAGAGAAAGTGGATGTCAGTCAAGGAAATTAATCTAGTGATAGTTTTTCAAGGGTGTCACTCTGTCAAGACTGACCTCTTGAACAGCCTTTCAGATGAATAGGGCATAAGCAGACTTTCCGCTTCCCTGGCACTTGAGGAAAACATTTGCCAGATGCAGGCATGGTAAATTTATGCTCTTTCAACTTCTGAGAGCTGGAATCTTCCCAATTAGTTTCCAGAAGCTCAGCTTCTTTATACTCTCTTCAGTGCTTTTATAGAGGGTTTAAGAAATTGTATGCACTGCAAAGGCACTGCCCAGGGGCCGGAAGAGTCCCACAGAAGTGAGAAATCATGCTTCATTAAATGTTAGGAATGGTTTCCACATCTCTAAAGTTATTCCCGAGCCAGCAGATTGGTTGCGGCCGCAGCACTTGAACACCTCCAACTCTCGAATGCTGCTCTTTCTTCTAAAGTTCAGTTTCCTGGGCCATCTGTAAATGTCATTTATAGTTAATCTCAGATGTACAGATTCCAGCCATTTCCTAGCCTCCAGAGTCATGGAAAATAAAGGCTGTTGAACAGAAATCGATCCTAATCAATTAAGCTGTGCTCAGTGACCTAAAATGCAGTGGCCCAAGCCATCTTAGGAAAAAGCCATGAAATGACTCCTCTTACACCATGCTTCAAAGGGCTGTAAATTGGTCAGAAGGGAGAGAAGTTTCAGAGCTGGCAGAGTAGCAGTGATCATGGGCACTATTTAAATTGTCAAATGCCAGAGAGAGATTCAGTGTGAATTATTGCTCAAAAGAAGTATTTCTTGAACTGCAATGAGCTTGTAGGTGAACTTCTGTGAGAAGATTTTGCAGGTTGTCTCTTCAGTGGGCATGTGTGAATGGGGCATCAAAACTCTCACGGTACTTTTTAATGCTGAATAAAAAAATAATAGCATAAATAGAGGTAAAATATTAAAAAGAAATAAGAAAAGATCTTTATGATGTGAAAGAATATTTGGCAAGATAAAGTGATACAGAAATGATGGAAGCTAGAAAGAAGTTGCCTTATCTGAGAGTACAGATTGCAATTTTAGTGAAGTTGAGGTTTGAGAGACTGTGCCAAGAGCAGGAAGGTAATTGCTGGAATATTCCCAGGTACCAAACTCTTCTAGCTGTTTTTCTGCATGTGATGTGAGAGATTGCTTTGCTAGAGAGTCTTTCTGAGACTATCAAAAAAACATTGTCATTGGGTAGAACAATAGGTACCGCCGGCTCAACCTGTGGTCTGTGTCTTGTCGTGCTTTTACATGGGCTCCTAACTTTTGTCTGAGCTCTCTTGACACCATTCTCTGTGTAGCTCCCAGAACTGTATTTTACAGATACTGTTGTATTGTTTTGGTCAGTTTTTACTGTTCTAACTCTTGATAAGAAAACAACTATATTAATAGTTAATGAAATTAATAATAAATTAATGAAAAAATGCTCTTTTTTCCTTTTAGGCACAACTCGCCCTCCAAGAGAAGGAGAAGTGCCTGGTGTGGACTATAACTTTCTGACTGTGGAGGAGTTTCTGGAGTTGGAGAGAAGTGGGACCCTTCTAGAAGTAGGAACTTATGAAGGTATGGACCCATGGACAGTGAGAAAACACTTCAAATAACTGGGAGAACACCAGATTTGCATCACTCTTGCTCCAGTTAACCAGCTTCAGTTAGGATCTCACTTTCTATCCTGGTGCTGTTCTTCACACTCTGTACCCTGAGAGGGAGGATTCCAACATTGCTGTGCTTTTGTCTTTTCCCTTCAAGTTAACTATCTCAAAAGATTAATATCAGTAGGCAAGAAAAACCCAAATGAAATCCAGTAACAAAATATCAAGGGAAGGCAATGTAGCAGTGAGTGAAACACATCTCTTCTTTGTATCTGCTATGTCTCATCTACTTGTTCACTTTTTCTTCCCTCCTGTTGTTTCTTTCCCTTCATCTTCCCTAAATACACATCCTTCATCACCTAATTGTGTCCACTATTCAGCTACAAGATGCACTGCTTTTGGTCTTCTTTTTTCTTTGTGTTGATCCTTTTTACGGCACAGCTTTACAAACAGCCCTGAGACAGCCGAGGGGCACTGAAACCTCACCAGGGTGAGAGCAGGGAAAGGATAGCTTTGACTCTCAGAGAAGTGCAAGGCAAATTGGCCATATTTAGGTACACGCTAGGATTTGTGTAACTAAACATGCAATCTATATCTCCTTTAAACTGAAAATTCTTTTGGGGATGTTTTGTTTTTTTTCCCCTGGAGAACCTTCCGATGTACCCCTTGAGAAAACAATGGAAAGAAATACATTGCAGGTTTGAACGTTCTTCCAGTTTATGTCAGCTCATTCGTGTCATATTTGAATTTTTAAGAAGTTAAATAGGTCTTTTTGTAATTATGAGAAGCTGGAAAAGCCTTATTCTTGCAGCTGTTAATAGGAAACATGAAATGCATTTAAAAATGTGAACTACACACAAATAGCTGATAGTCTTTGAAAAGCAGTTATATGAACAGAAAAAAATGTGATGTGTGGTTTTGGTTTTCGGGTTCTTAAAAGAAGGCCTGAAACACTGTTTGTTTGGTCTGCTTCTTTAAAAACTCCCTTGTAAGGTCACCTTTAAACCTTGCACTTATTCCCAACTGCAGACAATTGCAGTGTCAAACCTGGTTTGCATGAAGATGCTAAATGTATAATTTGGTTTCACTCTTCCACCTCTCTGAGCTGATTAGCTCCATCAGCACCAATGTTAGCGTTCCAGCAGCAGCACTTCTCCAAAATGAGCTTTTTCCTCTCCATGTTTCTAATTATAACACTAAATTAGTTTTCTTTGTCATGGTGCTCGAAATAGATCAGCTGAACTGCCTCACCATTACTTCCTGATAGTGTTTGTTCTGGTGACCTTTCCACTTGGAAAGACAAAATGGGTAACTGTCTGTAAGCTGGCTCCTGGGACATGCTGGGAATTAGTTTTCAGGAAATGCTGTGCCCATCTGGGACAGTTATAACATGGTCGTTTCATTGCCTGTGTGATTACATGCAGCAGCAGCTAAACTGTTTAGTTTTCATGGGCTGCTCTTCTGAGCTGCTGAAGATGACGTTGACTTCTCATAAGTCGAATGCGTATTTCATTTCTGTGGGTGATAGAACTGTCTGAACTTAAATTGTCAGAAATGCTGAGAAGCCTCTTTCCCCATTGACATCAATGACACTGGTGCGTAGTGGTTCTGGAGAGCTGGCCTGTGGAAGGAAAAATCAATAAGAATAAAGCAAATAATGATGATGCATGCGTGTACATATGCATCAAGACACATTATGATTTGATTGTAATGTGAAGTAAATAAAGTTCATTTTTCACTTACAGCTTCAAGAAATTATTTTGCTGCCTTCCAAGATTCCTCTAATGGCTTTGTTGTACTTTCTCTGGAAATCTTATTTAACAACTGTATTGATCAAGACAGTGTTGATCTTGGTTAGATATCGCAAGTTGGTGTGATTCAGACTCAGTGCTACAATACACCTGCAATTTATAAAAACAAAAAACAACAATCCGCCAAAAAACGCAGACCACAAATGAATGTAGACGTCTAATGTATGAGTATTTGTTATTGCCCAGCTTTATAGTCTCAGATTACTTTAATTATCATTTGGTTTATGCTGCATTTTGCTGCCACCTTTTTATTTGTTCTTCTTCTTAAATGAACTGCTATGTTGAAGTTGATTGTATTTTTGACCCTGCCAGTGATGGCTTATTCTAAATCAGAGGGATGGAACCCAGCAAAAGGAAATAATCTTCTATTTCTCTCTGAAGAACAATAACTTTAATGCATGGTTTTTATTATTAATAATGCTACCTATTATAGTGAGTAGGAATCAAACAATTGCAGATACAGAGTTGGTTTTGATTACAGTGTAATTAGGTCATTTAGAGATGAAGGAAGGGGCATAGTATGAAATGGAGGGTAGCGATGATGAACAGGGACATTTTTGTGTGCCCAGCAGCCATAAGCTCATGCGGCTCAAGCAGGATGGTGGTTTGGGGTCAGGGTGGTCCTAAGGTCCCTTCTGGCCCTTAATGTGTAAGTGTCTGCATGTGGTGGGGGGCAGATAAATGTATATTCTGCATCTCTGTACTATATTTCATTAGCTGGAGACGAAGTCTGGCCCAAATGATCAAGATAAAGTTTTGGCATTATTGGAGGCCCTTTGTTTGTTTCTTGAAGGCATAAACAGGGAGCTGTCAGAAGAAGGGTAATACACAGGACTTTGATGCTGATATGGATACTATTGATTAGGAATGAATAAAGAACAAGCAGAAGAGAACAGTTGGAAACCATAAAAGAGTAGGAGACTAGCAGATTTTGAAAGAACAACCTGGGTTTTGAAGGAGCTCTAATTGCAAAGACAGAAACTGTAAGTGGAGTAGGAAAAGAAAGGTGATGCCTAACTACTGGGCTGCATAACGTTGTTATTATTTCTTCTGGTGCTCTGCAAATAGGTTCCTCTGGGCAGTTTTTGATTCATATCCCAGTGAATGCAGCAGAGGCATGGTAGCTGCTTTTCTGGTCACCTGCCGCCTCCCTGGTGTGTTCTGCACCCAAAATGCTCCAGAAATTGTTGAGCAGGTGGGGAGGGGGTGTTTGCAAGCCTTAATTCCTGAGGCTTTTGGTTCCAGTTTCCACATGCTAATTTTTAACCATAGAGCCTGAAAACTTCTGGTTTTTTCCCCTAATGAAAGCTACATGTTGATAACATGAATCCGGGAACTGGAGCTGAAATCCTGGAAGACCTGCCCAAAGCTGTGGTGCTGCACCGGTACTGGTGCTCCTTCCACCATGTCCGTGCTGGTAAAGCTGCACACAACACGTTCAAGCTGGTTAGTAATTCCCATTGACTCATTAGGAAGGAAAAATCTTTTCAGACTGCACGTTGTCTAGGCCTTCTGGTGGATAGGAATTCATGATAATTGTGATCTCAGGCATTTATTGACTGCTTCTGCAGGGCATAAAATACTGATAGATGCATGGAAGTAGTTGTGTAGGTTACTAATTATTTAGCAATTACTTCTGCATTTGAATTGCAGGCTCTCCCAGGGCCCCCAGGGGAGGGCTGGTTTGAACATATCCACAACTTCTGGATATTTTTTCTGTTTCTTCCCCAGCTGCTGAGTGGCCCTGGGCAGATCAGGTAACTGCTCTATACTTCAGGTTACTGGCCTGGAGAATATTAAAACAACACTTACTTCTCTCTTCATTAATATTTCAGCAGATATCCTGTGCCTGCAGTTATCTGCTCCTACAAATAGGAGGGAGAGAGTGGAAGCGGTGGTATTTGAGGGCTGTGCTGAATGCAGCAGTGGAGATGGATGCTGTGCAGAGACACGCAGGGGCATTAGCATGGTGACTGGCTTTTGAATGGCGAGGGCTGTGTCGCGGGGGTCTGGCGAGGCTGTGTTAATGAATGTCTGCCCAGCACTTAGTGATCCTCGAAAGAAAAAGTGCTGCACTTTATAACACGTGAAGGGTTATTACATTATAGCATATTATTGTCAAGGCATCGTCTTTCATTCTCGGGACAAGTGTTATGTGATTGCCAAGAGAAGTAATAAGTAATCTGCATTAGTCTCATGACTAAGATGTAATGGGGTGACTTGCTAACATTTTAAAAGTGTATAAAACTAGCTACTTCAGACAGGGTCTCCGATTGTGGTACTTAATGAGTGCAATAAATTACCTTAATAGTGCAGTTAGAATTTCAGCTGAAGTAGAGAGGTGTATTCAGCAACATGCTTCAAATCAAGATGCTGTTAGCCTAATTTATCTGACGTGCTAGCTCTCCTTGGGCCTCTCTGCAGCAGCCCCGCTCCTCCAGCTGCTTTAGCAAAATGGCTGGATTTTCTTTGCTGCTCTCCTGGTGTCTTTGCAGCCTGTGGGTCTTGCCAACTCGGTACAGCCTTGAAATGAGAGCTGTGTCTGTGGCATGCAAGACATGACGGGAAGATTGGGCGAGTAAGGGTGGCAGATGCTGGGGATGTCCATGCAGCGGAACAACATGTTCCACTTAATAAGATAAGATCTGCTTATTATTGTCTCCATACTACAGATTGTCTCAATAAATCATAATGGCTCCTTTAGCACCATTACAATGTTTCATGTCAAATATCCGCTTATTAACATCTGTGCACTGCAGAAAGATTCCTGTTCTATCTTTGACGTTTACACTTTACTTTCTTTTTTGTTGTTATTTTTTTAAACCACTAGTAAGAAAAAGACAACATGATCTCGTGTCATGTGTACAGTTACCAGTGTTAAGCATGAGTGCTGCTAAACTGGTGTCATCTGATAGCAGTGCTTCATTCAGTGGTAGCTGGGTAACTCTAAAAGCAAATATACACATATCTGATAGGGTTTTAGAATGAGTTTGAATTTCCTATGACATTCCTGATTGGCTTCTCTCTATGCACTTCCAATAACAAGTTTTTCAATGCGAACTCTGTCTGTTCATTAGCACTCCTGTTTTTCACTCTTTTAGATTAATTTTAAAACACAAACATTAGGGAAAAGGTTGTTCCCAAACACCCCTGGCAAAAAAAAAAGATATAGTGAATTAGTTGCTTTTTTCCCAAGTTAGACTTCAGGTTATTTTAGGGCATTATTTACTCTCTCACCACACCCTAGTTGAAGGCTGTTCATAGTGGTCCATTGATAGATAACAGCCTGGCACATTTTGGCACCGTTTGTTGGTACTGGATGTGCTCAGGGCTGTCTCTAGAATTGGCTACTCCTCACTCCCTTGCATCTGGCACCTCTGCTGTGACAAGCAACAGCCTGACCTCCACAAGTCACGGGAGTTTCCCTGCTTCTGCAGAGCTTGCCTGCACTGCCAGCTGCGATACACCACAAGAGAGGCAATATGTTAATGGGACATGTCCTCCTGGTGGGAGCATATATAAGTATTTGCAAGAAGAGTTGTGTATTGTAATGGCGTAACATGGTATTTTCTTGATTCCTTCAGCCTTGTGCTGGGTAGGGTGTGTTCCAGCTGTTCCTCTTGTGTTCTCTGTATATACCATATGCGGGCACATGCTTATTTATGTTCCCTCCAAATTTTTGTAATGTATTTGCATGTGGATATAACAGTTGCTGTAATACAGCTGGGCTCAGGAAACACCTTGGGCCTCATAGCCATCTTGGAAGACCATCAAGGTCTTACTGCCTATGTGTTACTTTAAGTATCTTTGCTTTGTTTTAGGAATTTTTCATGCATTACATGTGCTTGGACACAGCTGTACACGAGTGTTAACAGTAGCATGTGGCAATACTTAGTGATATCTCAACACAGGGAAAATCAGAATAAATGAGACTGACTTGATCTGTGGGTGACTTTCTGCTGTGCTGTCATTGCCTATAAGGACACTAATTGGAGTATGTGTTAAATTTCAGACATAAATTAAAATGTGCATGTTCTAACATTTTGACTAATTTAAAAAGAAACCTGGACTGATCTTTCAGTTAACCTCACCATTAGTAACTGCAAAATTTGACAGAGAATCTACTATTTAACGCAAATTGGATTTGCATAGGCTGTAGGTTAAATTTCTCTGAGGTCTCTTTCCTTGCCTATGTTTTGCTTCCGATCCAGATGCTGTATCCGCGGCCTCCTCCTGGTTGCCTGGATACTCTGAATTTCCTCAAGGCAATTGCTAATCAATGTGCAGTTGCAGCTAGGTGAATCCCACAGACAGCAGCCAGATCTGTCATCTAAATGTAGAAATCTGTAGCAGAATGTGATCTGGGAAGAGAACTGACAAAACATGGTAGCAGGAGCTCTGCTCCCAGGAATCAATTCATCCTGTGCTAATCAGACACAAGCACTCTTGGACTGGATGAGCAGCAGCTCTTCTGCTAAAATTAAGGGTCAATTGTTTTGGTTCTTGTACAGTGCAGAGAAAAAGAGCTGCATCTCAGAAACGAAAACAATTACATTAATAATTATGTTTAAAGTCTTTGTGTCAAGGCCTTGCTTAATTTTGCTGCTTATCTCCAAGTCTCTTTCCAGAAATACCCATTTGCATCAAAACAGTAAACTATGAACGGCTTTTTAAAACATGAGCTGTTAATGGAATCCTTGTTAACACAGAGTGGTAGCTTTGAAGATAAGATGCATTTCTTGTGGACGCAGGATCCTCTGTGCCACACAGAGGCTTTTGAGTTTCTTGGGATTTTTGTAATTACAAAATTATGCCTCACAGTAGGCGTCAGTAAATTCAGAACTGCGAGAACTCTGTGCAGTCCTTTCTTGAGAGCCAAATGTACTCCCAGTCCCAGGACTAGATCTGTTTGCACCAGAAAAGCGAGATAAATTCTCCTCCCTGAGAAAAGAGAATAGCTAGTGGAAAGCCAGCACCTACAGGTTAAAGTAACTGAAATGCATGGTGTGCATGCTCATGCTTGAGCTTGCACACATCTCCACTGCCTTCTTTCACCTCTCCATATCAGCTCTCCCACCCCAGCAGCCTCCATGGTCTCATCTTCCCTCTGCCCAGTGAAACACCTGCTTCTGTAACCACCCCACTTTAGTCTCTTTTAGATGGTGTCTCTGTTCTTGTGCATGTCTGCCCATTCCAGAAACAGTATCTTGAATGGATGGAGTGCATTCAACTCGAATTGAACTGAATGCTGATTGTCAAAAGTTTTAATGGATTACAGTAATTGTTATTTTACTTAAGGGTAGCTATTTGGTGTATTTTTGTGAATTACATTTTGTATTCTAGGTCTCATAAACAACTTAAGGTTGTCTGTGAGTTTGCTGCCCATCAGGAGAATATTTAATAAGAATGTTTTGTTTTGAAATATAAGACATATTTTCCATTACCACTAGGTTTCCTAAACTTTGAAAGAAAGTTCTCTTGGCTGACAGCGTTGCTTTAATTCATAAGCTGCAGGACAGGGTAGAAGCTGCTGTAGATTGATTTCATTGATTGTGATCATGGCTTGAATTGGCAGAGGAAGAAGTGTTATGATGATGAGAACTTGTCTTATTGTTGTGATTAGCTGTTACCAAAGTCTAATTACTGTGCATGATGCTAAAATGTATAAGCTGCAGACACTTAGAGATAAGGAGATGAAAAGAAATCAACTCATTCCAAATAGCTATTCTGGGTTTTTTCGTTATTATTGTTATTTTTGTGCACTCTCCTGAGCGACGCTTTAGAGTGCCTGGATTAAGTCATGGCTTTGACTTGAAAAGCTACCGTCAGCCTTCAATTGTAGTTAAATAAGTTTTAAACACCAAGGAATTAAATAAAACAGGGTTAGTGAAAGGTGGTGACAAGGAATTCAGTTAATGGCATGTGTATCTGCTGAGCGAATGCGTTGCTATTAGCTATTAGTTCAGTTGCTGTGGGCAGGATCCAAACGTGATTGAGAAGAGGGCAGAGCTTAGAAGCCCAGTTCCCACAGGAATCTGATATGGAAGGTGCCGTTTCTGCCATGCTGGCTGCTTCAGAACTGGCATTTCCAGAGAAAAGTCGAGATTTTCCTGCTGTTTTCATCAAGAAGTCTCCTTCATCTGGGAGATGGGCTGCTCTCTTTGAGCTTTGAGACATCACATTAGGGGCACAGTCCTCAGAAGTTGTGCAGAGCTTCACCTGAGCTCAGCACCCCGGGGAGTCCTGCCATAACTACGGTGCTGACTTTAGAAAATGTTTTGGGATCCTCTGGGATGACAGATGCTTGTGTATGCACATGTAACATGCTGTTAATAATTAGAGCTGATTGGATATTCAATACAAATTACACTGGCTGTGATGTTAGCCCCTTCTTTACGCTTACAAGTGGCTCACAAAACCCTGTTAAAGCATATTTTTAAATGTATGTTTTCTCATAAACATTGACAATTTAATTTGAACAAACAACGTTGAGTTCGAGTGTTCTAAAACTCCTGCTGGGCTGTTCACTATCAGTTGTTAATGGTGCATGTTTGAACTTGAGTCACAGCGTAAATATTTTCTGTTTGTAATGTCTAGGACTAAACATGAGTTTTGATGATAATTTTAAGTGCCAGTCCCTTCTAATGATGTGTCTGTCCCGTGCCCAGACCCACATGCCATGTGTTCAAAAAGAGCTGCTTAGAGAAGAGATAAGTCTGACTGCATCCAGCAAACATGAGGAAAAGAGAGTATTTCCATTTTCCCTCATTCTCCATGTCACCTGGATGCTGGATGGAGATTTCTTTTGCAATTTCTCATCATAAACTGGGTTGTTTCCCAAATCTTTATGTCCTTGTGTGGATCTGAAGGAAGAGCTGTGTTTTGGGGGAATACTGACTCAGCCTGAATCGGCTTCCTCTTCAGTGGAGGAAAAAGAAAAAGGTCAGCCTTCATAGCTGCATTTCCCATATTCTGCAAAACAAACGCCACAGGTACAGCACCATGCTCAGTTTCAATTTCCTATTTGCTATCCTATTTCAGTTTCCTATTTGCTATTTCCTATCCTGTATGTGTTCATACACACTTGTAGAGATCATCTAAGACAGCACGCTGTGTTGACAGAGAGTAATTATTCACTAATAGTAGTACCAACAACCATGACTGGTTTGAAAAGTGACTAATGATTTTGGTGTAAGCAAATCTGAAATGCTTCAGAGAAGCCTGTTTTTCTGCTAAAGAACAGCTCTCTGTGGTCTGTTAGGAACTCCAGCCTTGCTACAGGAACTGAAAGGGAACCACACTCAAAAATATAATCATGTATTTCTCTGTAATTGCAGGAGGGTTGGTAACGTCTCTGCTATGTTCTTCTTCAGGAGAAATAAAAATCCACACTAGCAATATCTATATATCCCCTCTGTTCACTTTGTTGCATCCATCGCAAAAAGATATAACCATTTACAACAGACCTGAAATAAATTTTGCACAAAATAGTGATGTGCAGTGCCATAAATAAAAGCTGTTCTCACATACATGGCACACACGTAGATCTCTCTGCTTAGCAGTTAACATCCTTAGAAAACACACATTTTTGTCTGGCAAAACAAACAAAATCCCTACAAACCCCTAAAGTAGCAGCATTATTTGGGACAAATGCCAAAGCGGATAGGATGGTGGCAGGGTAGATTATTTGTTTTCTGCCCACCTACTGTTGTATCTTCTCTTTGCACTCTCTCTCCCTCATTCCTCCTCTTTTTGTATAAAGCAGTCCTGCAGTATATAGAGCATAAGAATCATTTCTGTAGGAGAGACTTCAACCTGCTTGAGGAGCCTCCATCTCCATTAGAGGCTCTTTCCAGAAGAAGTAATTTCCTTCTCCCTATAAATTATGCATCAATGTGCATTTAAGATTCTGAAATGATGAACAGAAGATGAAAGCGTTGTGAAGTGTTGCTGCTCCTATGGAGCTGAATCCACAACATTGTATACAGGCTCGAACACACCTTGTTAAGACAAACCTGCACGTGTTGCTGTCCTAGTACTCTGGCTGTGAAAGTGTGGAGATAGGAGCTTCTCCGACTTCTCCAGTCTCAGCTCTGTAAGAAAGACTTTTTCTCTTCTTGGAAGGCAGTGAGAGGGAAAGCTAAAACATGTGTCCGAAGTGGTCTTCCCAGACGGACTCTGCCAGCTTGAGCCAGGATGATTCCTGGTCTCCCTTCCTCCCGATGTGTCCGGAGACCTTCCAGAGTTGCAGGTTGAGCTCTGCAAGTGTTAGGACATTCGTGATCCCTGTGGCCTTACCCTAAAGCTGACAACACACACAGCTTCGGGGTTGCAAGGGACTTAGAAGATATAATGGGAAAGGCAGTTCAGTCAGCTAAACAGGAGCTGAGATAACCAAGTAGTACTTCCAAACTGAAATGAGGATATGTCATTTTGAACCTCAAGTGTGTGATGGCTGAGCAGTATGAGACGTGTTGGGTGAGCTGGGACTGCCATGTACAGCCGTAGGGCAGGTCAATGCAGAGCTGCTTGGCTAACTTTAAACTCAGTGTCATATCTCAGTGTGTGTGAATGTTGTTGGCTTCTGAAGCAAAAATGCACACGTATATGTATAAAAATAAATGAAAAAACCCCACCTTTTTTAGCACGGATGAGGTTTTAAAGTGCCTTTGCATAATCTGCCTTTGGCGTGTGGTTTCCATCTAGTTTAATGGGGGTAATGAAGGGGCATGTACACTTTCTAGGGAATGGATATTAAATATATAATGTAATTATGTGCTGAAAAATTGAAAAATAAGGCTTTCAGATTGTACATAGCCTATGGAGATAGATGAAGAATGTGATCAAATTTACATGTATATTTTAGAGAATAATTTTGTGCTGCTGCCACAATTGAAGCTTTTGTGTGTGCACCCCCACATGGGTTTATGCAAAGCTATATGGGAGAGCATCATTTATATTTTGTCGTGCCGGAAAGAACAGGGAGAATTTTTATGTTTGCCCTTGGAATCTGAAGGTGGCAAATGAAAGTTAATAATAATTCTTGAAAGGGAAAATTTGGGGAATTTTATGTAAAACTCTTCTATATCACAGATCATTGTATAAAAAGTCAAAGATACACCTTTCAGTAGGCGTGAATTCCCAGTGATGTGGGAACTTGATTCCAGACCTGAGGTTCCTGTGGAGCATTTCAGGACAAGTCAAGCACTACTGTGATGTTTGAGGGGAAGTGAAACAGGAACAGTGAAATACCTCCAAGCGGTTCTGTCATCAATGAACCTGCATTTATTTTGTATTTCTTCCACGGTCACTTAAAATAACAATGAAGCATCCCAAGCACTTTGCACTGTTTGCATCACATCTGGCAATGGCTGCTGAGAGCTGCGCGTTTGCATAAGTCTGGGTGCATCTTTGTCCCTTCAGGTTTCACTTTGAGTTCTGCTTGTTCACTTCTACCCAAGTTGACCCAACTGCTGAGCTTCCTCTTTGAAGAAAGCGGTGCTACGTGGTACCTTTCCTTTTCTCTCCTTTGACAAAGTTTCTTTTAGAGAGAGAATAGTTTTTGCTTTTTAAATGCAACATCCACCCTAAAAGAACCTGTGTATTAAAGCAGGCCACCAAGCCTTTCATCACTTCTCTGGGTGATAGCAGTCATGAATTTTTTATTTTCTGCAGGGATCACTCCAGATCTGCCACAGCATTGTGTGGGTGCACACATTTAAAAAGGCTACTAATTGAAATTCAGACGTATGAGATGAAGTTTTGCTATTCACCATGACTGCTTTTTGTTTTAGCCCTTGTGCGCTCAGTGCACCGAAACAATGCAACCATTGCTTCTCCTTCTAGATTCTACAAGAATAACTTAAAAGGGAATATTTCCATGTCTGCTCTAGAGATGGAATATGCTCCCTCCCCCTGCAAATGGGAATGGCGTGGCTTAGTTTATTTCTTTACTTGTGGGGAGAGACAAGATTCTGATGGAACTGAAAAGAAAAAATGGAAATCTTGCTGCTATAAACTGTTCCCTTTTGAAGATGCAAATGTGTTTCTATTGCCTAGGTAACTATTATGGAACGCCCAAGCCTCCCAGCCAGCCCCTCAGTGGGAAAGTGACTTCCACCGATGCTTTGCAAAACCTGCAGTCTGGCTCCAAGCAGTTGACTCCAAAGCGAACCAAGTCTTACAATGATATGCAAAATGCTGGCATAGTGCATACAGAGAATGAGGAAGAGGATGATGTACCTGAAATGAGCAGTAGCTTCACAGGTAAACCAAAAGTGTCACAGTCCATCAGTTAGGATAGCATGGGGAAGGTTTGTGGAGGGGGAATGTTTGGATGTTTTGTTTTTAATGGGTTTCTTGCAAAGCTGTCAATCCCCGACAGAACTGGCCAACAACACCTGAATGGCAGATGTCCAAGTGTGTACAATCACACGCACAATCGTGTCTTCTCAAAAGAGCTTGTGGGATTGAACTGGATGAGAGGAAACTGAGGAAAAGTTGAAATCTTATTAGTTGCAGAAAGTTCAAGGAAGACTTGAGGTATGGCTGACAGGTATAAACAGTATGAAACAGCTCAACTAGGATTACATTTGAAATTAATTGTTGCTTATTCCTAAATATCTTGTTGTCCTTTCCTCTTCCTTGCATCTAGAGATACCTGTCACATAAAATTGCTAGGTACTCTTCTACGACACACCTTCCACCAAACTGAGGGCTGTTTGCTGCAGGAACGAGGTCTGAAGCATGGGTGCAAGCTCTTAATTTTGTGAAGGCCTTGTGCAACTGCTGAACACAGATCTCAGTCTCACTGTGGCTACCATTGAGCGTTGGCTGAAAGATCACTGGAAATTTTTGCAATCTAAAGTCAAGTGCCGTGCAGGGAGATTCAGAGCGAAATACTATTGGAGATCAGTTGAGTTTGCACAGAAATCAACTGGAAATTTGTGAAGCTCTGAAGAGCAAGAGCTCTTCCCCATGTCTGCAATCTTAGTATTTGTTAGCACTTAGAGCATTACTTCCTCAGCTCAGTTTCAAGCACTGAATTCATCTTCCTGGCTCCCTTTGAGCTAGGTGCTTAGCAAGCAGCGTTATCCACACCATCAAGCCTTTCAAGCACCTGCTTGCTGTGGGTGCTTACCATCACTGGCACTTGGGCCTTTGTCTTCTGGTCACTTCCTATCACCATTGCAGTTTTCCTTCCCAACCTCTGATGAGTCCTAGGAGCTGTCACGCCAGTTCCTACCTGCCGAAGTTCTGGCTCTGACATCTTTCAAGAGCTTCAAAAGGATTTAGGCTGAGATTTAGTTTTGGCTTGCTCTAGGCCAAACTGTCAAATGGCTTTGAGGGTTGTGCCCTATTTGGCTGTAACCTGTTACGTGTTTCCAACCCAAATCACTCCTGGTTGGCCTAATTCCTCCCAGGCTGGAGTTTCTGTCTCTGCTTACCAGCAGCTTTACGAGGTTTTGGGCTGAGGGTAGTTTCTCACATGCTGTGACATGGCAGCAACCTCAGCCCTTTTCATGGGATCTGATTTTGGGAGGAAGCTGGTGGGAGATGCTGTTTGACCTCCTTTCTGCCTGTCTTAGTTTGGTGCCCCTAAACTAACTTGAGCATCATTTCTCTTCCTTGTTTTCCTTCACAAGATGAAATACTGGAAGATGCAGCTCATTTGTCACAACGTTATCACACCCTGGCCCCTTGCCTCCATTAAATGGGCACAGAATCAAGAAAAGAGTTATTTCTCATATACCAAAGTGGTTCCTTATGCTTATTTCACATGTAAGTCTGCTAGCCATATTAAAATGCTCCTGCTTCTTTAGAAGACCTCTCGGTGACTTGTGTTTCCCAGACTTTGGCATGTTTACACTCGCAGTCTTAAGCTGGCGATGATTCATTCATGCTTCTCTATCTTGTCAGCTTCTACCTAAAAATATTGAATTCCAGGAAGGCTAGAAAGCAGGCAGCTGAGGGTACTGATATAGTCTACATTCTTCCCTCTCCTCTCAGTTTGTAATTTTCAGTATCTTGTCTTGGCAGAACACAGACTAGAAATAGTGCAGGAGCTGCAGTTAACAGCTCCCCCAAAAACAAAGGCTGTGGGCTGTGATGTGAGGAGGTCCCTAGTCTCTGGTCTGGAGAGTTGTGGTGAGGTCTTGGCTGTGAAGCCCTTTCAGTCCCATGGCTTGGGGACTTAGCAGGCTGTTACTCTGATCTCCCTGTCTTTTGCTGAGTGTGTTGTCTGTCACGTGTACTGGAGACTGGTGGTCTCGGGTGATTTGTAAGTACTGCCATCGATTTCCAACACCTGCAAAAACCAGAGAAAACCCCTGTGTGGACACAGGAACAATTTTAGGTTTTGTCTATTGTTGCCAAAATCTCTCTGTGAAGGAGTTAGGGGCACAGACCTGGTTTGTGGAGAGCATTTATTGTGGTTAGGGAGTGAGCAGCAGTGTCTCATGGATACAGCTCAAAACTGCATGGGTATAAGCATCAGAAATGTTTCCTTAGAGGGAGAAGGGCCAGATACATCATAAAATACTCCTGAGTGACTTTGAAAGGATATAGTGATGAGCTGTGGAATGAACCTTCTCAGACTGCTAGAACAGGCACCAGTGAGTAACGCTGGTGGACACGTGCTGTAGCATTGGCAATTATTTTAATTTTTTATTTAAGAAAACATGCTGTACCAAACAGGTTCACTATTAGCTTCTTGACTTTGAGCTTCTGGCTAACTTCTGCACTTGTAAAAATCTCCCCTTTTGATCATTCTTCAAACAGGAAATTTTATTCTGCTAATCCCTGTCCCACAATTGGCACTGCAGGAGTGAACTTGTAAGCCTGCTCAGAAGCCCATTGAACTCATCTACATCAGTGAGCCCTGGCCTCAGACAGCTTGGAAGGCTTTGGTACCTCAGCAGGGCCTATTAGAGTGAACACAGTAGCTGATCACAGCTTCTGATTTGTGCTGGCAAAGGCCTGGCTGGCAGAGCGCGTGTGGGCAAAGCAAGCTCGTCCCTGCTGGCAAAAAGAGTGAGTCGTCTCTGCCCTCGGTTCTTCTGTTGCTGTGTTTGCGAATAAAGAAGCAAGGAGAGGAAAACTGTAAGGATAAACCCAGAGAAGCAAATGGGAGGAGAAAAAGGCTGACTGTCAATTTTGTTTGTGCTTGTTTATTCTACAGCAGAGTCTGGTGACCAAGACGAGCATAATACGCATATCATAAGAGAGACAGCCCCACCGTCTGTGATTGATAGCCACACCAACGTTCCCACCACGGAACCATCTCAGAGCCTCCCTCAATACCTACCTCCTTCTGCCGAGGATAACCTAGGTCCTCTGCCGGAAAACTGGGAGATGGCCTACACCGAGAATGGAGAAGTCTATTTTATAGAGTAAAGCACATTTTTGTTGTTCTAATTTCATCTCTCACCCTCTCTCTCTAGGCATGAGTAAACCTCCGTGGATGTGTTTTGTGTGTGTATGTCAGTGTATTAAATATTTAGTGTATACAGTTATGCTGCAGAGCTCTAAGTTCTTTACTGCTTCTGAAGGGGTTTTGCATTTCCTGATTGGATTAACATCCAAATTACTCCTGAGTTCAAAGGCAGAGGGAATTGCTTGTTTCATGAGGGTGGTTACAAAAGCAACAGACTCTTATAAAATATGGGCCAGTTGTTTTCATGGGTGGAATGAAAGCTCCTAATTGAAAGGGCTGAGACTTCATTTCTGGAGCCTGCCTCTGTGCATAATGCAGCAGAGAGAATTCCTTCGGTCACGTGCTGAGGCAACAGCAGAGCCAGGGAATGGACCTTGTGTGTTGTCCTCACATCAGAGCAAATGGGCCAGGCATGTTTAACATGCTCCAGTGGTTTGCAGGAAGGCATAGCTCAGTGCAGAGCAGGCACAGTAAGTTTGGAAAAGTACCTCGTGCTCTGCAGTCTTTGCCCAAGAGCTGAGTGCTGTCAGCAGTTTTATGATGATATTGATTTTTTCATGCCATAAATAATAGTGCCTAATTATACTTGTCTAGATTTATTGAGATAGGAGTAACTTACAAAATGGGACCCTTTAGTAAAAGAGATTTCTTGCACAGAGTTTAGCTAGACATTAAAATTCAATTAGCTTTTGAATCTCAAGACCTTAGTGGCCTAAGTGGAGGAGAAGGGGGGGTGAGGAATTGATTTTGGATTTTATGGTCTGTTTAATGTGGTCTTGGAAACTGGGATCCTCTGTCTATGTACCAGAAGCCAGTGGCCAGTTAGTACGGAAGAGCTTCCTCTGCCCCTTCTGGTACTCCAGAGAATTATGCTGGATTAGGGATCAGTCCTGCTCCATCATTAGGAGAGGGGACGTTTGGACAAGATCAAGGAAAGGTTCATCAGGTTTTCCCTTGACTACAACGGCAGGGGAACACATCAGAGAAGAGTGCTAGAAGATCTGAGAAGCTGGGAGGACTGAGAGCACTGCGGCAGCTCTTCACCAGCAGGGAGTGGGCTGCTGTAAAAAAAGACCCATTTTCCAGGACACTCTCCCTTACCTGAAGAGGCTCCACCAACCCCCTAGTGAAAGCCAAAGTCTGGAAGGCACAATGCAAATTCTCATCAGCTGCATGTCAGATGAAACTGAAATGTGTTCATTATCCCAAACATGGTGTTCTACCCCTCATCCTGTCCTCAGGGTGCCTCATTCTTTGATGTACTTTCTGACTTTAATGTCTGTAACAGCCCGAACAGTAGCCCATCTAGCCTACCATTTTCCTTCCTAGAGGAGGAAAAATATGAGCACTAAATGCTGCCCAAGCAGCCAATCGCTCCCTTTTTTTTCCCTACATGGTTCCCTGCTGTTCTTCCTTACAGATGCTTCAACCAGGGGTTCTGCTGTTGCCACCAATTTCCCCAAAACCCATCCCCATGGCTGCTAATTTTCCATGTGTGTGTTCTCTTAGCAATGCAGGACTGTAGCACCTTAAATAATTTGCTAGACCTTTTGCAGGAGAATCTCTATATAGGTGTTGGAAGAATGTAGCGTGCATACACAACTGTTTGACATGAAAATCTGGTAGCACACCAGCTGCTTCCTTCCCTGTAGTGCAGATTGACCATTTTGAGGATGCGTAGGCATAGGGAGTGATTTTGTGCAAGAATGTGTTAGCGTGAATGCAGCACTGTCTAACTGCAGTTATTAATTCTAAGGACACCCTGAGTCTAGGAACAATTTAGTTTGATTTGTATCAAATTAAGAGAGCAAGCTAATGAGCTGTGTGGACCCAAGCTGGCTCAGATGTCTGTACTGTCATCTACAGCGCTTTGGGTTATCAAGTCAGGGTGCTGAAGGGAACAGTATGGGAACATCTAAGCTGCTTGCACAGAACCAGCACAGATCCAGTGGGGCCAGAGCTGCGTGGCAGAGAACCAATCCTGACAGCTTGTAGCTGAAACAATTTGGCTCTTGGGATATTTTTTTTCTGGTGCTTTAATTGGGATTTTCATTACCCAGAGTATCCCAGGCCCTCATTACCCTGCTTGTAGATCTGTGCATGTTACAGGTCTAACACAATCCTGTCCCTCTGAGTGCATGATCTGAAAGGCGTTTAACTAAATTGTCTGTACCTCAGCAAGCTACACTGTTGTGAGCCTTGGTTAGTGAGACAGAGGTGCAAGAAATATGCAAATATTCCATTGCTCTCCTCCCACCGCCCTCTATCTCAGCTAGACTACAGACTTTCTTATTTATAAGTTGGCAGAACCCCTCTGCTTTATTGCTGTTAATTTGCCTAACTTGCTGAATTTCTGCCATTCAGTTTTCTAGTTGGCGATTAATTGCTCTGAAGCATACAAAAGTATTAAACATTTTTGCTTATCCTGCCTTGGGAGGGCTGGGTAGTAGGGTGCATAAAAGAAGAACATTTTATTTACACACTCAGATCCTAGGAGCAGGGCAGTCCCCTCTTCTTGCAGTAAAATAGAAGTTTGCTAGTCAGTTGGTAGTTCCTGAGGGATCATAGCCCTCATTACAGTATTTCCAGCTTCATGAGACTGTTGTGAGGCTAAGGTTACGTTTGTAAACCTCTCAGAGACCTTGAAGGAGAAGTAAATAGCATTACTACGGTACTGAAACTTAAAACTGTTAAGCAGTGTTAAAAGCTAAGCTAGATAAATGATACCTCAGGGACTGGAGGGATGTCTTTGCGGTTTATGTCTAAGATGTCATCAGGTTGTAGAACAACCATTATGTTACAAGATTGTCTTGTGTATGCAAATGAAATGATGGGAGAAAATAATTTCTAGAAAGATGTATTTTAAGCCTGTTTACTATGCAGCCTTCACCGCTGGGACTGGCATCACAATACTGTCAGGGGACTCGTAGAAAGGAAGAGTTGAAAGTAAAGCTGTTCAACTTCCATCAAAGGCTTTGACAGAACATTTTTATTTGTGTAATTAAAAAGTTTTCACTGGAAATTTTGCTTTTGATTAATGCTTGGGTCAAATCTAGATAAATGTCAAGAGTCTTTTGCAGGAGCAAAGATCACCGCATGGCTTAGGGAGGAAGGGAAACTTCTGTCTTTTCATCAGGAGGCAAATGAGTTGGAGACAGCTCCTGAAATGAAGAAACAAACCACCAAAGACAAAAGTTTGGAAATTAATATTATAATATTACAGCTTTCACATACATCCTTCCAGTCTGGAATGCCAATTCGTATGTTTTCACTTTTCACCTTTGTGTTTTCAATGCCAAGTTCCTCATGATTTGGTAGACTACTTTGCAAAACATAAACTGTAATGCCGTTTCTTCTGAAGCAAAAGTATGCCTTCGGCTCTGTTGAATAATAAAGAGGATATGTACTTTTATGTCACTGATACTTCAACTCTGCTTTATTAACAAAGGTCATATTTCCATTTTTGGTTTCCAGCCATAACACAAAAACAACATCTTGGCTAGATCCACGGTGCCTGAACAAACAGCAGAAGCCTCTAGAAGAATGTGAAGATGATGGTAAGAGACTGAAAATAGAGAAATAATGATGTGTTTGATCCATTTCTAGGTAGATTTCTTGCTTTCCTTTTCTTCTTTCCAATATCTTGTGTTCTGAAATACTTTAAAAAAAATTATTAGTAAGTGTGTAGAGGCAATATCCGTTATGTCGTAAAATCATTGTCTGTGTATGTAAAATAGGGATCGAGATGGCAGATCTTTCAATAAAAATAAAAAAGGTGCTAGAAGAGGCCTCTGTTTTTACAAAGGCATTTGAATAGTCACTGACGCTGAACAAGACTCAAAGCTTTTTAACATGTTTGCTCCTTGGATCGCTGTGTAGGAGGAAAGCGACTGAGTCTCTGCACGCTCCATTGTGTTACGCTTCAACCACCCGCTTTACATGTATTGAAGGAGTTATGTTGTTATTTCCTTGTTTGAGCAGAAATAACTCAATTGCTTCATTTCTACTGTAAAATTCTGACAATCTATTTAGTGTTATGATTGCTGAAAACAAATTCCTTTTGAAAGTGTAGATTTTTGCCACTGTAAATGTACACTGATGTAATTTTGTATTCCTTGAGATGTTGGAAATGCAAGCCACTGTCCGATTTAGAGCAGCCAAATGCAGGACTGCTAAAGGAGGTTCTTTCCCTGCATCCTTTTGGAGATGCTGAAAGAAAAAGGGAATCATGATGAAAGTAACTTAAATGTTTGGGAAAACCTGTGTGGATGTTTTGGTCTGTTGACCAGGACAGGTAATGGTATTCTAATGCATAATTTTGGCTAACAGTGCTGTCTTCCTAGACATATCTTAAAAATGGAAGGGTTTACTTTGTTGGTGTTGGTGCTTTCCTTGTCAAATTAGTTTTCAAAATATGAAAAACCTCCTACTGATGTGAGTCAGCTCAATAAGAATTGCGATTTTATTCCAGAAAAGAATCAACTCTCTTTTTACTGGTAGGTTCAAATCTGGCTTCCAGAAATGCTGTTACTATTTTTTTCCCATGCAGTATTTCAACTTCTGCTTCCTTTCACATGTGAGATTTTGCAGGATGTGAGAATTTCCCTGCACAGCCTTTGCTGCCATGATGAAGCAGGAGACACCATCTTCCTAGAGCACAAAGCAGCCTACCCCCAAACCACATGGATGGGCAAAGCCCAGGCACAAAACTGAGCATATGGAGCTGACGCCTGCTTCAGACCTTTAGCAACTGGCGTCGTCTGTCAAGGAGCAAGCGGAGGGAGCTGGATTAATGAAGGCCTTGCTCTGCATCTAAAAATGGATATGTCAGTGGGTAATCAGAACTGGACTAAAATTAAATAACAGCATATGCAGGCAAAGCTCCCTCCTCCTTGCAGTATAAGCATTGCTGGCAATTCAAAGAGGAGGTTGCTAAGACTCAGTGTAAGCTTTCCTCTTTCAGAGGATCGTTTTCCCTGAAGCTCAACTTCTGACCTGGCTTTCTCTACCAGCAAGACTTGTCGATAGCCCTGATGATGCCAACAAGTGGCACATGCCGCTGTGGGTCAGCATACCCCACACTGTGCTCTGAGCCAGGGCAAGGAGCAGCCGGAAGGATGAGTCAACAACGGGTGACTGAGCTCCTCTGTTAAACAGTTTTAAGTCTCCTCGCAGAAGGGAAAGTCTTTCTCTTGTCTTTTTACCGATTTGAAAACAAACATTAGAATAATTCATTTTATTGGAATTAGAAACATACAGCTGGTATTTTTGTCATTTAATTAAGTTCAGTTTGTTATTTAATGAAGTAGTGGCATTTTTGTTTATCAGGTCCTTAAAATCAGCTAATTTCATCTCTCCCCACACACCCTTTCACTTCATTCACTAAGTTGCTTATTAATAAATATTTTTAACATTCAATAGTTAAAACAGTTGCTTCATAGGTACAGCAGTTCACTGCACTGCTTTGTTTGCCTTCTCTGGTCTTGCTTTGCACGTTAGAATAATTGTATTTATCAATTTGTGAGCAGAAAGAAGAGAGAAGGTTATTTTTATTGCATCGTAGAAGTTGGCTGTTTTTGGCAAGGGTGTCTGTTGTATGAGTTCTCACTGAAGTTGGTGGCACTGCTCCTCTGTTTTGTTTTGTGTGTGTGTGTGCGCTTGAGTTTTCAGGCTTGATCCCATCCTGTTTGTGGTTTTTTTTAGATGCCGTTTCAGGTTTGTTTGGGTACAGTTGCTGTGTATTTTTTCTTCAGTTGGGATACATGTCCCTAACAAGTGTTTGGTTGTTTCCAGTTGTTCAGGCTATCAAAGGAAATTGCAGTTCATATTTCATGCTAAGTCTTAAACAACTATTTTGGTAGAATATATTGCAAGCAGGTCGTGGAAGTGGTTTTTTAGGTGTCAAGATTTTCAAAAGCAATGCTGTGACACTGCATCTTCTGTTTGCTTCTATCATTCATTTATGTGGCTTATACTTTACTGTATTAGGTCCAGGATTGTTTTTACCATCTTTGTTCTGGTTTTGTCATCATTTTTCATTTTCAGACTGCATTATTATTATTTATAGGCTAAGCAATACTTTAATCATCTGTGTCACTGTTAACTTATGAATATGGAGGAGATAATGATAAATGGAGCAACAGTGAATATTGATGGCTTTGTGTCTTTGAAAAATTATGTGATCTTTGTCCCAGGTGCCCCACTAGAAGTGCTGCATTCGTTTGTGGTCCTCACCAGTGCATTTGCACTTCGGTGTGGGCCTGTGCCCCCAGTTAAATGAGGCACTTCGCTTCATGTCTCTCTTAAATCATCTGAGTAGTTACCGTGAAGTCAATTGGACCTTGTACACACATAAATTTAGGTACTTTACTGAAAACCTTGCTACCTTAGTTCTTATTTAGATGCAAGGTTTTCCGCTCAGATTTGTTCGTTAGAATTCAGGTTTGACCTTCTGATAGATCCGTGTGTCTACAGAACGCATTGTGAAGGTCGGACCATACAGATCTGAGGGAGAAGCTTCACTACGAGAACACCACAAATGCATTACTTTGCCCTATCCGGCTGTGACATGAAGTAGTCAATTGAAACAGGTGTTTTGAGAATGCAGGAAACAGTTATTTCATTATCTACATCAGATCCATCAATATTCTGATCACTAAAGTGTGATAAATGGAAAGTCTGGGCTCGGTCTGTGGAAAATCAGTGCTGGTTCTTCTGTTTGTAGGGAATTTCTTGCTTGGTGCTGGTATCTGAAATTTTCTTTTAATTTTTTCTGTCTCATTTACTGCTCTTCCCTTGGAGAAGAAGGGGTACACACGGAGGAACTGGACAGTGAACTAGGTAAATCATCCATCTCTCGTTTTGATGTTTGACTTCAACTGCACTCTTTTAAGCCTTTAATTACTTACTTTCTCCTTTGTATCATTTTACATCTTTCAGTTTTTTATTTCAACAAGTCTAATTTATCAGCAAAACTTCCCAGCACACAAAGCATTAACCTTCCCCTAGCTGCAGATTTACAGTGTTTTTCTTACTGATTCAGAGTTTGAAGAAAGCTGGAGGGCCTTAATTTTGCAAAGTTCATTCAAAGTTGCTTCATCCTGGACCCTGCAGAAGTTGGGGATTTTTCCATTGACATTGCTGGCTCCAGGAAAAAGCTCATAGATGCCGAAGTTGAAAACAAGTAGCCAATGATGCTTTTTCACTGGGGCCAAAGACATTTCCCAAGCAACAGAAGCAAAGTGTGATTGCAAAAGTTTCAGTATTACATACGATGCTTCTGCTGAGCTTGTGAATGAAACAGCAGAAAATTTTGCCTCAGTAGGTGATTTTATAAACAGATGATTTTCAATGATGTGGTACGCTTTTATTTGCTGCATCTTTTTGTGAAGACTGCTGGCTTGATATCTAATCGCAGCGGTGCTCATTCTGATTATACTGATGGTGGAGGTAGTTGTTATTTCTGTTCAGCTATGCTCTAGTGCACTTGGAAATCTGAAAGGCATAAGAGGTTGCATAGGATTTTATTTCCACTAGGTCTATTATTGCTTTTAAAAAGGACTGTATTTACAGTTTATAGTTCTGCGTACTAGAGGATTGTATTACTAGAGAATTAACCTGTGGTTTCTGTAATGACTTGCAAGTAAGTGTATTCTGCTTCCTGCTTCTGTGTGATTGATATGGCATCAGCAGCCCGCAGCTTGAGTGGACTTTTAACACTACTCCAGGAACTGTTCTTCTGGATAATAGGCCTGGAATAATGCTGGGGGCCTAATTTCTTTTAGTGCAAGAATTTGAAAGAAATGACAATTTAAAGAAGAATGCAGTCACTTCAGTGGTACATTAGCATTATGCACAGCTCATACAAATAATCAACCGCAGACCAAGTAAGTTACAGAAGTGGGTGGATGCACACCAACAACCTGCAAAAATTTCTTACGAAGGTCTTCACAAAGGGTGACTTAAAATAAGAGACAGGTTAAAAAAAGCAAACTTAGAGGCAATAATGAAATTGAAATATTGCCTTCTTTCAGTCTGATATCAGGATCTAGTGCAAGAGAAGAGCTGAAAAAATATATGCAGGGAAACTCATTAATTGACAAGCCTGACCCCAGTTCTGCAGGCACTTACATACACAAGTGTTTTGCTCGAACATCATGAGACTTTCCCTTTGTTTTAATGCAGCTTAGGTTTATTGAGCTCACAGCCCATCAATGCAGTGTTTAGATTTGCAAATGTTGCACTGTAAAGGAAGGAAAATTTTCAAATGGCTCTGTTGGTTACAGCAACGTTAGGGAGAGGGCATGTAAATATATGGCCTGTTCACTAACCCTACTCGTGGTTAGTATAAATTAGTTGGCACCAGATATTTAGCTCCTTAGCTTATTAACAGTTTCTGTTCTAAATATAAGAAAATTGAAACTTGAAGCATTTGGACAATTTCTTGTTTTCCAAAGAGCTCTGTTGAGTATGGAGTAATAGGTCACCTCTTTTTAACATAAGGTTGTACAAAAGTACACCAAAATTTAGCTTTTTAGAGTAGAATTTGACATATGTTTGGGCAGGTCCTCCTGGCCTCACAGGGAGCAGCAGTAAGAGCTAAATATACTGAATTAATCTGCAGCTCCTTTACAGTGATGCATGGGGGTGACTAAAATGCCTAGTGGTTGGAGAAGTTCTTTTTTAGGAATCCATCCATCCCCTCTGTAGGGTAGGATACTAAACAAAAGCATCTCAATAGGAATCTATGTATTTACCCTGGGCTTAAAAGTGTAAAATTGGATATCTGTCCATTGAATTTACCCACTGACAAATGCTCTGAGACTGCGGAGTGCTGCCTGGATGTACCAAAATAAAAACCATATGTCTCACTCTGGCTCCTAGTGATGCAAAATGTTTGGAAATCTCATATTTGTAATAAAATCTAATGCTCTAGGTCATCTTCAGTTTGGCAGGAAAAGCAAAGAAGAGAGATGAATCATTTGAAGCCTCAAAGAAGCTAGACTGTGCAACATGGCCATGGAGAGCATTGCCTTGTGCTTTAGGGAACTTTCAGAGGCTTCAGAAGTCAGAAAGTGCATGTATGTAATCAACAAGTAATGTGTTGAAAGCTGCAGTTTTGTGTATCGTTACTTGCAAAAACATAGAGATGTGTTCCTTAAATGGAAAGCTGCAGAGATAGAAAAACTGGAAAGATTGTAGCACAATACCATTTTGGGGGTTAGGAAAGCGCTGTTTTTCTGACCTTCTGTGAAAATTCTTTAAAGGAAAAGAAAAAATAAAATTTTATACCAAATCCCTTTTTAAACAGAAGAAAAGCAGAAACATTTTTGTCTAAACTTTAAAAATAAAAACACTGAATAGTTGAAATAGACAAAAGATACGTAGCAGGAAAAAAAGATTGTGGAAAAGTCATTTAAAGGCATTTGTGCATTACTTCTCCCCTCCCTCATTCACTCATTTTTCTTCCACCCCAACTTGGTCTCTTTACCATTCTACTTTCACCGTAGTGCAATGAACTAAATGGCTGCCACTACTTGTGATTTCCCTGATTGCATGCTAGGTCTCTAATTTAATTGTACTGAAACTCTTTAAGGCATTCCCGTGGTGCTTTCACCATGTGGGACTCCCTTGCAAACCTGAGAGTTCCCTTTGCGAAAAGACTTTGAAGATTGGCCTCTAGTTCTCATATACATTTGCACAGTGTAAAGGAGTATCTGTTTCTGAAGTGTTCCTTTCAGACCAATCTGCTGATAAAATTGTGGAGTGTTTTCATGCCCAAAAGTTAGCACTGGCTTGCATTTAATCGCTTATGTCTCAAGGAATCCAAACATGTTAAACCTGATAAGGATAAAATAATGATAAGAATGGAAAACCTACTTTATATCTGCAAATAAGGGACATGTGGAGCAAAAACCATGAAAATTGATTTCATCTGATCTCCAGCCAATTCTGAACACAAACATAAACTTTGAGTAATTAGTCCATGTGTGTTTGTATAGATTCTGTTCATCTCCAGTCTGGAGATGTTTCTATCCTTATGGCAACATAGTCGAAATCTATAAATGCAGAACTAAATAGTTACATTTATTCTAATTAATGGGCCATTGTTGATTATATTGGCTCAGCAATTAGTGCTGTTAATGAAAATAAATCTTTGCATTTGATGATAAACATATATGATTTACGATCAGTCTTATCAAATTAGTGATAAATTTTGATAAATTCTTTTGCATGGGTTATTTGAACTCATGTTATCTGACAATGGCTTTTTAACTCTTCTTATTGTTATTTTTATTTAAATGAATGTGCAGAGTCTGTGGGACCACACTTGCACACTCCATAGCATGGTGGGACCTTCCTTCGAGTTGATTCACAGCGTTACACAAACACACCACTCTGTGTTGTTAATAGGATGATTATTTCGGTACAGCCAACAGGAACATTGTGTTTAAATGAGTGGGACAAGGATCAGGCCCTTAAGTAATACGTACAGCTTTAGTAACCCACAGTTGGATGCTGAAGTGATTTTATTATATTCACTAATTATAGTTAAAGTAGTATGTGCAGTCTAGAAAATCAACAGGAACAAAAGTGGATACATTTCCAAATGTTAATTTCATCTTCAGAACTGTTTTCTGTTCATTGTGCTAATTAAAAAAAGGAAATCTCTGTTACATGTGATTATGGCAATATGTGTTTTTACATTAAGTGCTATGCAGTGGAATACGTCTGTGTCTGCCAGCCCCACTCGGGTGGATTCCATATGCCCAGAGTTTCCATTAAACTAACTTTGTCCTGTTTCAAGATGCACTCTTGTGTTTGGGCTCACGGCTGCGCGATGCAGTGTAAATCCCTAAGAAAGGAGTCAAAAAAGGCATTTTTCAGCAGTGGTGAGCATAAATAGCTCGCTCTAGTAGAGGAGATGGAAGTGGTCTCTCTGGTAGTGTGCTACAAGTGCTTGCTATAACCTCACCCATCTTCATCGGCTGGCATTAAAGTACCTTGGTTCTGTTGCCTGCGTCGAGTTCAGTGCTGCATGGAGCTGCAGTGCTCCATCCAGGGCTCTCTGCCCACGATGGTGAAACTAGGAGAGTACTTGAGGCACTCCCAGAAAAGAAATTTATTGATTGTTTGTTCATTTAATGCAAAAAACAAATCTAAAAGGGATCTTTTAGCAAGCAAATCTGGCGTGGGCATCTTCCTGCTGATTTGCTAAGCCAGGACAGGCTCTGATGTTGGTGCTGTGCTATGCCAGCCTTCAAAAGGAGGCTCTGATCATTCTGAAAAGTGTTCAAACCAAAGTCTGAGCTATTGATGGGTTTTGCATGCTGAGCAGGAGCAACTACCTGTCAGCAAAAAACTGCACTGGAGGCTTCAGTAATGCTTTTTCTATTTCCAGAGTTGCCTGCTGGTTGGGAGAAAATTGAGGATCCTGTATATGGTGTCTACTATGTAGAGTAAGTGCCGCTCTCCAGTTCTGGTCTGGCTGTTGGGTGGAGGAAGGCTTTCCCGCACTGTGGTCTGTGTGCTTTGTTGGCAGCGTCTCAGAGCGAGGAGGAGACCCTGGCCTCTTACAGGCTGGGGAATGCGATAGGGGCTGGGAGAGGGCTGAGGTAAGGGTGGGCTCAAGGGAGACATGGGCAACTTGGGAGGGGGTTTAGCTCCAGGGATGAGCTCAAGGAAGACAGGAGCACCCTGAGGTTGGGGCAAGCAGGAGTCCCAACACCTCACAAAATACGCTTGTTAACCTCTGGATAAAAGTGCAGTTAGCTGAGCTCAATCCTCTTCGTGTAGTGCTACGACCAAAATATGAGTGTGCAAAGCAGACCACCAATTCAGTTACAAGTCAGAGGACACTCAGAAGGGGGAATGGATGAGCCTGTGTGGCCAACAGCCATGACGGCGCGGTTCTTGCATCAGGCTGTGTTGTTATGAATAGAATTACAGGTTTAATGGGACTCTCTCTGGAATTAGACCAGCTTCTTCTTTATCTAGATGTCAGATCACTTGCTCCCTTGGGAAACCAGAGATCTGAGTTTTGTTTCCTCACTGACCCCATAAAATGAATTTTTAATTATGTGTACACTCTTGTCTAGTAGGATGGCTTATGATAGCCCTTAGAATAGACATGGAGTACAATTTCTGTCTGCTTTGGCTCATTTCTGACCCTACCATCTGCGCCTAGGGAAACAAGGTTAGCAAACTGTGTAATTAAGGCTTGACATTTATTTACCAAAGACATCAAGAATATTTTTCGGCTATTAAATACCATGCCAAGAGGTCTTTCCAGCATTTTTTCCTGTCACTTTATATACACATGCATGTTGGTTTTGTGGCACTTGTTAGTGATGAAACTAAATAGAAGAGTAACAGCAATGCGACGTAAGTTGATTTTACTATCTGTAAGCTAGAAAGATAGTTATAATTTGAGCATTTGTCTCTGTCCCTTCCAGCTCTATTATTGCATAATAGTTTTATTGAAAAATGACTGTATCATGGAAAAGTTTATATAATTTTTAAAGTAGTTATATTTTTTCTTAACTTTCTGAAGATATATTGAAATGGGAAATCTTTTACAGAACTCATTAACTCATTTTTATTTGATTAGTTAAATATTTTTCCAGTGACTTAATATTGATCTTTAGCAGAAAATATTCTGAACATAACTATCCAGAGTGCTTCTATCACAATTACTTGGAAAAGTGATTGGTTGTTCATTCAGGGTTTTTTTTTTTATAAAGACACATAGGACAGTAAACAATAAAATATCAAGTTCTTAATGGTAAACTTTGCTTGGATGCAAAGATGGGCTTTAAGCTAATATAATTATCTAAGGCCTACTTGCTCCTCTGCTGTAGCAAAATCACTATTGAAAAATTGCTCTTAAACAGTTGATGAGCTGTTCATTGTTTGGTTTCATGAAATACTTAATTCCTCTGCAGGGTACATTCCTTGTCTGCCATGTTTGAGGCTGGACTGCTTTTTTCCACTCTTCCTGAGATTGGTAGGAAGTATTGGCTCTAAACACCTCATACAGGTCAAACTCTGTCTAATGGTCCTCCAAGGAGGACAGCTGAAGTTTCACCAAATGCTGGTTTCCACTGTATATGCTGGTGGCTGATTCCGAGTATATTTTGATCCATTTGGAGCCCAGCTTTTCAGCTCATAGCCTGCATTGCTGCAGATACTTGTAAGAGACCCTGTTAATAGTGTACGTTGATCAGATAGCTGACAATTGTTACCAGTCATTGGATTTTGTTTGTGGATTTTTTTTAACTTCAATGAGCCAGGGAATGACTGCACCTCTAGGAATCTGATTATAGCAGGGATGATATAGACCCGTCTTAAAATGCAGTCAGACAGAAC
This sequence comes from Eurystomus gularis, assembly GCA_013400335.1. NCBI lineage: Eukaryota > Metazoa > Chordata > Aves > Coraciiformes > Coraciidae > Eurystomus > Eurystomus gularis. The sequence goes on along the minus strand of VZZY01017148.1, from coordinate 607,610 downwards.
GCCTTTTTTGCTTTAATCTCATTTTTCACAGATCACTACTTAAATCTGTTTGAAGGAATTACCCATTCCTACACAAGACATCATATCAATACTGGAATCTGCTTGTTTTCCTAAATGTGCTTTTTGGCATGACTAGGTGAGCCTTGCTCCACATACATTGCTGTTGGGTTTATTTGGTATTTTACACCTTTCCTCAGAGCAGTTTCATGCCTGGCTGTCATTCCTGATTGTCACATGAAGAGTTTCCTAATTTATTGCTCTCTTTCATCTCCAGCCACATCAACCGGAAAACACAGTATGAAAACCCAGTTCTTGAAGCAAAGAGGAAGAAACAACTCGAGCAACAGCAACAGCCCCCAGAAGGTTGGCACCACCGAGGGCGTGATGGTTGGGGTGTTCAGGAGGGAACGTGCCCTCCCTCGCTTGGCAGCACCGTGCCAATGTGTTTGTCGTTACTTCTCTGGCCTTAGTGGTTAAATGCAAAATGACCTGCCTAGGAAAGGTTGTGTGTGCCCTTCACATAACATGCAGCAAAGGAGAAAATTTAAACCATATAACCACTTAAACATAGCAGCTTTCACCGCTGTTAAAGGGGAGAGATTTCTCTTTTAATGTCCTTTATTTCCTGAAACTTCCTAGGCTTCCCAGAAACAACTAAAACACACATTTTCCTCTTTAATCTGCACCATTGAGCTACTCGCTGTAGCTGGTGTAGTTCCAGTCTCACTGGGACTCACAGGCTGTCGAAGGGGATGAGGAGTGGGCATTTACACGCGCACAAGAGAAACCACTCTGCAGGGGAGACTTCTTAGCCCAAGACCTTTAGATGTTGTCAAGTTCTAGCATCTGAAGTAATTTCATTATTTTAAAATACTTTTTTTTCTTCCTTTATTTCTTTCCTTCCCCCCCAACCCACCCTTAAATGTAGCCCAATTGCAGTGAGGGGCTTGTGGCATTTGGGTTTGTTTTGGTACCTTCGTAGCCTTCACACCAAGTTATTTCACAACAGTTATTATCCAAGGGGAAAATAATTTAGGCTTCAACATTCCTCATGCAGCCCCATTTCCTGCAACATCAGCTCTTCTACTTGGATGCCATGAGTGCCATGGGGGAATGTCAAGACCACTTAGATGCAAATCAAGCCTCAAGTTTGAGTGTGAGGTAGGGTTTCCCCGCAGACAGATCAGTTGATGTGGACGTAGAGAGTCCTCCAGAACTGGATTTTGGACATCCTGTTCATTTTATTCCCTCTCTCTGTGACTCTTGTTTCCTCTCTTGCCATGCTTCTCATGTCTCCTCTGCTTGAACCCCACACTCCCAGTGTGTGTACACGCAGGAGCTCATAGTGCTGTTGTGAAACAAGTAACATTTCCCTCTCTGCCCTCTCTAGAATGGACAGAGGAGTGTCCATCTCTCCCACCACCCGCTGCTCCAAATCATGTTTCAAACAACCAAGAGGCAGTTCGGGAAGCACCAGTGCAAGGTAACAACCTTGTTAAACCAGCTGTGAAAGTTCAACAACGTTTTTTTCCTGAGAATGAAATTCCCTCAGCCACCAGCAAAAGGAGTATCTCCATGACTAATGTCACACACTAGTGTCACGCTAGCAGGCACTTGCCTGCTTATCTGAATTCCCATAGATTTTGAGAGTAGTTGTTTCGAGACCGCATTTGTGGCCAAATGCAAGATGCAAATGAGATCATCTGCATCAAGAAAGGATTGTGGCTATTCTCTGTGTCGCGTTCTAGGCCTTTAAAAAGGCATGGTGAAAACAGGAGTTACAGTGTCGGTATGATTCAGCAGCAACTGCAGTGAATGCAAGTGGAAGTAGGAGGACACTCTTTACTACAGAGCTAAATGGATATGCAAGGATTAGGCTTTTACACCTTCTAAACTCTACTGAGTTTGAAATGTGGCTCTTATAGTAAGATCTAGTGCAGAGATTATGCTCTGTTCTCGTAGGTCGACATTCCATCCCAAAAAGCAGTACAGAATCTCACCATGTTACGTGGCAATTAAGATAAAACACGTGGTCATGTTTTAGTTGGAGAGCCAAGGCCAATGTCAACCCAATGTCTGCATATACAGGTGGTAAAGTTTCAAGTTAAAGTAGTTTAAGAGCCCCAGAAACTACTCAGCGTGTTTGGGAGCTGTGATGTGCATAGGTTGTCAGCACTGTTCAGCCAGACCTTGGTTTTGGAGAGCTTGGGTGTCTTGGTTGCATTTGTGACATCTGAGCAGCCAGGTTCTGGGGTTGCCATGGCTTGCACTGTTATGGATTTTCCTTTTTGTGTGCTTTAAATCCAAATGAAAATAGGGGGGTAGGAGCTGGAGGGAATGCCACAAGAGGGAGATGCTCTGCTGTTTGGAGAGCTTTGCAGAGCTACTGGGCCTCCAGGGTGAATCTGACTTTCTGTAGTAACAGAGGGCAAAGAGGCACAAGCAGCTTGGCCCCATGTTAGGGGCAAATTACATCATATTTCTGAAAAATCAGAGTTGAAGCTCCTCTGGGAAGCTCTGCATGAGGAGGGAATGATAATAGGTCGAAATACTGTGGACCTACTTTGAAGTTGTATATGCACACAACTAGTTTGGGCTGTTACAGCCATATTTATTAGTGTCAATGGTCTGTGTATAGTCAACTGCTCAAAGACCAGTTGCTTGTCTTAATTAACTAACCAGACAGGATGTGAATCATTCCTGAATTTGCAGCGTGAGCTGAAACATTGCTGGATCAGGTTGGCAGGTACCTGCTGCAGGACAAGTGCTCTCTGGTTACAAGTGGTTGGCTGTATCTAAATTGCATAGCAAGTGAATGGCATTGCCCTGGCCTGCAGGAGCCAGAGGCTGGGGAAGGTAAGAGAGGGGGAATCTGGCTGGAGCACATCATCCTGACAGAGCTGGGAGCAGCTGGAGAGAGGCTGGGAGATATTCCCATGCTCTGCAGGTCAGCCATGGTCATCCAGGGTGAGCCAAGCAGGGGTGCTGCTGTTCCAGGCAGCCTTTCCTGCCATGAGGGGCCAGGGAGTGCTTGCTGCTGCAGGTGGCAGCAGGTCAGCCCTTCCAAAACAGATGGGTGAAATTTAGTAGTGTTCACAGCCCCCAGCACATTTCCAAGGGGTATTAGTGTATATTAGAATAATCCAGACTTGCAGCAAGGAAAAGCAGGAGGTCTGGGGATGGTACCCTGACCACCAGGCATCTGGATTTAGATGTGTCATCAGAGTGCCCCAAAACAGTGGTCTTCCTGGGGGAGACATCTGTGAATGCCACCTCTGCCTTTTACACTGTCAGACTGATGCAAAGGCTGCCCAAGCATCTGTGCATGGCAATGCAAAGGACCCGTCACTTGGGGGATGATGTTAGAAGCCTCACTCAGCTCTCCACCCACTCCTGACTGCCAGCCACCAAAACTGTGCGGCAGCGTTACAGGAGAGCATTAGCCTGTCTCAGCACCACTCTGAGTGAGAAGTCCTGGTACTCGCTGATGACTCCTCTCTTTCATTCTTTCCTTTTCCTTTCTAAGTGCTGCTTCCTCTTCTCTTGCTTCCCATTTGCAGCAGCTATTTCCAGCTTCCATGTCCCCCTACCCTGTGTCCAGGGGTTTTCACCTCGCGCTGAGGGTGAGGATGTGGGTACAAGGACCCCAGGCACTGCTCTCCCAGCTGGGGTTTTGTAGCTACATTCATTTAAGATGTGATCCCCTCCCAAGTGTTGTAGGGGGGGCATGGCGTGTGGTGCTGCTATCCTGTTACTGCAGGGCAAGTTCACCCAGTATTTGTAGGCAGACACCAGAAGCTGTGCTTGTTCTGCTTGTCTTTTGAACCAGAAATCAGCTGAGGCCCAAGCCCTGCTGCACGCTGCCTCTCAGCAGTGTAGGGTTGCGCTTTGATAGTCGGGGCTTTTTCAGCAGCTTAGGGTCTGAGCAGAGCATCTGCTCACCATGTGCAGGATTATCAAGTTCCTGTGCTACCCTTCAAAGGCAGAAGACTGCAAGTCCTTGCACTGCCCCCTTATGAATAATCTTCAAATATACTGTCTTTTTTTCCCCCTCAGTCAAAGCCTTGTGAGTCTCAAATCCCCTCACTCTCCCTCAAGGTCTCCTTTCTGAGCAGAGGCCCGTGGCAATGCTGCCGAGGTTTTTGAAAGTACGCCAGGTCTCCTGGCCGTGGTACACATTGCTGATCCTGGAGCTGTCACCAGAGGGCTTAGTGGCACAGTCTTTTCCCCTCTAAGCATTAAAAACAATTAAAAGTGCAAAGGTGTTTAGTGTTGGCACTGTGAAGTACAGCAACCATGAGTCCTTTTCTGAGCCTGTGCAACTTGCATTGCAAGGATGCACTTTTGTCATTGGAGACCCGCATTCCCTCTTAACCGTGCTTCCAGAGAGCGTTAACAGCCTCCAGCACAGCCGCTCCCGTCCCGGGCCACTCTTTGATCTGTACTTCACAACAGAAGTGTTTCATCCACAACAGACAAGGAGCAGAAAGGAGAGAGAAAACACTTCAAACAGTGTCTGAGGAGCAACATCAGCATCCTCCCCTTTTTCACCAGAGGAGGTCACAGGGTGGTAGCGATGGTGGGGTGAGGGGGTTGTGCTAAAGGGTTATGTCTTTTGTTGCCAGAGCTCAGAAGTTGCCTTTTACTCAGTGGGTTAGAAAAAGGCCAAGTGGTGGAAAATACAATGATACTACCACTGCAGACTCCTCCTGTAGGAGGCATTTGTACTGCCCCTGTCCCATCTTTCCTGGGATGGATATAACCCCCTCAAGACAGAGATAAGACACATATCTAAGCCAGCATTGCCGGCTTTAATATATTCCATTCTTTAAAGCAGCATGTTTTCCCCTTTGTAGCCTTGGGGCTTTGGTGTGTACAACCACAGCTAACAAAGTGCCAGGTCCTAGGGTTTTTGCTCCTTTTACTGCATGGTTGGATCCAAGGAAATGAGTAGAGTGTGAGGACGTGAGAGGATGCTGGAGTGAAGTGCAGTCCCATCCCAGCACACCACTGTGTTTGTCCATGTAGTTGTTAGAACAGGGAGGGGCAGAGGAAAAACAGATCAAATGCTCTTGCCTGCCTGTTTATAGATTTTCCAAACTTCCTACACAGGGAAACCTTTTTTTACGCGAAACCCTTCTGAGTTGAAAGGGAAGTTCATCCACACCAAACTAAGGAAAAGCAGCAGGGGTTTTGGCTTCACTGTCGTTGGAGGGGATGAGCCGGATGAGTTTCTCCAAATCAAAAGCCTGGTGCTTGATGGCCCCGCAGCACTGGATGGCAAAATGGAAACAGGTACCAATGCTTTATATCAAAATCACCACCACTGCTTTAATTTCTGGTTTTATGTGCAATTCATAAAGGACTGTAGTCCTCATCCCTTTTTGGGGAGAGGCATTCAGCTTTGCCAACAGCAAGCAGGGAAGTGAGGTACATTGAGGGATATGTTCAGAATCTTACAGCAAGAATTTGCTGGAATTTCACCTCAGGTGTCAAAATATTCAGCTGGGGATCTGCCAGCTCCTTCTCTCCCCATGCTGACCTGTGGAGAGGAGCCAGCAGTTGTGAGGTCTCATATCAGGCTGCGCGTTACTGGCAATGGCTGCTGTATTTTTGTAGAGCTGCACCACTGTGTGTTTGTGTGTCCCCATGCTGCTCACCCCCTCCCAAGCTACTCCAATTTGTTTTGCCAGAGATCAGGCCCAACATGATGAAATCCGGTTAGGATTCACCTGAAGTCACAACTCCTCACTTGCAGTGGAGCATCACAACATTGAACATCCCTGTGTTGCAGCCCTAGTGTTAAAAAATAAATCATAACTTAATCAATACTTAGATTTCAGGCTGAAGTCTGAGACATGACGTGTGGCGTCATATTTGAGCAGTTGGTATTTGAGAGCCTTCTGTTATAGCTCTCATGCTCTCAGTTTTGTTTCTGTCATATGTCAGTGTAACACAGCGTATGACAGTGAGAACTGGGCTTTGAAATAACTGTTAAATGGGCCATATACTGTAAATTGAATTTATTAATTTTTTTCATGAGCCAATTCCATTTTTACTTTCAAAACTATGTACATAAAGGCTTTATGCAGTGAGTTCATTGGGTACAGAGAGTTCTTGCTTGCTCAAGTGTCACCACTCCTTTTCTTTGCAAAGGTACTTAAATGCTACCATTTACCTTGTGAGTGGTACCTGTGGATGCTGTGGATCAGCTCGCAGGTGCTAGCCCTCACCTTCCCAGGGCGCACAAAACATTCATGTTTGATGGATCTGTCTGTGTCCTCCACAGGGGACGTCATAGTCAGCGTGAACGATACCTGTGTGCTGGGGCACACTCACGCTCAAGTTGTGAAAATCTTCCAGTCCATCCCCATCGGTGCCAGCGTGGACCTCGAACTGTGCCGAGGCTACCCCCTGCCCTTCGATCCCGATGATCCCAACACGAGCCTGGTTACGTCCGTGGCAATTTTGGACAAAGAGCCCATCATTGTGAACGGGCAGGAAAATTACGACTCCCCGGCGAGCCACAGTAGTAAAACAGGGAAAATAAATGGCACAAAGGAAGCGAGACCCAGCAGCCCGGCTGAGGTCTCTTCCAATGGACCTCATGGTTACCCTAATGACACAGTCTCTTTGGCGTCTTCAATAGCAACACAACCTGAACTCATAACTGTGCATATAGTGAAAGGGCCTATGGGCTTTGGGTTTACTATAGCAGACAGTCCCGGTGGGGGAGGCCAAAGAGTGAAACAAATAGTGGACAGCCCGCGGTGCCGTGGCCTGAAGGAAGGCGACCTTATAGTCGAAGTCAACAAGAAGAATGTGCAGAGCCTCACTCACAACCAGGTGGTGGATATGCTGATTGAATGTCCTAAGGGAAGCGAAGTCACGTTGCTGGTGCAGCGAGGAGGTAGGTCTTCAAAACTGCTTTAAAATATTTCTTCTTGGAGTTTAAAAAAAATGCATGTCATGAAAGACCTGCTCTCCTGAACTTCTCTATAGAAATGCTTTGTCCTGAGGCGTAGGAATTGCCCCAAGCTGGCAGCTGTCAAGTCACATAGATGGTTAAAATTATTGATTGTTTGGTGCTGGCATGTAGTTCTCATGTGCACATGCACTACAGACATCTTCTGGTAATGCACAAAAGGGTGATATGGTTACATGTATGGTTACACCTTCACTTAGATAACAAACTCTGATCTCATGCTCATAAAAATTATTTTAAATAGAATATGAACATTTCTTGAGCTGTTTTGGGAGATGGGAAGGGCTGGTAATGCATTCTCTAATTTTCGATGTTCAAAATCAGATATCCAGTGACTCTTCACTGTGGAAGGGTTGCAACTGGGATGCAGTTTGAAATGAAGGAGAGAATTTCAACTTCTCCAAGTTGTAAGCAATTTAAATGTTACTTCTGGACATGTCTGTTTGCTGTCAGGAGCTGAGCTCATTGTTGGTTGTCACCAGCAAGTACAAAAAAACCACTCTACAAGCAGAATATCTGCAGCCCATGTAGGAGCATGGATGGCAGGTAACCTGTCAGTGAGGTCAGTCCAGCAACTCCTTCCTTGCATGTACTAAGTGTGAAGCAACCTGAGGTAGCACAACCCCCCTCACATAGCCGTGGATTAAAATTACTGGAAGAGTTAGTGTCGAGCTCGTAGGGAAAGTCCAGATCGGCCATTGAGTGCAAAGTCAGGAGCAGAGGGGACAGCTCTCCCTGCCTCTGCTCTGGCTTTGGCAGCAGGGATCTGAGAGGGGCAAAGCCTCAGCCCTGCTGCGCTCCCTGTCCCATGCAGCGGGTTTTATGGACAACAAACACATCGGTGCTCGGCACCTCGCAGGGGCGAGCATGCTGCAGAGACAGAGTTAAGCTGACAAGTAGGTGCTGAACACAGCCCCCAGCCAGTCCTGGGAGGTGTGTTTGATTAAAAAAAAATACTTTTCTGGTGCCTTTTCTGAAGTGTTTTGGTAGTAATAAGTTAACATTTTAAGGGCTGACAAGCTGCTTTCTGAATTTGCAACTGGTTTATTGTTTTTAAAGACCTATTTCAAGGAATGGAGGACATTGATTCTGCAATTAACGGCAGCTCTGGAGAAAGCACTGCATTTCCTATAATTCCTTTCCAAGTGCTTACTGTGTTTTTGTATTTTGATAGTAAATTAAAAAGTAGAGAACAGAATATATTAAGAATTCTCCAATTTTCAAAGTGTGAGTTCCTTAAAGACTTTCAATAGCAGAGAGGTTTAAAAAATGCACCATGTTCTCATGATTAATACATGTACTATGGAGAAAATATGGTTGGAAGAAAAATAGCAGCTATTATTAATCCTCCTGGAGAGTGCATATATATATCTGGTAACACCATACATTAATTATTTGAATTGTGGCTGACATTTAATAATCCTCCTTACGCCTTGAAGGCGTAATGAAAAGATTTGATGAGGAAATAAAAGCGTAGTTTTAATAAGATAGTTATTAGTTCCCTGGTAATCTTCTTGAATCTCTCTCTCTCTTTTTTTTTTTTTTATTTTATTTAATCGAGATACTAACCACATGTTGAGCATTTGTTGTCACCTTCCTAGATAGATGCCATATCAATCTCCTTGAACTGCCTCCCTCCTTCCTTCAAGGTCCTGACATTTCCATCTGAGCACAGAGCCCTCGCAGTTCCAAATTTCACGCTCTCGTGGTACAGGACTCAAACTCTGGTGGCCCTTGATCCACAGTTAATCATTGAAACATGTTTCTGTTCACATCCAGAGGAAAGCTGGACTGACAGGCACTCAGGTTGTGGCACAGAAGCCAAGCAGAATACAGACAGCAATCGTAGCCCCAGAATCAAAACCGGTCAGGTTTGTTTAAAGCTTGTGAGATGGAGCTGGCTAAAAGGCACCCAGCACTCAGTGTTGGGTCCTTTCCCCTGTAATTTACCTGGTGTTACCCCTGCCAAATCTTTTCTCAGAAGCACCATCCCCAGACAAGGTGCAGCTATTTATTTTACAGGAATGGATTATGTTCCGGTGTCTGACGAGCTCCTGTCGGAGCTCTTGGAGCAGCTCTTCTTTAGCTCCACTGTCAGTTGTCCTTTCCTCCTCCTCCCTCTGGTGTCCAGTGAGGAAAATGCTCAGATGCTGTCAGGCATCCTTGCGTTAGCCTGGAACATTTGCATTCAGTCAGGCTTTGCATGAAGCATCCTTGGAACACTAAGGCTGGTGTTCAGAGCCATCGAAAGGATTTGTCAGAAGTGATTACTAATCAGGCAGAAAAATATCAGAGACGTATTATATGGGAAAAGCTCTGCCTGCTCCAAGCTACTGGTACGCTCCCAACAATGAGGTTTAATTGTTAAAATGCAAACCCAGAGCCACAGAGAGCAGCCTGTGAAATATTTACTGTAACTTGTATTCAGCTGAAGTGCTGGCTTATGGGAGCAGGCAAGTCCTGCTGTTGCCTTTGAGTGAGGAACACTTATCAAAAGGATGATTTCAGGAAGGATGAAGCTGAAATGCCCCCTCTGTGTGCCTGGCTGCTCACGTGTCATCTGAAAATCATTTGCAGGACTCATATAAGATTTGGGGAGGGGATAAATAGATGAAGAGAGGGGCAATGTCATGTCATTGAGATGTTGCTTTCCAGAGGCCCCATAGAAAACTTGACTTGTGTTCTGATTTCATTTCTTATTTTCCCCCTCCTCCTTCCCTTCCTAGGACTTAATTGTGTTCTTGCTCTTGTTTTGTATTTCACCTATACACAGTTCTGGATAAAACTCACTGAATTTAGACTCTCATGGTTTGGACTTCAGCACTTGAGGGGTTCAGAAAGGCTGAACTCTGAGTGGAGGTAGGGTACGGAGTTGCTAATTGGGCTGTATGTGAGAGCAGATCGGATAAAGCTGCTTTTGCTTAGCAAAATGAAGGGACGGAGGAGACAAAATTATCGTCTCTGTCAGGAAAGAGAGAAAGGAGGTACTTAAACCAAAGAGTTGGCTGAAGAACAACTGGGTGTTGTTCAGCCATGAGTAATTTAAAGTGGAAATAAGAAGAAAGTGCCAACCCATTAGAGCCTGTAAGTCAAACTGGAGGAGGTATAAAGGCTTTGCTGTCTGAAGGGGAAGCTCAGCACTTTTGAAGGGGATGTGACATGGTGCCTGCAACAGCAGAGGAAATGCTTGATAACCCAGCAGGACCGTTCAAGGACTGTATAGCTGAAAGTAAACCAATGCAACTGGTTACAAAACCCCGAGTTAAACATACGTTTTTGTCCCTGCACTGCGTAATGTGATTGCACATTTCAGTTATTTTAAAGAGTTTTTGTTAATAAGGCCACAAAAGGCACACCTTTATCTCAGATGTTTGTAGCTAAAAAGGTTCTTTTAACCTTGTACCTACCAAGTACATAAAGTACTTTTCTCAAAAAAAAAAAAAAAAAGCAAAGAGAGGTAATAATATTGCCACTTGAAATCCATTTGTCATTGAAGTCTTGTCTACGCACAGTAATTGACTGAAATAAGCAATTCTCAAATACCTCTCCATTCTGCACAGATTCTATTCATAATAAAAACAACATTCTGTCAGAATAATTTCCCTGCTTCCCAAGGGACTTTTGTTCTGGGAGCTGTATCTGTGCTGGGACAGGTTGGGGGCTATTCCAGAACAAGTTATTCTTCAGAATTACTGTGCTGTATGTTTTGGAGTCACTAAGATCTAATGTTTGTTTCAGTTGAGAACATCTGTGTGTCTTATTGATGTATTTTGTGAATTGCCTCAGATTAAGGAGGATTATTTTTTCCCTTTTTTTTTTTTTCTTTTTAGATCAGTTTTCAGGTCATCAAAAAATAGTGATCAGTTTGTGTTCAGTTACAAGAATTAAGCTGAGCAGTTCTCATACAGGTTTGAATGGATGGTTTCCCTTCAAAGCTTTCACAGTTAGTGCTCACTAGCAGATATCTTTATTCACCGGAAGGTCGAAAATAGCATAAACCTTGAGCCTGATCTCCGTAATCCCCTCGAAGATATGTTCCCACTTTGCTCCAGATCAAAGTAAAAGCATGCAGGTGAAATGTCACTCACATGTCATGTGCACATCAGCAGAGCTAATAACCTTCCCTAGTGCCAAATTCACATGAAACTAGGGAGTGTAAATCCATCTTCTGGAAAATATATGATGTATATACTGGAGTTTCAAAACTCAATGTATTTATATGGGAAGAAGAACCAATGCAACATCTGCCTGTCTAAATGCCCATCTTTGGTTGACTGAGTCTTACTTCCACGTAAAAGCAAAGTCCATAGTAAATTCCCTGTTCATGGTTCAATGGGATGGAAGGTGTTTGTGGGGAGCAGTGAGGTGGGTGGAAGTGGGAAGAGGTCTGTGCCAGTAGTGATACATGTAACTCCAACAAAGTAATGCAGCAATGGAACAAAATTATAAAGCTCTAGAGCACAAACCTATTAAGTCTCCTTAGCTAGATGGACCTTCCCGTGCTGTTCTGGTGATGCTCTTCACATGTGAGAGTAGTTAACCTCTGATACTTCTGACAGAAAGGAGTTAACTCCTCATTCTTGGGTCCTCCTTCTTGGGCTGAAAATGTGTGCTAAAGTGAACTACCCTGACCTTGAAGGCTCTTTCTGTAGCCTAAAATGAAAGGACATCTCTTTTCTTCTCTCTATTTGTCTATGTCCATGCCTTTGAAACATCGCACAGTAGTATAAAGATACGTGTCTTTTTCTTTATGCTGCTTGCTGCCGCTTCAGGCTCCCCCCAGTCAGGGTAGGGAGATTTAAAAGATCCTTTAGATACAGTAGGAAAACTTTAGAATCAAAGAGTCCTAACGACCTATAATTGCAAGGACATTATAACGGTATAATTGAAATCAAATTGCTCTTTTGAGATCTAGAGTGTCAAAATGCAATGCTCAGGCATGAGTGAACAGCGGCATTGGCATTAAATACCTGAGCTGAGTGAAATCCATTACAGCTGCAGGTTTCAGAGAACATAGAACATCTCCTCACTACTTTATCCTTTCTGCCCCACCGTAAACACCTATCAGTTTGAATTTTATAAGCAAAAATACTGTCTTTGTACGTGTTTATCGAGATCCTCTCCCCCCATGAAATGAAATTTTCCCTTCCTGTCCTTACCAGAAGTGTTGGAAGTGGATCATTTAGTGGTAAGTGCCAAACAACAAAAAAAGCAGTATCTCACAGGACTGGAATTAGAGCTCCTTTTCAGCTGCTATCCCTAATGATGTAAAACCATGGTAATTAGAGCTGCAATCAGCTATTCAGTACAGACTTGAACTCTTTTGAACAAGCCACTCACTTCTGTTTGCCCTTTAGGCTTGCAGTGAAGAACGAGTTGGAAGTCATGCCACTTAAGCATCTAGCTGCCAGAAAATTTCAAACTGTCTTAGCAGCTGCTGAATTAGAGAAAAATTGAGTCCAAACTGCATTTAGGACAAAAATCACAACCTGGGAATCATCTGACCGTTACCACAGAGCGTGTCTGCCTGTGCCAAAGCTTCTGGAAAGGGAAGAAAAGTTCACCATTTCCAGCAGTGTTTTCAGTTCCTAATAGAGAGGGAGAAGAGCATTATACTGAGGTCTTTGTCCCCTGTTTGGTTCTGTAGCAACCTCTCTGAACCCCATCTCACTGAACACAGAGCTGCGGGTACCAATCATCATGTGCATGCCACCTTTATGGTTGATCTTCTTACTCCCCTCCCCAGACCACCACATTGTGACAACTTCTTCCCTCACTCAAAGCGGGAGCAGATCTAATTCCTCTCTTCCATCTGGCGTGCTCAACTGACTGCTACATTTTTTGAAAATCCCATTTCAAGTCATCTCTTTTTTTCCTTGCTTTACTCTCTGTCAACCACCAGCAGCTACTGAAGTTACCAGTACCTTCTACTCAGGTATCTCCCGTCAAACTCAGTTGTTGAATCTCTCAGCAGCTGGTCACTCAGTATAGGTTATTTTGAGGTATTTACACTGAGAAGTGCCTGATACTCTAGTACAAATAATGCCATCCAGAAATAACAGGTGGGGGGATATTTTTGATAGCTCATAGGCACCCCTCACTAGTTAATGAATTACATTTAAAAAACCAGAATCATAGTATGCTTAAAGAAATATAAGTTCATATGTAATGCCCAGATTTATTTTTTCAAGTTCATTACTTTTTATTCCAGAGTTATTACTTTGTGATTCCAGAGTTATGGATTTCCTGATTCAATTGGGACTCTCAATTGGCATTTAAAAATCTTGTCTTCAATTTTTTCCTCTTGTTTATTTTGGTTACTTTTTCCTTTAACAGTGATTTGCCTAGAAAGAAGGAAATCAGATTAGTAAAGTGTGTAGGTTGGTCTACAAATGGCATTTTTTCCGAAACTAAATGTTTTTTAAATGTTTTGCAATGTTACTTTCTATTCTGAAAATACGCAACCTTAGGAAAAATACATTGGTAAAACTTATGTCTGGGGAAACCATTAGTTGGGAGTTGTTGCATCTTTTTTTTTTCCACACCACCAAGTCACTCTTTGTTGTTCTCTTCTCTCTATTAAGTGGAATTATATTCTAACCAGGCTGAAAAAGCTGATGAGACTTTAAAGCAAGTTTGATGTCACATTTACTATTCTCTTACAGCCTTATTCTGATTAGGGACTAGTATATCAAGGAGCAGATACAAAAATCAGTTAAGTCAGGAAAAGATGAAATAAAGGAAATGTTACACATTTTGATACTTTTAATAAGAAGTTTGAAGTTCATACCCCTTATTAGAATTGCTTATGTGCATGTATTTCAAGCCACTGTGCAAGTTAATTTTGCTGTAAACAGCTCCGGAGTGTTAGATACGCCTTTTTGGGGCAAAGCTGTGTATTGTTATGCGGCACCATGCACTGATCACTGGTAATTGGTTTTGTACAGCAAGCTAGCAGGAACTTGTTTTCTCTTTGTGATAAAAATAAGCCAAACTTAACATTTAAAATCAGGTCGTCTTATAAATAATGTAATATTTTGGGATTACACAGTGTTTTTCTCCTTCAAAGCTCTTTACAGGTGTTAATCTTAGTGACACTAGCCGTTTGTTTTTGATGATCTGAATTTGCAAGGTTTGGGATAACTCTGCTTACCAAAAAGGGGGAGATTTTGGCGCTGCTGAAGTCCATGGCAAGGCTCCCATTAGACTCCAGGAGGCAGCAGGGTTTCACCAAGGTTTCGGATGCCTACAAACGCCTGCAGCCACAAAGGGTAATTGTTGGTAGCTTGTTCAGACACCTGATAGTTTGATGTGCATTACTAATGTTCATACAAATAGTGCATTTGTGGGAACTAATTAATTAGCAGTACCAGGTCGTGCTGGAGTTTCTCAATTCAAGGCACCCAGTTGAAACAGTAAGTGACAAATTCAAATGTCGGCCTCCAAAAGACCAAGTGCTTAAAAATCCTACATTAAGCTCCCAAAATTCCGGATACAAAAAAACCACATTGGAGTTATTTCCGTCTCTTTATTTCAAGCCTCTAGTATTCATATCCAAATGCCATTTCTAAATCCTGGGAGGCTAAAAAACTCCAAACAAAGCACGTTGTCACATGAGAACCTGATTCTAAAAACAACAGCTTTATAATATTACGGTTCTGATAATAAAGGAGAATTGGCATCACTGGTATGTGAACGTTTTAATTGCCTGCAGAATTTCCAGCTCTTGCTGGTGTGATACATGCAAAGTGCTGACACTAATCTGTTAGTCATTTGAGGCACGAGTGTTTTCCCCTCAGCTACCCTTCATTAACTCCGTTGCACTGATTCTTTTGTAGAAATGAGTAAGCAAATGAAGAGATGCCTGTAAAATCTGCTTTTTGGGTCAGCGTTAGTTTTACATCAGTTGCCCTGCATTTTTGTGGCAGCATGGCCTATCGATGCTATAGCTCATGTCCCCCAGATATATGTGTCATCCAAGCCCCAGAGTCGCCTGGAAGGGTAAAATGGGATAGAACAGTTGCTGATTCATTGCTTGGCATTTTATTACACATTTTGCATTAATTCCAAGGGCTGAGATAATTTCTTAAAGTTTTGAGATAATTTCACGAAGCGTGCTTTAAGGCTGGGAGGAAACCTGTACTTTTATTATTAAGGAGGTGAACAATTAACGTACTTGGAATAACGAAATAACGTCAGTTTTGTGTAATCTTGCATGCTGACAGCACAATAGTGGTGGTGTGCGCGTTATGCGCATGGCTGCCTTTCTGTGGCAGCGAATCTAGATCTGCTTTAAAATCAGTAAGAAAACCGAAGCATTTGCTGAATGCTGGAAGAGAAAAACGTCTGAAATCTCCCCATCAGGATCTTTTATTGCATGAACCACCTTATCTTGCAGAAAGCAGTAGGCTCTTAGATGGGAACAAAACAGGAGGTTGCTTAGCAAATGAAAGATGAGAGCTCTGAAATTCTTCCTGAAGGCTTTTTTTCCTCCCTAGCTTGAGGTTTTGAAAGTTGGCTCTTTTTTTTAATTTTTTTTTTTTCTTTCCCCCTTAAGTTTTGATTTGGTTTTGGTATTAAAGGCTGAAGTGGTGTAAGGAGCAACTCAAACCCACACAGTGTTGTTTTATATCAAATGTGATGTGATGTAACACAAGGTGGCACAGCAGAACCTAATACTGTGCATTAGATAAGGCAGATTTAGCTGGAGATGTGCCTCCCACATCTTCATCGGGATTTGCACAGCAGGAAATGGAGCAGATTTGGAGCTGTGCAGCAAGGAGGGTTTTATTCCACCCCTCACACACCGCCTGTTTGGCATTTTGATACACATGTAATTGTAAATAACGAGTTTTATCAGCCACGTTGCAGGTAGGTGTGGTGGCTACTGCCCTGCTTTAGCATAACAGAATTAATGAGGTATCAGAAATCCAAGAATGGTCTTTGTTTATCACTGTAAATACATTCAGAGAGTCATTAAAAGCAATAACAAGTGGGCAAAACTGAGGAAGAAGGATGGCTTTGTAATGGACTAGTCAATGGTTTTGTTCTGAGACAGTGGTTTTAAATATCTATCCTCATGTCTCACTATTCTGAATTTAATTTTTTTTTCCCCATTCAGCTTTGGGATTTTATGTTTATTCCTTTTCACTATTTTTCTTGGTCAGATGGACTTATTTTTGTAATAGTAAATAGGACTATACCAGCTTTAACACCCTGTTAAAACTGTGCCTTCTGTGCCAGAAGACCTGCAATGTACCATGAGTTGGACTTGAGAAGTTGGCAGGTCTTGTAGACCAGGTAGATTTGGTAGAGGAGGCTGAGCTTCAGGGAGATGACACAGCTGGCCAAGGGTGCTGGGCCAGGTCAGGGCCCTGTGGCTGGGGCCACATCGGGGTAATGTTGGTTGGGATGTGGCAGGTGACTGTCAATCCTCAGAACTTTTGACTTCATCCTTATCCTTTAGGGTTAGTTTCTGAGATGTACAGTTACATACTTGGAAGTATGTTGAGTTACTGATTTAATTTCATAGAAAACTGTATTTTAAATCAAATAAAGTCATGTTTTGTGAAAACATCTGCAAATCCATTGTCCTTGGTGTGCCACATATGCTTGTGCAACCCCCAGGGTTGAATCTGGCTAAGAGTTCTATAAATATTAGCTTATTATTAAAGGATGTTATTTATTTATAGCAACATCAAACTAATGCCAAGAGGGCCCTATTCGTAGGCATCCTCTTTGTGCAGGCTGCTCTCCAAATATGAAAGATGAGAATCTGCCATAAGCCACACACGTTTGAGTGTGTGGATTTACACCTTGTAGGAGCTATGTGGTAAGTCTGAAGACAAACACCCTCACTGAGCAGGATAAATACAGATGTGACAATAGCAAAATATGGTTTCTCCTCTACCAGTGTCCTCCATGCTAAGCTTGGAAGTGACACATGAGATTGGCCTTGAGGTGCTGCTTGCCCTTCAGTACCCACATGGCTGTGCCATGGGACAGCCAGCTGAGGAGAGGGGGTTTGGCACTGGACATCTTCAGAATTGCAGCATGGCCAAAAAATTGAGAGATATATTCTAGAAATAAAGCTTGCAAATCGTGGATTTTGTGGGCTGGCGGAAAAGGGTAGTACCTGCATGCATACCCACACTTGTATGCTTATGTATATGAGAACAGAGATAGATATATAGATAGATATATATATAACATGTGTGCACACACATGTATCTATGCAAAAAGAACATGGGCTTTTCTCTTTTGAGTTCTGGTGCTTGCCTTCTCAAATTTGTGAGGTTTCAAAAATTTAATGTCTGTGTACGTATTTGTTTAAGTATTAACAGAGATTTTAATCTAAGCGTATGACTCCAACAGCTCAAGCTTTAGGAAAAACTTCATTTATGAGCTTCAAAATAAAAATGTAAGAACTGCTGACATGCTTTCAGGCATAGGTTAGATGGGTAATTGTCACCCTAATTCTCGATCTCTTTATTGTCTTACTCTCTTGGCATTGCCATATATATCTTACTATATAGTTAAATTTGTATCTTTGTAGTAATTAAATAGCATTTTATTAGCCCGTATCTTCTTTATCACTTCTATAATCAATTCTGATTTGAGATGCTGATAATATAACTCAGATTTCAATTATGAGGAATTGTTTAGCATCCTGACCAAAAATGAGTAATTGAGACTAATACAATTTAATGTCTTTAGAGCATCTACAAGTGAAATTCTTGTTAATGGCAATAATACACTATGCCTCATTATGTTATTGCTAGTGCCAGTGAGTTAATAATGCCCGATATGATCTCTTGAAAACATCACTTTCTCAGCATTAGCATTGAACATTAGCATTAGAAACGTGGCATTTTTCACTGTATTTGGTAGGTACCAACCTTGATTTATGGCAGGGCTATATTCCTGCAGTGTAAATTATTCTCTCGCCTAAAGCTTGTATTGCATAGCTAATTTTTTTGCTAGCGCAGTGATACTCTTGTTAAGCAAATCACAGTGATGAGCAGAAAAGTTGGGCAGGGAGGAGTTTTCTCCTTGATGGTGCTCCTTATGCCTGTATAGGCTGCTTCTCTTGCCGCAAATTATTCCGGTGTGTTTTCTTGTTCTTTCTCCAGTCTGGAAAAGATCAAGTTCCATCTATTATTTTGGGTAGTATTTGTCCTTTATTAGAAATACTTTGGCAATGGGTTATACAGAATCAAAGGGATTGCTTTGTCACTCCCAGCCTCCCAGCAGCACTAATGGCCATTAGCATTAATTATTTAAAGTTCCTTGTTTTGCACACAGAAAGCAGCAATCAATGTGCAGTGCTAGATATATGGTCGTGTACCCCTGACTCCAGTGCTTTACCCCTCATCTTTTGAAGTGTCTATTTTCTTCGATAAAGCCTTTGGTTTTTATTCAGCACGGTGTAAGCAGCGCTATTTAGAAACTTTGGTTTGTTTTGGGGTTTTTATTGCAGGCAGGAACATTTTCTTGGTAAATGTTAACCTTGTGACACAGTCGGAAATGTTTCTTTTCTTGTGGTTTTATTCATCTCCCACTAATTTTCAACTATTGTGCATTCTGGGCTGCAGATAACACAATGGTGAAACCAAATTGGTGACCTCTTTGCTTAGGCTCACCTGTGGATTTTTTTTTTGGTGTTGGGCATGAACACAAGGTGTCCAGATTGGAAATATTAAACAATCATGGGAAATGAAGATCTAGACACAGTTGTTTTTTTCCTTCGTGTGCAAAAATACCCCAAAACTGAAAAACGCTGAACAGTAGCCACACACATTGTAAGCAATAAGTAAGATGGTAGTTTGGTTTCTAGGCTGGCTCGTAGCAATTTCAAGCACGTTTGTCCTATGGGTGGATTGTGCAAACTGATACTCAATTACAGCTTCGGTTGAAATCCCATTGAAACAGACACTTTTTTTTTTTTTCCTGTGGTAGTGGGGGGATAAGTGTTCATGCCAACTGACCTTCACGCAACTGAGAGTTCAGATAGGCTGACTGGATAACTCCCGTGGTGTCTAGAGATAGGTCTTCCTTAAGATTCAACTTTGATCATTGTGATCCACTGCCTTTAAAATGTGGGACAGTGGAACAGGACATGATGTGTCCGGTGACCATCTAGGTAATATCTGAACATTTGTGGCCTTCTGAGCTCTCACTAGAATCAGGCTCAGGCTATGGTATGGGTTTGTAGTCACACATTGCATTCTGTATAGGCCCAGCAAACTAGAATTTGCTATGAGTTGTCGTCTTCTCATGTTACTTTCATCGCATAGCAATAACAGATTTGGCAAAATGTTCCTATGAAAATTGAGGACCATTGCACATGCTTGGGGTCACAGTCTTGTCCCATGGGTTCTTCCATGAACTCTTCATAGGCAGGGTTAGGGAACTTCCAGCTTCCCAGCTCCAGAAGTTCTATCACGCAAGATTGCAAATTAACACGTGCCAGATAATATGAAATAAGCTGAATTGTGGCCTTACTTCACGGACTGCGTTACTCACAACATAATACAGTGTCACGCAGCAGAAATACGGCTCCTGATGGGTAATGGCATTAAGAGTGCTGAAGTCATGGTACAAAACTTGCTTAATGATTTGCATTTTTTCCCCTATGTTACAGAACGTAGTTGAGCAGATGGATGCAGCCAGCTGTACATAGAGCTTTAGGGAGTACTGGGGAGAAAAGAGAGAGGTTTTTGTTAAGATAAATGTAATAATCTCTGTGATAATTAGTTTAATTTAGATCCTTGCATCTGACTCATTTTTGACTAACCTTGTATGAAGCCCTTCTTGCCTTGCTGACGAGTCTGTGAATTTAGTTTGATTACAACCCCTTTTTTTTGTGCTTGCGGATTGCTCACTGATCACTGATATTTTTCATTAAGCAGTTGCTTTATTACATTGTTATTTAGAGGGGAGTAATTTGTGCTTTCTAATTAATTTAATTCCAGGCACATTTAGTAAGTAGCTACAATGAGCCCATTCAGGGGGTTTTAGGTCATATTGACATTGTTTACCAGATGTGCTTGTTTGTTTTAAAACATTGTTAACTCTGTGATGACAACAGCCCTGTTTGGTTGCATGTCCCTTCCACCATCCCTAATCTGCACCTCCAAACCCCCCTAAAATTAGAAGATGCATTTCAAGTGCTAGTGAGAGATGTCCATAGGCATTAGTTCACAGAGGAATTATAATGCAAACTGTGTCGATATAAATGATTACTCTTCCATTATAAGGTTTGAGGGCAGAGCAGCGGGGAAGCCTCTTGGCTTCTCTTAGCCAGGGATGTGTATGCCATTACTCCGACCACTAAAAAAATTGGACCTAGCCAAAGAGATGCAAACTGGGTGTTTAAGACCCGTTTACCTCTGAAAAACTTGTAGTGAAGCTTCAGGAGAGAATGAGGCAGCTGGGAGGATGACCATACCAAGCAGGGAGGAGCATGAGCAGTGGTCTGAGCAGTGGTGGGATATGGTTAACGTAATCAAAAGGTGAACATTGTAATTCATAGTTGTCACCATCACGAACTCATAGCTGCGGGCAATTGTTTTTTTCTAGAAGATTTTTTATAAAGCTCAGTGTTTTCTTGCTGGTGATGCTCTCAGGATTTGGGGGTTATTCAAGCGCTTTGTGTTCGTTGCATTGTGTATCCATTCCAATATCTGAGCATGAAAACTACATGTGATACCTATCATTTATTCTTTTGGCCCGTTGCGTCAAAAACTGGGGGTTTAAAATGATACCCTAATTAGATGAACAAATAGCATTTTTTACAGGAAAATGTACAGGCAGGTTATTCCCCTAAAAGTCAATTACCGCTTGTTCTACAGCGAAGTCTGGCACAGAGCAGTGACACTGTAAGATGCATCGGCCTCTGAAGGACCTGCCAAGCAATGGCCTTCGTGTGTTTTCCGTTATTTTTCAACCATTTTCCATCTGTTTTGGATCGGAACAGCCAAAAATTAATGACAAACTTTGAAGGAAAGGTTTGTTCAGTAGTTCATACTTAGTAAATTTTAACTTTTAACCCTTGTGATGTAATAAACTGAATTCTGGTACAGTTTGAACCAACAGCCCAGCTGCATCTCTGCTTTAGTTTTTGTGGGGGACACTTAAATTGCTATAATACCTTTTCTGGTTCATGTTGGTCTGTTAAGGGTGCGTGCGTGCACGGGGATTGGTTCTACCTATTGATTTAATAGGAAAGAGCATCTCTTGGAAAGGGGGGGTAAATGTGTGTGCATGCATGTGGAAGGGGAGAGGAAGAGAGAGAAGGGGAGAATCTCTGTGTGTTTATCTCTGTGATAAATGATGCCTGTTAAATACGTGACTTGCCATGAACATTATTAGTGCTTTCCTCTTTAAGGGTATTATACAAACACAGTCAGTGTCAGCAGAAATGAAGCTGCAGTCTTGATTATTTAGTTCAAACAGTTTTGATGTTTCATTGTCCCTCGATCAATCAGTGCCTGGAGGTGTATCAGCTGTTGGCTGGGAATGCATCAGAGTGCTGTGCAGAGCACAGATATTCCTCAAAAGCTGAAAAAATTTCATTTAAAATATGCATTACAGTTTGCATCCCAGTCTGTGAGCAGGCAGCAAAGTGAGCTCTGTTTATCATTTTTAATTGTAGATCTTCCCTATTCAGGACTAACATCTCCCAAATTACCTTAAAATGAGCTCCTTCCCAGACAGATTTGTAATTCACTTGCATCACTTATTTTATTCTTTGTGTAAAAGTTAAGACGAGGGCATGGGTTTTAGCACAAACAAAATGCATGAAGTAGAAAACATAATGCGGCATAAATGCCACATAAATCACATCCTAAAGACAAAAGCAGATTTCAAACATCTGAATTTCTGAGCACTTAATGCTGAGTGTAATCTTCTAGTTTGGTTTATGTTTGTTTTCTGGAGTGTCACATAGAGCAAAATATGGGGTGTTCCCTCTCCTTCAAGAGTGGAGGAAAAGGCAGGTGTTTTGCAGAATGCCCAGTGAGGAGCTTTCCCTGTGCTGTATGTAGGTAAATCCCCAGCAAGTGTCTCTTTTGCTGCTGGGAATTGGGCTATATGCAGAAGCAGTCAATAGAAATCCCACCTGAGTTCTCTTGCTCATCACACAGCGAGTAAGAGGCTACTCCAACATGCAAAACTGTCCTTGAAAAAACCTTCTCTTGTGCCCTCCCAGTTGTTTCTTTCTTTGCATTGACTGCAACCTGTGTAGCCCCCCTTCTCCAGGCTCCCTAGCACCCCTCCAAGGGTCAGGACATTTGCAGTGCTGCTTTCAAGCCTCAGCTTTCTGAAATTGTAGCTAACAGATAAAATCTCTGCATTCAAAGATTTGCACTTAGGATGGACAGGCAGGAAAATCTGTGTTTTCTCAGTAACATTCATGTTTTTAGGGATAAAAGCTTATTCCTCTTCCTTTGCCCAGCCTGCGCCTCCTGGCTCAAGCCAACGCACGTTTTCCTTTCAAAAATAGATTTCTAGAAAAATACTTTTTAAAAAACCAACCTGTTTCCCCTGCACCGCTGTGATTGGTCCGATAAAACCACCGAGCCGATCGCGTCAAGAGGAAATAGCCTCGGCTTAATTGTAAGCTAAGTCTCCCGTAATCCAGGGGAGCATTTGAGATTCTGCCCAGGCGCTGGGTTTCGGCGGGCGCTGAGGGCTGTGGGTTTCTCTCCCAGCCTCCCGGCTGCTGCAGCACAAGTCAGCATAGCTAATGCAGATAGAGCTCTCCCCCCGCTCCCGCTTCCCCGCTCCCGTCTCTCCCTCGCTCTCCCTCTCCCTGTGCTTTGATTCGATATGAACAGACTGGTAACTCCGATGCGAGAGCGAAAGCTGACATAACTCTGCAGATGGCTACGTTCGGATGATACACCTAGGGATTTTTCTTTAGGGGAAGGTAACGTTTCGATGCTAATGTTTATTTTTCCCTTGTTGCCATTTTTCAGGACTGCCGGTCCCAAAGAAGAGCCCAAAGTCGGTAAGCACTTTTCAGCTACTATTGTTGTCTGTTTGTCTGCTTTGAAGGAGAAAGGCGGGAGTTCGGCTTGTTTTCTTTGTGGGTCTCGATTGTTTTAAGTTGTCTTTCTGTTGCGACCATGATTACCTTGCACGGCTCTTGCTGCATGGGGAGATGAAAGAGGAATGCGGTGTGGAAGGGGGACTTGTTTGCAAATACAGCCTGAGGTTTACAGATCCTCTTCGTGGACAGACGAGCTTCTCTGTCGTTTAACTTACCAAAAAAAAAAAGCGCTATTGTTTCCTTTTGGAAAGATGGGAGGCTCCACCCTTCTTGCCAGATAGCAATTCCTGTCGGGTGTTCATAGGCACCCACCTTTTCCATTAACTCCCTGAGTTTTCTTGAGTATCCTTGGCTGAATTATTAACAGAATGGGAAGGCATGCACCTTGTTGAGAGAGAGCATGAATGGAGCATGATTACGGTTTCCAGGGAGCACAGTTAGCTGTCCGAGTGAGCAGGATTGTGCTGCAGGTGTGACACTCCTTTTTTTAAAAACAAAACAACCCAACAAAACAGTATTTTCTTGTCCCCTCTGATCCAGTTTCCATGTAAAGCTGTTACCTGGATGACATGTTAGCTAATAGCAGAGAGGCTGTGATCTAAAGTATCATTAAAGCTCCATGCGTGATACTGTGGAAGAAATTAATGTGCTATTTGTATGCAACAAAAAGAAATGTTTTATTTTTAGAAGAAATAGGAATACTTAAAGCCTGAAAGTTTCCAGTTGTCTGTTGAGAGGGAGAGGAAAAAAAGGGAATTCTCTCCCAGCAGCTCTAGGGAGGCAGAGCGAGTGAGGTCTTTGCTGTGTTGTAAGACAGAGCAAAACTTCACCGGTGGTCCTTGTTGGGTTCCAAAACCTGCGGCTGGACACAGCCCACCTCGCTGCAGACCTGGGCTAGAGGTTTGTGAAGGGGCTGAGCAGAAGGCTCCTGCTTTTAATACGAGCTCTCTGTTCATCCAAAAAGAAAGCCCTGAAATAATTAATGTGATTCTGATGGCTTAGGGCAGCACTGATTAAAGTCATGTGAGCTCAGGCCTCTACCATTGTCAGCTCACATTAATATTGAGAGGCAGAAGTGCGGGCTGTGCTGCCTCGCACATCACAGGCATGTCAGACCCTGCGCACTCACTTCTGTCATACGCGGAGATTATTTCAGCCTTCGGTAAAACAGAAGCCAGTGTGTAAAATACATACGCATCTGGCACGTTTCTTTTCTCTGCCTGCACTTTTTTCCCCCCAGTCAGAGCAGGAACAGCTGCACGCGATCTGGAATCCCGCTTCTGTCATTAAACCAGCCCTGATCAATGAGTCTCAGTCTTCCCAAAGCGCGGACGCTCCCGCTTTGCCACACGCACATTCGGCATCAGGTGAAGCGGGATCCTGCCGTGTCAGACACCTCTCTGGTTGGCAATGATGAACCATGAAAATATGAGCAGCATCTAAAGCCATGTCAGGATAATCCTGCCTTGGTGAGCAAAGAGACTACTTGCAAACAGGTGTAGCTCTGCAACAGCAGATTTCTCCCTACTACTTGCTTTGAGGAGCTGGTCGGCACTCCCGTTCCCTTGTGTGCCTCTCCCGAACCCTTCTCATGATGCTCTAGGGTCTCTCCAGTAATTTTTGCTATGGCCCTAGGCGATGCTGCTGCCTCTAAAGCGCAGGGTTCATCAAAAGCAGAGCATCCCCTTCCCCCTGCCTGTACACCGGATCGTTTGCATCGGCAATTAGCAGCGATGTTTTACACTGCCGCATTGTGCAGCAGCTTTAATTGCTGGCTGCTCCTCGGAGGGGCAGAGCAGAGCGCGTTGGAGTCGGTACCGCTGCTTCTCCATTCCCAGGCATCGGTGGTGTGCACGTGTTGAGCATGGAAGCCTGAAGCAGAGAGCACCCGGGGCATCCTTGTGCAGAAAAGGAAACTCCTCAGTGGATTTACACCAACACCAAAGCTTGTGTGGCCATGGTGATGGTCAAAAGCATAGAAAGAGTGGTATTATTAAACACTGTCCTTCACTGGTTTAGTTGCAGGGCTAGTGCTCAGCTCTAGGGCAAGTGGGACTCTTCATGGCCAAGAGGGTCAGGCTCCACTTGCCCTAGGAGCCCGGCCCTCTTGGCCATGAAGAGTCCCACTTGCCCTTGTCCTGGCAGGGGAGAGCCAGGCCAGCCCTGCTGGCACGTTCCCTGGCTGGGATGCCGTCCCACTGCATCCTGCCCTGGCATTTCCCAGGGATGGTTTACTGCACTTGGAGCTCTTGGGTGCATGCAGGTGCTGCCAGCTGAGCTGTGCACCCACAGACTGTCCCCAGCCCCACAGCAACCACCAGCTGGATGTGGGGCTTGTGTCGAACGTGCTGCCTGTTTCCCCAGCTCCCTCCACCTGGCACAGGGGAGATGTTATCCAGCATTCCCTGATGAATAGATTAGCTGCAGTTAGAGGACAGCATACATCCAGGCTGGGAGCAGTTGGCCCAGTCTTAACTTGTGCGTCTTCTTTGCTTCTTCTGCTGCATCAGGGAAGACACGAGGTTGTGTGTCCATCCTCTTCTGCTTCACTCAGCACAGTGATGAGCCCTCTCTTCTTACCTCTTATCCTTTTCTAAAGCACAGACACAGTCTTGACTTGCTGCCAATGGCTATCTCTTTCTCAAACAAGCCCTATTTTTAACTATCAGCCCCAATCCCAAATTCCTGAAAGGCCAGCTTCAGGCTGTTGGCGACCTCCTGGCTGGGAGGAGATGTTTTAGCCCCTTGGAGAGGTTTGTCAGTGCTGGGGCTGTGGCATGGGCTGGGAATATTTTTCTCCCTTTAGCTAAATTTTCATGGGCTCTGTTTTTCAGCCTGTGTGTATCTTCCGATGAGCTTTGCCCTTTTTTTCAGTTTATAAGGAGAGTTTTTCAACCTTGGTGAAAGAGGCAAATTAGTGAAAAGAAGTTTGCAGCCGTACATGGGACTGGGCACTTCCAAGTTTTTTTTTCTTCCTTTTCCCCCCACCATGGACATGTACACAGCAATTCTCTATGATGCTTGTTTTGTTTTCAGATTCATATTGATTCTTTTTTAGATGAATATGAATAATATTTTTGTATTGACTGTATGGGGATATACATCTTCAGTGTGCAAGTTCTCTAGCAATTTCCCCTGCAATTATCCTGGTGTAACATGGATAAAAACAAACTTTTTTTTCTTTTTTTTTTTTTTTTTCCATGTTGCTTGCATCAAAATACTCCACAAGGGGGCAAAAATTCCCATTTCCAGCTCTGTTTGCTGTCGCTGCCGGGACCAGCTTCTCCAAAATGCTCTAGAGCACAAAATCTGCAGTTAGATCATCAGAAGACAGGATCACTGCAGGACGAAGAAAGTGCTAAAGTCTTCCAAAAATCTAATTTTTCTTCTGGGTGTAAATAAATACATTGTCAACATAGCTGAGCTGTGGCCAAAAAATGTGATTCCTATCCACAGCCTGTCCCTGACAAGAGACTTGACACTTATTTCAGGTGGATAGGCAGCACTTGGGACTCTGCTAATGTCCTGTTTTTGTCAGAAGGAGAAAATGGGTCCACAGCATGAGTGTTTGCACAACACATCCCCCTTCATTCAGAGACTGTTTTTTTCTCCCTACCTTGAAGTGCGGTGGGAGGAAACCACAGCAACTCTTCCCTCTTGCAGTTTTATGCCTGGAGAATCCCGTGCCAAAAAGCTTTGGTGTCCGTTCGTGCCGCAGGATGTGCTCCCTGCCACCGTCGCCTCTTCTGCTGCGGGTTTCCCTCTGCCTGACACAGACACACACAACTGCTGCTAACAATTAGTGTCCCATCCCTGCCTGCAGCCACCTCTCAGCCATGTCAGGGGCCTCGGCTGTTTTAGCAGTCACTGTACAGAGTAACATCTAAGTACTCTTTCATTTGGCGTGAATGGCAAACTGGTCTCTGCTGTGTGGGTATCTGTAGTGTTTTCCAGGCACTTGGAGACTTTTAAAAGCCGTTTTCCTCCTGTCTTCTTGTGGAGCACAACAGCTTCAGTCTCCCCGGCTCGCATGGCCTTTGCTGTTTTCTTCTCTCCCCGTAATCAGAGGACAGTGTAGTGCTCGGTGTGGGATCACTCAACCTCTCAGCTGAGGCAGGAGCTACGTTTCAGGTTGGCAAATGAAGTGCCTGTGGCTGAAAATGGGATGGCACAGGGGGGAAAGAAATCCTGGAAGGCTGATGCATGCCCAAACCCTGGCCGCTGCTGCAATTGCCCCCGCAGCTGCACTCGGACATCCAAGCCATGCTGACATTCCTGTTGACCTCAGCCAGTGGGAAAGAGCAGCTAGAAAAGACCCTCTTCCCATTACTACATTATCTTCATCCAATGTTTTGCAGAATGAGCGCTTCAAAGTTTCAGCCAGGATGTAGGGAAGCTGGCACAGGCCACGCGTCTCAGACCTGGGGCTTGGGTAGTGCCTGAGAAGCTCCAGCTTTCGACATATTTATTTTGTCATGGCTGTAATAATGTACCAAGGTGATTGGTTTTTCCCCATCACGTTTATTTAAGTGCGCAGCCTGCCTAAATGAACTCAAGGTAGTCATTGTAGTCTTCATTTCTAGCCACTTTTGGTCAAGAGCCTTTCTGGCAAGCTATTGATGCTTATCAACAGCTCTGGAGAAGACCATAGGCTCTGGAGGGTCAGGAGTGCTCTTGCTGACTTGGGTAGTTCAGTGCCCCATGCTCTTGTAGTTACTGTCAGAAGTTAACGCAATCCAGCTGATCTGCTTTACTTTGCAGTGGAAAACATGATGAGCATCTCAGGGTGAGGTCTGAACCACCTGCTCTGCACTGGTCTGTCATCAAACAGCTCCACGCTCATCTGATGTAGCTGCTTTCCTACCCATGCGTTTGAAGAAGGTTGGACTAGATGATCCTAGAGGTCTTTTCCAACCTGAATGATTCTATTGGCATATGATCAGCTCGTCTTTCCTGGGAGAGCTCCACCTTTGCAGCAAGGCAGGAGTGCCACGGGGAGCAGGGTGGTCGGACCCCTGCAAGTCCTCCTGCTGCTGATGTGCTGAAGCTGCTACAGCACTTGAAAATAAGTTTGACCCCAAACATTTTTGGCTTCATCTGGTGATGTGAAAGTCGATTAATATTTTCTCAAATTAATTTGATCACTTTGATTATTTCCATGGTTGTGTCCCCCTGTCTCTATTCCCCTCTTCAACTCCTAATCAGAGATGTTTCAGGCTTTCTGAAGGAGTTTTTTGGAACAACAACAACACTCTCAAAAAGTTTTCTGCTATTTCTTGCAAAATGTCTGTGTTTTTGCAACTGTTTAATTAGAGCTGGTTTTGCTTGAGATATGCTGACACTTTCATTTGTAACGTAAATAGGAAACAATTCATAGTTTTTTTCAATATTTAGACCTTTCATATCACAAAATG
This sequence comes from Eurystomus gularis, assembly GCA_013400335.1. Taxonomy (NCBI): domain Eukaryota; kingdom Metazoa; phylum Chordata; class Aves; order Coraciiformes; family Coraciidae; genus Eurystomus; species Eurystomus gularis. The sequence goes on along the minus strand of VZZY01017148.1, from coordinate 579,157 downwards.
AGAGCACTGTTCAACAAAGTTCAAACTTTGTTTCTTTTTAAATCAGAAAGTTTTCAGAGTTCTCACCATTTCCCCAAAGGCTGAATAAAGCTTCATATTTTAGGCCCTGTACAACTTCTGTAAAACAGCTATTTTCAGTGAGATTGGCCTGAAGTTTCACAGGATGCTTGTAGTTATTTTAGTAGTTTGGCCAAACAAACAAATCAATCCAGATGGCTGGATTGAGAGTTGTAAAGTGTTTTTTCTTTTTTTTTATTATTTTTTTTTTAAGTTACAAAGGAGTGATTATCTGCAGCATAGACGTTTTAAAACTGCTTCATTTAAAAACTGAAGGGCTGCATGTGAAGTAGCTTCTTTTACCACTTAAAAAGCTAAAAATGTTTGAAATTGGTTCAGATATTTGTATTTGAAAGTCCACAGATGAGTAATCACAGCAGGTATGCTTTGTTCAAAATTGCTTTAAAGGACAAAGGCAATTTCACATTCTAGTCGATCGAGATACCATTTTAAAAAATGCTGGTAGTGGATCAACAACTTGAATGTAAGGCTGCAAGGTCAAAGTCATTTGGGCTGTTGGAGCTGGATTTTTTATCGGTGTAAACCTAAAACTATGTCCAACTTAAAAAAAAAGAAAAAAAACAACAGAAAAGGGTTTTTTTGAGGCTCAGAAGGAGGGCACTTTAACTCGTATGGTGACTCTCTCCTCTGTAATTAATTCAGCCCTGCTCTGGTGGAGCATTGACCACCTAGGGTTTCATGTTCAGAGTAAAGGACCCCCGCACTGATCTGCTCTGTGTTGCTGCTGGCTTCTCTCCTTACCCCTGCTTAGTTTTCTATGGAGAAATCTCCGAAAGCAGAGACTCCTCTTGCAATGTTTTTGGGTACCCCCTGCTAGCAGGAGGCTTTAAAACCTTTTGGTTTCTCGGTTTGAGTGGCCGACTTCTTTTAGCCAGGAAAGTTGTGGATGTTGTAAAGACAACCTGTAGAATGCTGTTTTGCTGACCACCCTCTGTGTCACAGCAGCCCCCGTGCCGGAGCAGGTGGGAGATTGGACTTGACATTGATGCCAACCCAAGGTCATCCCAAAAGAACATTAAAAAGCATTTGCTGTACAGTTTAGGGAGCTCTTGTGGATGATTTTGCTGCATATTGAGTAGTACAAATCCTAGCAATGCAAATGTGGCTTGAGCTTCCTTTGAGCACACCATTGTGAATTGGAGTTAAGAACTATGTACCCTGCTTAGCTAAATATTGAGCAGACAGAGCTCTTGACATGCTGCTTTTGAACAACCCTTGAATTTGGGCGTATTTTTTTCCTGTTTTAATATGCTCAGTTAAAACAAGGAAACCAAACTGCAAACAGACATATTCACATTTGTGGAGGTCAGTTGTAATCCTCTGGATGCTCTGGGAAGCAGAGACATGAAAGTGGTACTCTGTTGTCCACCCACTTGTGATGTGGGGGTTGCAAGAGGAAAAGCAATCTTTCATAGTAAGGGCTGTGCTTGTATCTGTTCTGGAGGGACTGTTTAAGTTTTCACAGTGAAATCTGGTAGTTTCTCCTTTTTCTTGCAGGCTCAAGTTAGATCTTCATGTTACCTGAATAAAAGGCTATAGAGTTTTTCTGCCTTAAAAAATGAGTGCACTGAAACTAGTAACCTGTGATGGGGTTTAGATTTGTTTTATGCGTGAGATGGAGAGCTGCATTTTTTTAATGATAAATTTCTTTGTTTTGCATATCTCTTTCTGTCAGTCTGCCTATCAAAATCCGTCATCGGGGAATTTAACTGTACCCAGCATTAACTGGTGGCAGCAAAACTGTGATTTATATATTTACTTATGTGCATGCAGAAACCCTGATCAAAGAAGAGAGAAAAATTGATGGAAAACACCCACTCAAAGACCAATAACCGTCTGTTCTCTCTCTTTCCATTCGCTTTCTTCCTTACAGCAACCACTTGAAAGGAAAGACAGCCAAAACAGTTCTCAGCACAGCGTCTCCAGCCACCGCAGCGGGCACACAGCTTCCCCCGTTCACAGCACGCAGGTGCTGCCGGACTACACCGCCGCGGAGGTGCCGGCTGCAGATCAACCCGACGGTTCTGGGCAGAAAAAGCCAGATCCATTCAAAATCTGGGCCCAGTCCAGGAGCATGTATGAAAGCCGACGTGAGTATGAAGCAGGTGTGGTTGCTAGGGCTACGGCTCTGGCAGCTGCTCTCTGTATATTTTCTTTGTGAAGAACTGCATCTTTTAGATTTATGTTAAAAATCTGAGGCTTCAGTTTGTTAATTTGGTGTCTGTCAATGATATCTGCTTGATGGAGGTACAGTTTCCTCTCTGATGAGGAATGAGTTTAGAACATCTTTAGGAAAGGGCACTTAGACCAAAGCTTAATATGAAAATCCCTTTAAAATTAAAGACCATCTTTTCCTCTCTTTTTTAATTTTGCTTTTAAATTAGGCTGAAGGAGAATTTCCAAGTTTGTTATCCAGATCCTAAACTCCTTTTTGAGGTTAAGACTCATTATCTGATAGGCACTGGAATTTCAGTAAGGAGGGGAAGTATTTACTTTGCTGAAATTCATATCAGATGCTTTCCATTCTTACCCTGGGGAGGCGAAAATCCAGCTGAGCCATTTTAGTTTGACCAGGGTGGACACTTTAACAATACAGATATCAATTGCATATTCTAAGTGGCTTTTATGGCAATTAATAATCTGCACACTTGGCTAATAGTTCAGCAGGGCTTTGACTCTGCTCCAAGGCTATAAATATGGTTTCAATCAGTTTCTTCTCCGCAAACAAAATAAACAGGCTGGCTTTGCTTTAATTGCACTGCTGAAGATGATTGAATCTGTAAAAGCTTCTTAAAGAAAGAGAGTATTAGGTTCATTTTAAAAAGCAATTGTTACTTTAGTTACAGAAAAGGGAGCTTCAAAGCCTTGGTGCTGTAAGAGTATTGCCAGGAGTTTGATTTTATTGGGCTAATTGGAAATTGATAAAACCGCTTATGAAATGAACATTAGCCCAGAATGAAAAATGCTGGAACTGTTTTTTTTTCTGACCAAATGAATCACTTTGAAATCTTATGTCCTGAAAAATTAAATCATGAGTCACAGTTTCTTGGCTGAAGATGCATCTCTTCGGATTGAATGTCTCAGCAATGCAGTTTGGAGGTGTCTCAGCTTCTATGCGCTGCTTCCCTTCCCTTCCTAGGAACCAGGCATTCTGACCCTGCAGGCTCTTGGGCTCGGTCATGCTGACCTACAGAGAAGTGCAGGGATGGAACTTACATGTGCATCTTGTTGAAGTAGGAAAAAGGGGCAAGAGCAGAGGGACAGTGATTCTTCAGCCCCACAGAGCTGTGGGCAGAGCTCCTTCTTCTCCTGCCCAAGACTGAGGCTGTCCCATGGCACTGGCATTACCCTTGCTCAGCTCACATGGTTCCCGTAGGCACTGTGCTGGCATTGCCTCTGACCCCCTGCAGCTAATTTCTAATTAACTGTTTAACTCATACTAATTAGTCATTAGTATCAGCTTAGCAGCCTTAACTCCTGCCTGTCTTTCCTGATAAAAGCTGAGGCTGAGCCAGAGAAATCCTGAAGTGCGCGGGCAGGCAGTTGCCCGTCTGCGTCCACCTCCAGCACCATGTGCTCAATCCTTTCTTTCCTCAATAGCTGCAGGTATCTTGTTAGAGGTTTTTCCTTGTCTGTGATTAGAGCCCTTCCAGCGGCCTTTTCACTGTCTTTTGACCTACTGGTTTCCCACACCCCCTCTCTCCCTGTGCCACAGTCCTCTCTGCTTGGGCCTTTTGCTAGACTGGGATCTTCTGCACCTCTTCAGCTTCCCTGTCTCACCTTTCCATGGTCCAGCATCTCTGTAGTGGGGTTGATCCACTTCTATTGCTTCAATCCTTCCCTCCTGCCTCTTTTACCAAATGAGACCTACCTGTTTTAACATCAGTGCTTTTCTACCACCTTCTCATCCTATTGCCATTTCCTTCCCAGGATGATGTTTTTCTGAGATTTCTTGGTTTCATCAATAGAGGGTTTTTGGAGAACGGCAGAAATGTGATATGGTCGTGTCTCCCTGTAAGCATGTGTCACTAGAAGTGTCCGAGACCTACGAATTTCTGACACTAAATCGGAGTGAAACACATTCTCTGGGGATTAACCTGCACTTTTACCTAGTGATGTGGCTTTGCTGCGCCTAATGAAAGGTGAAGAAAAACAGGAAAGTTATGATCTAAGAGAGCAAGACAGCTGGACATGCTCTGTCTCCAGTTGTGTTCTGATACTGAAGTGTGACTGGTGGTTTTATTTAGAGGTCAACAGTCAGCTCCTTTTCCTTCATTCACCAAGCCCTCACCTTTCATCCCTCTTGCCAGTCTCTAAAATGGAGGCTGTGGTTCACAGCTGAAACCCGGCACCTCTTCTGCCCTGGGAGCTTGGGGTGAGCCACCATGTTTCTTTCCCTGTGTTTGGTCTGCATTAAAACCACTTGGTGGCTGCTCTGTTATGAATGTGAATCCTGCCTTTGAAAGTCACTTCCCAGTGTTGCCCAAGCACTGGTTGTGTGGCTCTCAAGACCACTTGTAAGGAGCTCTGCTGACATGGAGCAACACAGTCTGCAGGATGGGAGAAACCATTCCCTGCACCTCCAGTTTCGCTGTCTGTCTTCTCCACATATGCTGTTCTTCATGTTTTGACTCAATGGCAGTTCAGTTTAACTCCAGGGCTGCCTTTGGCTGGTGGTGATACAGTCAGACCATTGCATTCTTCTTTACCTGAGCACCCGTTCCCTTTGGCTTTGGGACTGAGGTTAGCATCTCCTCTTCCATGACATCCATCGCTTTGGGTGCTAGATGTGACTTTACATTCTTCAGATGAAGGAGGGAGCAGAACTAAATGAATACCTAATGTACAACAGAAGGATGCGAGCCTAGTGCCAGTGCTGAGATTGGCTGATGCATCCAGCAGCTGGGGCTTTTGGTGGGTTCTAGATGCCCCTGCTGCCTGAGGAGCCCCAGCTCAGCTCTCCTTGTTGCCCAGTCCAGGGCTTCCTCTCTGTAGATTCATGGCCTTAAATTTTAATAAAACTGAAAAGGATTAGAAAATGTTCTTTTAAGAGGCAAGGTTTTGCATCCCCAACAAGTGGACTGAAAAACAGCAGCAACCCTTTGTGTTGAAGTGTATGATGAAGTTAAAAAAGACAGAATTTTAGAGCATTAGCTCAGCTTAAGCATTTTATTTCATCCTGTTTGTGAAATTGTTGAGTATAAAGAGAACAGTGCAATTTTTCAAGTGCAGTTGGCAAAAGAAGATGAATTCATTAGCCCTAGCCCAGACAGAATTTTATTTTTTTCATCTAAAAATAATAATATAAAGAGATTTTATTCAGTTTATGAATACCTCATCTCCGGGATGTTTCTAGGAAATACTGAATCTATAATGACCACCTACTACCTTTTTCACTGCGAGTGCATCCCACTGTTATTAACATTAATAATAATGTAGACGTGGAAAGCACACAGGCAGCGTTTTAACTTTTCAGAATTGTTAAACTGCATTATTCCTTTTTTTGAGTATTCTGTGGATCAGTATTTCATTTAAAAAAAGACTATATTTGAGTTATGTGACTTGTCTTACTGAAGCTATTGGTAGAGCAGCATTTGATTCAAAAGCACCAGATAACCTATAATTTTGTAAAAACATGTATTTTTTTGATTTACCCAAAGCGTCTTAATATCAGGAAGTACTCTGATCCTGCAGAGGAGAGCCACAGCCATTGCCAGTTTAAGGGGAAGGAAGAAGGAAAAAAAAAAAAAGAAAAATTAATTTAGAATTAATTATGCAAAGCTAAGCAGTGACTCCATAACTGTGTCTGGACTCTGAGTGGCAGCAGATGAGAACTGCAACTTTATTCAACAAATGCAGGCCAAAGTTCCATCACGTGCAGCTCTCCTGGGTGAGGGGATCAGGCTTGCAAGGTGCTGAGTGCTTGGGCTCCGGGCCAAGGAAGCTTATTTTCAAGCTATAAACCAAAAGGGACTTGGATGCTTTAAGGCTAAGGCTGAGCTCAAATGCTCTGCTGCAATCTGGCCCAGAGTCGCAATTCTTTGCTGGATTAAGACTTTTGAGAATAGCCGGCTTTGCGTTAAGTGAATCCGAAAAGAGATCATTCGGTGGCGATAACAAATGCACTCTTTGCTGCTGCTGAGTTTTAGCTGCCTGAGCTCCTCTGTATCGGTAACTCACTGCTGCTAGTGGGAGTTGTGCACATGAATCAGCGAGAAGGACAAACCCTTAAGGTTTAAAAACTGAAGCGGCTCCAAGATGCAGGAATGACATATGCGAAGAGCACTCAGTGAGAGAGGCAGCAATTGAATAGTTCAGCAGAAAACCGCAATTCTGAAATCTCTCGCTGTTTTATCGGAAATATATTTTTATAATATGCTTTTTATTTTTCAGTGTATTATTAAACTTCCTTAAAGATTAACACAATCTGTTGTCAAATTTTTCTCATGTGGTCTGATTGCTTTGCAAAATACCATATCCTACATATGGCCATCTGTCAAAACAGCAGTGACAAAATGAATTAATCTGAATTGCAGATGTGTTAATGAATCCCTTTGAAGGGCTTAAGCATTTAATTAAAAGTAAAGCAGAACATGATAGATAATTTTTAAAGCTTTTAAAATATTCTAAGTTATCGTTAATATTTTAATTTTATTTTCAGGCACATAATTTATTTGGTAGGATTTCCTTTCCCCAAATCTAATTAAAATAACACAAACAAGTCTTGACCCCGGTGTGTAGCGTTCGCTCACCAGCAGTTACATAGGATTAGAAATATTTGCACAATGATACCAAACATTAGATACTTTCTCCCTAAAACAGAAAAACAAAAAATCATCTCAGGAAATAGCAGCCGCCTCTGATCAGACTGACTGTGAAGATGATAGTTAGTAAACGCCCTTGGTAGGGTTGTGTCCTTTTATTGTATTAATAGGAGACAAACAGTTACAGTCATACACTTGGGCACACAGATGTGTCCGTGCCCTTAGAGAATGTCTTACTAAAAGGGACCGTAGTACTTGCAGCACGTGGCGTGAGCAGCGGAGGCTGCTGAGCTGTTGTGGACCTGGGTCCTGGGCAGACTTTGCTGGTGCTCGCCCAGCACCAGCCTCGTCCATGGCTCAGTCAAGGCATTGCTCCTTCCCCAAACCTCAGAACTTGGCCATCTTGTCAAGAACGTGCTGAAGCCATCTTTTGAAAGCTTTTCTTGCTCCCAGAACAGTTGATTAAAAGAAGGTAAAAACTGGAATTCTCCCACAGTGGGATAGTTTAGAAAACAAGGCTTTTCTGCAAATATGGAATCTCCTGAAATGTATGGCTAGATCACAGGAGTTTTGAACATTGAAACTCTCCATCAGCTTCAGTGAGACTTTTACTCATAATTTCAGAACTTGTCTTTATATACTTTGCTGAATCTGGACCTTAAAACTTTTGTACTTTGCCAAGCTGTGAGTCACTGAAAGTGCTGCTGCCTCAAGTGAGCTAGTGACTAAAGCAAACTCATACTGATTATGTTTGAATCCATCTTTTGTTGAAACTGATATCACACTGGGCAGAATTTTTTTTATATAACAAGTAAGATAATTGTTAAAGTTTACATAGGAAAGTTTTATGAAGATGACCTCTAATTAAGCACCGTATTCGTCTCTCATCACCATGTATTTAGAATTTCTTTTAACATTAGAAAAAGATATTTCCATTTGGAAAACTAGCTTTGTCGTGATAGTGGAAATTTTTTTTGTAAAAAAGTATTTTTAAGTTGTTCTCAAAGAGATTCTTCCTCTGAGGAGAAAAGAGTTCTTCAAATATACCTGCATGCATGTGCATAGATGTATAAATTCATATGTGTGTTTGTTATATATCTACATGTACACAGGCATGTGTAAATAGGTGTGACAGATAGTATGTAATGATCCAGAGTAGCTGTAACCTTAGTAGTTTATGCATGAAAGCCTAACATGATCCATACAGTCAAAATTAATTAAATGAACTAACAAGAAAGCAGCTACATTAAGCTTTGCAAAATTGTAAAATTAATATTACAGCTATGTCACCTTCGCCTGCAACTGGACTGAGCAAGGGTGAGCGAGAGAGAGAAATCAATTCCACAAGTTTTGGAGAATGTAAGACTGTGCCGAGAATGTATCTGTGTCTTGTGATGTCTTGTTCTGGTGTCATTGCTGCTCTGTGGCGGGGGGCTCTTCATCGTCAAGGGAGTCTGGCAGGGTCGTACACCAAGGTTAGCCACGAAGGTGCAGAGTATTTGCTTTACTGGCTAGTGGTGGATCTTGTAGGCGGCGGTGGGGGGTATCATGTTCCCACTTCATTCATGAGTTTGCCCACGTGGCTCATCGACAGGGCTGTGGCCCTCGCCTCTCCTTCCATTCCTCCTCACTGCCCTGGCAGAACTCTTCTTACCACTTTTGCAGTGCTCTCCAAAAGGTCTGGTTTAATTCAAGGCAAGCACACTGGCACGTTTGGGGTTTTTTCCTACATACAATTTTTTCAGAAAGAATCAGACATGCCTGAGATCAGGACAAGGTGCAAAGATGCAATGAATGGCTCCTGGAGACTGTTCTTCATTCATTTTCAACAACTTCGGCACCACTGTGAAATTTTCCCTTTAAGTAAGGACAGTGACTCCTCTGATGCTCTGCCGAATAAAGGAGAACCTAAAGTAAGGAGAGCTTCAGGGGGTCCCACCTCAGCTCTGTGGAAGCACAGAGGTGGGTGGGGTTTTCTGGGCGGTGCCAGTGAATTGCCATATTGCAGAGCTGGCACCAAAAAAAGCGGTAAAAGGAGTTTTGTTCGGTTTGTCCTCACGCTGTGTAAATGTCTGTTGTCTGTATGTTTGTTGTACCTGTGTTTCACCTCCCTGTAATCCTTCCAGTGGAAGGAGCGTTACGTGAATGAACTTGCTTCTTGGGTATAGACTTGTCTCTTTTTGCTGCTTCGGTTTGACACCGCCGTTACACCTCGGCTTGCCATTCTCTCCAGCAGCCGCTAATTGGCTAGCTGGTACCCAAACCAGGAACATAAGGCATCGTTCAGTGAGGCTGGAGACTTGACAAATGGGAAGGTGTTGAGAGATGCTGAGGAAACAGGCCCACGCTGAAGCTCTTTGCACAAGCCATTTTGCCTCTGACAGATCCAACACACGCTATTAATTGGTTGGGGCCAGCCCTTGCCAAAAAAGCCTGCAAAGTGCTGGAGAGATGCTTCCGAATGTGTCTGCTCTTCATGCTCCCCCTCACTCAATGGCAGTGACAAACACCAGTTAATTAATTTCCTAAGATTTGCTGTTGTGCCACACGTCTGTATGGTGGCGAGCTCCCTTCAGCCAGCTCGCCTGAACAGAAGAACCACACAGGCTTCCAATGTGTCCATCACCTGGTTATTCTGTAATTATATCCAGACAAAAATTAGCTTCTAGTTCAGTAAGGTAATGTGCATGGGTCTTAAGCTTAGTTTATAACTGCAAGTAATTAAAAGTGTGAAAATACTATATATAAAACCAATTTGAATGAAAATGTCAAAGCAGGCATCTGTGCCTTAACGCTCACCTGGTCTTTTAAAGTTTAGTATTCCCAAGTTTTATATATTCATATTATATTTTATATATATATAAATATATAATATTCATAATATATATAAAAGCTGAGTCATTGAAGACAGAGCATCAGAGCTAACCAAAAGTCTTAAGACTGAAAAGCACCAGATGACTAGACCCAAACCTTTGTGTAACAGGCACCGATGGTGTAAAATACAATTAGGGCCCAGCTGGACACTCGATGTCAACGGAAAACAACCAGTTTATCTGCTCATAGACACAGAAAAATAGATGATGTTTCGTTAAACATGTTGCATCCCTTGTCTAAGCATGCACTTCTTTCAATTGCCAATATACTTTGGTTTCTTTAGTAAAGATACAGCCAGATGACTTGTAAAGGAACAGCTTTTTTTATCATTAATTATAAATTTTGGGAGGGGATCATTATAAAATTAGTCAATGTTACAGATCCTAACCAATAAATATTAAATGAACCTGAAGTTGTCTTCTGATATGACTTAATGCTAGCAATTAATTTTGCATTTTTCAAAAAGAGATGAAAGCAAGCTTGAATAAGTTAATATAAAACATTACTGTTCAACCGCCCTTCAAGGTTAGTACTTCACTGTATGTAATATTCATCGTAAAAACCTTGCTGGTGTTCCATACCAATGAGGAGCTAAGGTTGGACTTTTTAATATTTCTAGCTGGTTTTATCTGTTCAGTGCTTTTACAGAGCCTTTACATGAGCAAGTGAGAGTCACGAGAGCTGCATTGTCTTCAGCGGAGCCCTTCTGTTTTGTACCAGCTGGGGATCTGTCCCATAGTTATTTAAAGCAGTGTCAGTAGACAGATAGCAAACTATGCTTGTGAAAGTTAATTAAACAGTAGAAGTCATAACAAGTGGCTCTTTTGTCTCCCATGAAAGAGGCGGCAGCTGTATTGTTTCTGGCAGAGTAATTCTCTGTTGTACGCCTTTATTTATTGATGATTTGGAAGAGGCTCTTGCACTGGGTAATGATGCTAATATTGATAGAAGGAAATATTATAGTGATACGCAGATGGCAAGTCACCTAGGAAGTAGAAACTACCATTCAATTTTTAATAGTTATTTAAATAATAATCCTTTAGTATTTAAAGATATAAATGTTCTTAATTATGTCTAAAAATTCAAGACTGCCTCGTTTAAAGAGTAAAATTGTACCACAGATCCCTCTACACATACATAAGAGTAGTCCTGATTTGGGTATAAAGGTGTGGATTTTGATTAAAAATTATAGTTTTCTTTCTTTCCCTTCAGTTCCAGATTACCAAGAGCAGGATATCTTTCTATGGAGAAAGGAAACCGGTTTTGGATTTAGGATTCTAGGTGGAAATGAGCCTGGAGAACCTGTGAGTATACCTAGAAGTGGTCATATTTTAACTCGCAACGTCTTCCAGAATGGCAGCAGTAGCATGTATAGATGTGCAGAATTGCACCGTAGCATCTCTGTTAAAATGACTAGTGGGCATATATTTGCATCCTGCAGTGCCTCCCCACTCTGTCTCCAAAAAACAAACCAAAACTCCCATAATTGAAGTAGTTTTGGCTTCCCCTGCCTGTTCCCTGTTTTTGTGATACCCCAAAAGAAAACATATATGTCTGAAATTGCCTGGACACTGAGTAAAGGATGTCCTGGTCAGATTTGTAAGTATTTTGATCTAAGAGTGTTAGGTTTTCTATGTGCTCAGTTCCCTCCTTGAGTTTGCTTAACTTCTTTACCATAAATCCAGTGCCTGCGGAAGGCGTCGGGCTTCCATTGCTGCACAGGTCAAAGCTAGATAGTGGCACCCTAAATTTCCATGTATTTCCCTCTCAAAATTATTTCACTCATTTCTGGAAAGAGAAGCCATGAATTCCTGTCATGTTAGAGTCACTCCATAGAACTCACTGAAGAGAAACCAAGGCTGAGCTGGTGGATGGGCAGGTGGCATGGAGCTTGTAAACCCTAGAGGCATCTGAAAGGGTAACTCAATCTCAGCTTCCCTGACAAGACCTTCAGTGCTTTTAACCATCTTCCTCTCTGGTCACTGTCTGGTTGAACACATTTCCCAAGGCTATATGTTATTAGAGTGAATGAACCACCTAAAGAAACAAGGGGTCAATTTATTACAGTTTCACAACGTGGCCCTCTATTCATGGAGAGCTGCTTTCACAGAAGCACCTTTCCTGAACAGCAGATAATTGTCAACAATTTCTTGGCCCTACTAAATTGGGTCTAACTACCAGTGCCCCTTGCTTCCAGCTGGCTGTCAAGCTAGTTCTCATTTATCACTTTTCCCCCTTCCTTTTCCCTTTCCCTCCCTTCCTTTCTTTTCTCCTATTTGTGCTAATTCATCAGATTTACATCGGTCACATTGTACCGCTGGGTGCTGCTGACGCTGACGGCCGCCTGAGATCGGGCGATGAACTGATCTGCGTGGATGGGACGCCTGTTGTCGGGAAATCGCACCAGCTTGTCGTCCAGCTTATGCAACAGGCAGCCAAGCAAGGTCACGTCAATCTGACCGTCAGGCGCAAAGTGGTTTACACAGGTAGGCTGCAATGTCTCTCTGCAGGGGTAGATTTTCTTGCCAGACTCCATCTGTTCAGCAAATGGTTTAAAGAAAAAAAAGCTCTTCCTTGTAATGCTGGGAAAACTCAAGGGATGTGGTGTTATTCTTCCTCTTTTTGCCTGTTTTTAGTCTTTTTTGTTCTTGATCAAGTGCATTTCCAGTATTTTGTTTCCAGTCAATACTCTCTTGATCACAGTTGACTTGCCCAGTCTTTGTGAAGGTTTCTGGTAACATGGGGAACTATTCAGTTATAATATACCGTTTTTAATTTGATTCATGCAGCAGCAAGCACTGTGCCTGACTGCCTGTGTTTTCTATTTACTTTCCAAAATAAGTGTGCTGCCTGATAGCCACCCTTAAACTGGGAGTGAGGGAAAAGATGCTCAAGAGTCCACAGGAGGAGAGGCAAGGGCAGAGAGAGCACGAGAGGGTATTGGTGTGTGGTGCCTGATGTCCCAGGTTCAGGAGAAGCTTCAGCTGAGGTTGCAACATGTAGTCAGCTAGCTGCAGGATGCAAAACCTTTGGTTCTGGTAGTGCAGGGTGTGCTTGCTTGTTGTAATAGATTTCTGTATGCTGAGTTATGCTGGGCATTGTGCACGCACTGCGCAAGTGTATGGTCTAAATGAGCAAAAAAGAAGCTGGCAGAAAGACAAAGGTGCAGAGAGAAGTCACGCTGCACGGTGACACCCAGATTAGTGACAGAGAAATGTCTTGATAGGGAAGAAAACGAGGACACAAGCATGAGCTTTCTAAATGACATGCAACCTTATGTTTAATATCGGAGAATAACAGTGGAGTGCTGCCTCTTCTTGTGAGTCCCTTTATAGGGTAGAAGTGTGGGATTTGTCTTAGCTCACTTGTCCAAAAGAAAGGATTTAGCTTTTCAAGTTGAGGCATCAGCAGAAAAATAGGCAGTGATATACTTTCATCTTAAAGAGCATCAAAATAACATTCAGGTTGAAAATTAGACCCACAGTGGAAGTTAAGACTAGAGCAGTACCTCTGAAATAGCTATCCAGGGCTGAGCTCCTTTCCACACAGTATTAAATAAATGTTCACTTCTCATTTCTTTCCTTCTTCCCATTGTGGATTAAATGCCATCTTATGTCTCTCCTCTACTGGCCTCTCTTGTTCCTGACAAGGGGCTGCCAGTGTGAGAGAAGCTTTAGGAGAGGAGTGTTGGGAGGGAGGGGAAGGGCAGCTGAATTTTGGTATTGTTTTTTGTGTGTAGATTTTCTATCCAGTTTTACAGCCTCCAGGCTGGAAATTACCATAAAAGATTTAGATGCATGAGAGATCTCTTGATATTTCATTCAGGGGCTTGTTAATGTGGACACTTACTCCGGGATAAATTATTCAGGATCCCTTCTTTCACCTTGTATTTGCAGGCTTTTAAATTCCGACATAACTTTGTAGAGAAGCCTCTTGCTGAATTTTGGTCCCTTATTCCTCCTGTCATCTCTATTCCAGTAGGAAAAGATTGTTCACTGAAATGCATGCTCCATGTCTTGGAGTTCATATAGGGGAAAGTTTATACTCTTGTATTCTTAATATGGCAGAATACTGTATATTCAGTATATACTTTGAGTATATAAGTGCAGACAGGCACTTCTATCCACGAGTATTTTCAAGTTCTTTCTATTTGGATCATGGGTTTACAGGTTTAGATTTTGTTTGGCATCCATTTTCTTGTTGTTGCTTTTAAGATCTTCAACTTAATTTTGATTCACCAAATTGGACAAGTGACCTGATTAGTGGAGGCAGCCATTCAGTAGAGACAAGTACAATATGCTGCTCTCAGCTGTGCAAATGGACTGTGGAGAACTGGCTGAGTAACAAGAAGTGAAAGCTATTGTGGGCCACAAGCTTTAACCTGGGGTTGGCTCAGGTGAAGAAAAACACTGTGCTGGGATGTAGGCAGGGGGGAACTCTCCTGATTTCCCAGCAGATGATGGCTTAGCTGCAATATGGTCCGGCACTTGAAGAAAGACATGTTTGAGTTGGAGAGGGCCCAGCTGGAGGCAATCCAGAGGACCAGCAAGAATAAGGAGAGCTCTAGAAAACATGGTTTGCAGGAAATACTGAACAAATCGGGATTGTTTAGCCTAAAGCAGAGAAGAGGGAGGAGGTGTTAAAACTCCCCAAGACTATAAGAGACTGCTGCAAAGAGGAAGGGAATAATATGTTCTCCATATGCCTGATAGATAGAACTAGAAATAATAGCCTTATGTTGCAGCAGGGAAGATTTAAGTTAGATATTGCAACCAATAGATTGCCTGTGGAGATATTTAACAGCTGATTAGGCAAACATCTGTCAGGACTGACAGTAAGTATAGTTGGCCCTGACCCGAGCAGAGTGTGGACTAAGTGATTTTTTTGAGATTTCTCAAGCCTTCATAGCTGATTAGATTTTAAACTAATACCACTTCCAGCTTCAGTTGTTGTTAAGCAGTTGTTTAACATTAATGTTCACATTGTTTAATGATTTTACCCCAGCTGTGCCAGGCTGTACGGATGATAGCTGCTGGTTCTTCCATCCAGAAAAGCTTCACAAGTTGTTATGCTTTAGTATGGGGGGTTATTGTGACTTAAGATCACATTAATCAAAAGCAATAGGTGCTACTAAAACAACAGCATTGAGTTAAAGAATACACAGGCATTGGGGGATGTGTGTTTGATGTTACTCTCTCTCCTTGTGGCTTGCACACAAAAACACGGTTGCACATATAGAACTGAATTGAGGATGTGGTATCTAAAGGGAGGCAGCTCTGAAGTAATATAATCCAGATTTAAAATGCCACAGAGCATCCGAGCACAAAGCACTGCATTGATTTAACCGTGCTGCTGCTGTAGTTCAGTAGAGAAGGGTTTTGGCTGCACAACCACACACTGGAGAAGGTGAGCATGTGTGGCCAGTGCCATCACTGAACAGAACTGGTCGTGATAGCCAAAAGGAGACGGAGTTCGTGGTTACTGTGGCCATGATTTATAGATTAAAGCAGGTGATTTGTTTTTTTTTCTATTTACCATTTTCTCAGTGGACAGCACTTTTCAAGCACTAAACAGTGCAGCCTGCTCAGGCGGTCTTTTTTTTTTTTCCCTCCCCAGTTCCCAAGACAGAGAATGAAGTCCCATCCCCAGCCTCTTCCCACCACAGCAGCAACCAGCCGGCCTCGCTGACGGAGGAGAAGCGAACACCACAGGGCAGCCAGAACTCCCTCAACACCGTCAGCTCGGGCAGCGGCAGCACCAGCGGCATCGGCAGCGGGGGTGGCGGTGGCAGCGGTGTTGTCAGTGCCGTGGTCCAGCCCTACGATGTGGAAATACGCCGTGGTGAAAATGAGGGGTTTGGCTTCGTCATCGTCTCGTCGGTGAGCAGGCCAGAGGCAGGGACGACATTCGGTAAGTCCTCAGGTTTTTTCCACACGCCTCAAATGAGAGGCAGATTCAAGCACTGCAGCGCAAGGAGGAGAGTAGGGATCTGTTTAATTAAAAGTTGTGAGCATGCCCTAATTTATGTAATTAATAGCTTAATTGCAGGGTAAGACTTGGTAGGTGTTTGCCTCCTGGGTTTTGTTTCACACTGAGTTGAGAAAAGCAAAATGAGAAATCCCAACCTGAAGAGTGAAAATGCCACCGATGGCAATTCTTGATATTCCCTGAAGCTCTGGCTCTCCCTGCTAGCTGGACACCTCTCTGGAGCTTGCTCTCAGAAGAGCAGCCAGGAATGGGGATCCCCCCAGTGATGCTGTTTGCTAGTGTAGAAGTGGAGCAGGTGGAATGAAATATGTCTCCTGATGGTGGAATTGAGCCAGTTGATTTAAAAGCAGTAAAGCTTAAACTGATTAACTTCTCTTTGGCAATCAGTGTTATTCTGATCCTCGTTATGGAGTGAGCATGCTGATAGCTGAAAAGTTTTAATTAATAGTGCTTGCTGGGGAGACATAGAATGGAGAATAGTGTTAAAAAACCAGGATTTTGTTTTTACACATTCCACCTCTTCCCACATCCATTTCTTCGTTGTAGGAGGAAGTGAAGTTCATGCGATGTCACACTTAATATCCTGCCCTAATAGAAGTGGTCATGTTTGATTTTTTTTCTGAAGACAGCCCTTTCTGCTAGGCAGACAGTCATTTCTACGTGTTGATGCAAAAGAGGTGTACAGAAGCTGGTTTTGCAAGTAGGCGCAGAGCAGCCTGCTCAAGAGCAGAAATGTCATCGCAAAGGGGAAACCAGTCAGAGATGCTATTTTCTTCCCTTTCCATCTCCTCCAAAAGGGCCAGAGGCAGCATCCACTTATACTTTGTAAGGGAAAAAGAAGGTGTTCCCTCCATGTTAGACTGTGGCATGTGAGACAGAGGGAGGGGGAAAGGCAGAACAAGTGCCTTGGGCATCTTCACCTCTTGGAGCAGGGTTGTGGTTTGCAGACAAAATACATTGCAGTCTCCCTGTACGCAGCCTGCTCAGGCGGTCCACGTTGAGTGTTCTTGGGGCACGCAGGTGCATGTGGCAAGAAGTGGCCTTTCCCCCTTTTTTCTAGGCTTTTTTTTCTGAAATTTCCTGCTGTTGCCCATCAGTGATGCCTTTACTAATACAGCAAGGGAGCATCGCCTCCTTCGCTGGTATTGATGTGGAACAGGCCATTTCTAACACTGTTCTGGGCAGTCATGGCAGCAGAGATTTCGAGGGGGAAATACCAGACCTGATGCATCAAGTTCTGTCAGTTCTTGGGTGCTTGGCTACTACACACTGTCTTTGCTGCTGGAAACCGCTTTTCCACAATAGGTATTTTGGTGCCAGAACACAACAGTGTAACGTAATATAGATTAAACTGAACTCAGTGTAAATCAGAAAGAGAGCTTTTATCTTCTGAAAGCATTTGCAAACTTGTGTATAAATAACTTTTACTGTATGAAGACTATGCTCTAACTCTTTTCTGCAGAGAAACCTTGACCTGAGGTTGTAAGGAGTTGTGTTTGCTTTAGCCCAAGATACTCGCTAACTGGAAGTTTTCTGTGCAGGGGCTCCTCATGGAGATCTGTTGATCTGTGACTGTTTTTCCTTTAATTTTTTTCAAGTGTATTCAGCTTTTTCCTAATACTCTGCATGAGATGTGTTCCCTCTGCTGCGTGGTGCTTGCTTTGGACCTGCTTTGTAGTTTTTTTCCTAGGGTAGTGTTTAGAGATGGGCCAAACTGGTTCTAAAACTCACCTTGGTCACTTTGGTGTGGGCTCTGTCATCTCTTTTCAGTGCGTTGGACAGAGTCAGAACTCATACCCTCAAACCAGCCTTTAAACTGGATGGGGCTTTGTATTTATTTGAATTAGGGGAAAGAGAAACTTTTTAACATCACAGTAAAAGAAGAAAAAAAAACCACTCTACCATTTGCAACTAATATTAACACTTTCTGCCAGTTTTCATCGCATCTTTCCAACCTTGTTCTCTCACCTCACATTCCTTTTTTTAGCCTTTTCTTCTTTATGGTCTTTCTAGAGTTGTTGTGTGTGCCACAATGTATATCTCTAAAACTACTAATCAAATAAAGACTGCAGCACAGAAGGAAAAAGTGCATCTTAAGGGTGAATGTATTGTGGATGCAAAGTATGAGATGACCACCCTGTACCTCATGGTTTTAATCACGTGCTGCGTGCCTAAGGGCCTCTTGCCTGTGTAAAGAAGCTGTACAAAAGCCCGGTGGATTTATCAGAGTG
The DNA here is from genome assembly GCA_013400335.1 of Eurystomus gularis. Classification (NCBI taxonomy): domain Eukaryota; kingdom Metazoa; phylum Chordata; class Aves; order Coraciiformes; family Coraciidae; genus Eurystomus; species Eurystomus gularis. The sequence continues at coordinate 561,222 of VZZY01017148.1, read as the reverse complement.
AAGTTGTGTATCCCATGTGTCCCAGTTCTGCAGTTTATGGACAACCCTGTATTTTGGGGACAATTGCGTGGAACCAGGAGGAGAATTTTGTCTCCAAAACACATTCATCCTGAAGTGCTCTTGCTCTGTGTCAGATATCTCAATGGTTTGTGTGTGGTTTTAGAGGTATTTAAATGAGGTCCTTATGCCTTCCCTGCTCCCACCCTGATGCCATCTAAGATCATAAAAGGGGAAGGGTTAACAGAGGCTGAAGTGGATGCCTGCACCAAACAGGTTGCCTTTGTCAGTCTTGGCCCATCTGTAGTGGTCCTGTACCTTCCCTGGTAGTACCTTTACTCATGATGGAAGAAAAACGTTTCATGTTGCTTCCCCATGCAGCACTGATAGCGTGGGTCTTTGTGGTAGAAAGGGAGTTACACTCCCTCCTAGGCCTAGAATGGTTTTATCTTTCTAAATTGAGAAAGAACAAAACATTGGCAGAAGCTTCGACAGCAGTTGACTTGGAGGAGGACTAGAGAGGCTGACACCGATGAAATCTTGGAGGAGGAAGGTTGTGTTTTCTACAAACAGTTTCCACTTTTTTGCTCAAAAATAAAATCAGGACTTGGGTTATGATGGGGCTGCAAAGTGCAGTTGTAGTCTACAAAAATCTCACCATTTATTAACAGAAATCAAGGTGGGGGAGTTTGGAGTGATTAACAAAACACCTTTTTGTAAAAGAAGTATTGTGCACTCGTACTAGTTGATTGCCAATGTTTTGAACACTGGCAGCAAAGCTATCCTATAATAACTTTTGCTTGATGCATTAATTAATTAACCCTTAACCTTCTCTTTCCCTTTTCAACCCTTTTTCTCCTTTTCCCCTTCACCATATTCCCACGTATGTAAACAATTAAAAACCAAACCAAAACCAAACCAAAACAAAAACAACCCCCAAACCAATACAAAAGCGGGAAATGCATGTGTGGCCATGCCTCACAAAATAGGTCGGATAATTGAAGGGAGTCCCGCTGACCGCTGTGGCAAGCTGAAAGTAGGCGATCGGATCTTGGCCGTGAATGGGTGCTCCATCACCAACAAGTCGCATTCAGACATCGTCAACCTCATTAAGGAAGCGGGAAACACCGTTACCCTGCGCATCATTCCAGGAGATGGTAAAGTATATGTTTCCTGCTGTCTTATCTGACCCTCTTGTTGGTTTTGTTCCCAGGCTTTTTGCATCTGTTGGAGCTGCAAGGTCATGGAGGACTCAATTTCCACTCCCGCTTTGGGCATTAGCAGTGAGGGAGGTTGTGAGTCTTCCATAGCTTTATTTTTTGTTTCTTTCTGTAGACATGGGAGTTCAGTTCTTAAACAGGGAGGTGCTGATTCTACATTAAAAAACCAATATTCCGTTCTATCATGTTCCTCCATGTATCTCCTTAAAATGATCTTCTGTAAATTTGCTGCATATCTCAGTACACTTTGATTTGATTCTTAGGTTAATAATGCAGCTTTAGAATATTTGGGAATCACTTGTTAATGTGTGGTACTCCTGAAGCTTTGTATGTGCACAAGCAGGCTATAGAGTAAAGAGATCACAGAAAGGGATAAACACTTTGTCATGTTTTAAGCTGTTGAAAAGAAGATTTGCTTTTATTCTGGGTAAGTTGCTTTGGGAGCAAGCGTGGTACGTTTGGAAATGACTTTGTTAAGCGGTGATGGCTCTGGAGCTGCTGTGTGCTTGCAGCTGATCTTTGGAACAGTTAGCATAGACAGGATCTCACTGTTTCAGAGCAGAGGGAATGTGCAGTATCCCTGATAATATACTGACACTTGGCACTAGGTTGCAGGTCGCAGAACCATTTAATAAAAGGATCTGTATTATACATCAGTTTTACTAAATTGATCCCTAGCTGTGAAACCAAATAGAAACAGAGCAGGAATGTCTGTAAAGTACCTGTAGGAGAACTAAAATTGCTGTGCTTCTAAATTCTAAGTATTTTGTTTGCTCATTGTCCTGCTCGACCGTGGACAGGTTTGTAATGAGAACTCATTAGGCAGAAATCTTTTTACATTGCTCTCTTTTTAAGCTGAATCCACAGCTATAAGGTTTGATGGCTCAGAGGCAGTGCTAATGAGCATTTCCTAGAGTTGTGCAGGACATTATTTGCACTCAGTTAAATGTAGGGAAAGTGTGATTGAGTTTGAAAGAAAGGTTGAGAAAGTAGGGCTGAATTGAACCTGGTACCTGTAAAGCAGAATGAAGAAGGTACATGATGTGATTTCCAGTGAGAAGCAATCAGTGGTTGCTAACTTTCTAATCTGAAACATGGATTTGATTACCACACAGAGCATGGTTATGCTATGTTTAGTTATAGGCTAAAAATAGGCCAGGATGGGAAATGATCTGATTATAAATTATTTCTGTTTAGGATGATCTGTTTTGTATAAAGACTTTATTTTACTACTGTTTAGTAGTTGCCAGGTCAAATGGTATATGATCCTTTACTGCTTCCAGAAAATTTAGTGTTCATGAATAATAAAATGGCTGTGAATCAGGCTAATGTCTGAGCTGGCCTGTGCCTGCTGGTTTTGGAAGGTGAAGTGGGAGAAGAATTGTTCATTACCTGTATTTTGGTATCTGATCAAAACCAGGGAAGCTGAATCTTTGAATGAAAAAAAGCTTTTTTTTTTAAGGCAAAAAAGCCTAAGAAATAAATAACTTTTGAATGGCTTGAGAAATTTTTTAAGGAGAATATAGCCTCCTGACATGAATGCTCAGCCAGTCTTGTCCATGCAAATAGGTGTACAAAATGCCAAGTTAAATTACTTAGGTTAGAAGGGAACCTGTACCTGTGACTGACATCATGTATTCCTAGAGAAGGTGGAAAGCTGGTGCAGGCTTCGAGTCTTAATTTACTGTCCCTTTGAAATTTCACGTCAGATTGCCAACTTGGCATAGTACTACCTGCATTTAATTTCCAAAACCCACGAAGACCAGACAGTCTCAAAATTGCTGAGAGGTTTGCTCTGAGCCCTATGAGATTTAAGAAATTGGTCTCAATGTTGTTTTCTTTGTGTTGTCTTCAGGTGCTTTTGTTGATTTGTTGTTTTCTTTTTGTTGACTTTTGGATGCTTTCTCAGTAAATATGAATGATCTAACAGCATACTTAAGTGGGGATGGGGGAAAAATAAATCAGAAGCCATACTTCCCAGATGAAACTTCTCAACATGAAACTAAGGCTCGTCACAAGACTCACAATAAACTCACACTGCTAATCTCTTCTAACATTATTAAAAACACCAAGGGGTTTTGCTTTGTAATAGGTCTTGGACCAACTTAGTGCCACAGACCACTGCAGGAGGGTATTTGCAATGCAGTGACGATGCTTTAACCTGCTACCGGCTGATGCAAGGATACAGAGAACTGAAAAATGACAAGCTTAGCTTAGGCATTTAATTGGTGTCTGAGTGTTTTAGGGCAGAACAGGGTGAGGAATCAGTGAAATGTAGGATTTAGAATGTGCAATTGTAAATCTATGAGAGAGAATTGTTGCTATACTTGTGTTCTGTTCCAGTTTTGCATGGTGGCTGGCATACATCCTGAACCAGTGTCTAAAAAACTAGCAAAATTATGCAGAACTTCTGACTCATGGGATGGGGTGGGCTAAAGATAGATGCAGTACAGTGGTGTGAAGATACATCTGTACCAAAGATGTGCTGTTGCTTTACTTGATATTCTTAGTGTAACCTGCTAAAGGGTAGGAATCTTGCATTCTCTTTGAAGCCCATCTTCATCTGATCTCCAAATATTTGTGCAGGATTTCAGAGGCTTATATTCTGAATACAGAACACTTAACCATGTTTGGGGGCCTTCTCATATTGGAAACCAATTTTAGCATCAAGGCATCTTTACAAACTACACAGAATTTCTTAAAATCCAACAGTGTAACCACAGAAGGGGACATCTCCTCCTCACAAGGCAGCTGTCCATGACACATCCTCTCAAGGGTATGTTTTGGTCATGCCTACTGGGAGAGGTGTGGGCAGACCCAGGAGCCTCTCTTGCTCTCTGAGCCACTGGACACAAGCCAGTTCTGATCTGGAAGATGTTACAGCTCCATATGCTGAGAGTTTGGGCATGTTAACTTGGGCACAGTGCTGCAGGCAAAGGAGCTGTGCTCTCTTGGCACCCATCTGTTTAAAGGGTTCTTCTTCTCTTTCCCTTTTTCCTGAGTTTCCCTTGACATGCACTAGCTACAGAAAGGAAAAACCTTCACTGCATCTAGATTTCTCCACAACTAAAATAAATCTATGAAATTGCATAGGTTCCTAGGACCAAGTTATCCCATGACCACTACCTCTCCTTAGTTCAGGCAAAACTGGTTCTGCAATTTTGTATTATAACTAGACTCTGTTTAATAATGGCAAATTTCTCTATAGTCAATGAAATGAATTTATAGAAGCCTGGAGATCAAGAGGCAAACAAGGTCAGGGTAGAAAACCCTGTAGTATTATGTTGGATAACCAGATGTTTCTACCCATTTTTTGTTGCTGTTGTCTGATGGCTGTTTTTTTAAGTGGGATTGGGGATAGAGAAATTCGGTCGGGGAACAAGGTGCATTGTTTTAACCAGTGATCGTGCATTCAGTTTAGATTTTGACCTTGAAAAGTGGGTTGTGGTCGGTTATTTTGTAGTTACTTGCTATCTGTGGTCCTGGAATGGGTATAGGGGCAAAGTGGGGGTCTCCTGTTTGCAGAGCTGCTCCACAAGGAGTGAGTGCCTGCCGCTGCAGTGACTTGAGCTGGGAATGCCATGCCTCATGAGTGGGTGTTTCTATTGACTGTGCCCCTCATCCTCTGTAATCGTTCTCTGTATGTAACCAATGTAGCTGTTCAAAATTTTGGGTGGTTAAGCAGGTACCACTGACTCTTACTCTGAACTCAAACCCCTGTGTGAGGGGAAGGGTGTTTTCAGGAACTGCTGACTTCTGGAGCAGTTAAAAATTTGAAACCCTTCAGCATTAGTTTCAGTTCAGGATTGAATACAATATGCTTTCCTGGAAAATGTGCTGAGTTCAATATGCAAGAGTTCCCAGTCTTTCCTCCAAAGCTCGTATTTGGCTAATGGCATTGGCATGACCTTAAGTTTCGGCAGAATTTTAAACAATTAACTCTGGTCTTACTGAAGCCTGTGATAAAGCTCCAAAATGATGAGGGGACCATTTTTCTGCCATACTGTGAGGGACACCTAGGTACTCACTTTTCAGTTCTGTCTACAGCAACTCCCCTCCCAGTTTTGTGAAGCCGGAGAGAGGACCTCTCCTGGAAGCACCTCCTGCTGTGCCTAGAGAAATATGGCATTTGCACAGACTGATGTTGGCCTGAGAGCCTTTTACCATGGCATAAGTTGAGTTTTGAAGTTAATCCTGCTCTCTGTGTTCTCTCGGTGAGCCCTTTTGTAAGTGGTACCCAGAGCTGTTGATGCATTTGGTACAGGTGGTTCCAGGTCCCTGCGTGCAGCTTTGAGTGCTCAGGCAGCAGTGGGTTATATTTCAAAGACAGATGTCAGTAAGTTTGGGTTTTAGCCACATTCAATATCACCTTGTGAGGTATTAGATAAAAGCCACATCTCAATCCTTCTGAAGATTGCAGTTTCTGATGGAGGAAGTACTGATAATCTTATAATCCATGGAATAGTTATTGGCACTATAAAATTAATCCGGTCAACCTACCATATATGGAGACTTTAATGACTGGAATTCATGTCGTTAGACAACAGACAAAACATTCTTCAGCCCTTCCTCCACAAGTCACTTTTCATTCTGAGTGTGCCTAATGGTCAGAGGTGTTTCTAATCCAGATTTTCCATATTTATTTTTCGTTTTTATGTTTTCCAATTGAGTGTACAGTTTCATATACATAATTACTATGGCTTATCTTAGACTTTATCCTGTTAACCTTTGGATTTAAGAACTATGAGCCAATCTCAAGCTCTTTAAAAATAACATAATGATGTTTTCCAGTGAAATGCCTTGGCAAAACTTTTTTTTCTTTCAGTGAATAGCCAATGGTCTTCATTCATAATGAAAAAAAACAATTTATTTTGCAGAATCCTCCAATGCTACTTTATTGACCAATGCAGAAAAAATTGCTACAATTACAACCACACATACTCCTCAGCAAATACCACAGGAGACCAGGTCAGATTGTTTTCCTTGAGGAAAGCATGTTGACATGCTCTCTCTTCAGTTAGTTCTTGATCGTCTTCACATCCCATGAGCTGTATTTTTCCTCTCTCCCTCTTTCTCTTATTTTTTACAGCAGGAACAACACCAAACCAAAGCAGGAATCCCAGTTTGATTTCAAACCACCCCAAGCAGCACAGGTAAGGAGTACATTTCTGTTTTATTTACCACAGACTGTTGCTTCCAATCTGCTTGAGGGCTGTGTTCAAATAATTCCCTTGAAAATTCCTGCTGGGAACCTCTTCTCTCTCAGTCTGTTTGCTGAAGAAAGAGGAATTTGCTGATTAGTTTCTTAATATGTGTTCCTGTTGTTTCAGCTGAGAAACATTTCAAGCACACTCTCATCAAGACTTTAAGGGAGGAAAGAAGGAAAAAAAAAAAGCTAACATTTTTACAACAGTAATAATTTATGTGTCTGTTTATTCAATTGTATATTTTAAAGGGCCTCTAGAGAAAGCAATGCTGTGTGTAAATGATAAATTCAGAGGGCAAACAAGAGGAAAACTTAATAAGGGGCAATAGCTGGAGTGTCCCAGCTTTCACGGACAGCATCTTATTAGAGAGATTATTGATCTCACAGTTGACTTTCCTTGCCACTGGCCATCCCAGAAGTAACCTCTTCCATGAGGGACTTCAAAACATCCCTACACTAACAGCATTTGTGAAAAACAGTGCACATGGTTTTGAGCTTCTTGCAAAGGAATAGATGAAGTGGTAACAAAAAGGAAGTCAGCACCACGGCATAGACTCATCCCAGGTACCATTAGACATTTAACTACAGCCTGGCACTGGAAGTGAGGTTGCCCAGCCTTCCTTTGCAGTTGGTAGAACACTAGCCTCCAGAACTGCACCTTTCTGCCTTGGGCATTCGAGGTGCTGTGTAACAGAGGTATCTAAAAAGGCATGGGACATGGCCCAGCCCATTCATTCAAACAGCCCTTTGCAGACCACCACTGGAACCCTAAATTGCATGGTGGGATCTGAGGAAGCAGAAAATCCTAGTTTGTGTGTGAAAACTCAACTAGTTTTCTATTTTTTATTATGAGTAACATAAATAATAATGTTCATTGGTTGAATAATTTCGAAATGAGAGTAGAGCAGCGTTTAACTTTCTGTTCAATTGCCCATATGTTGTCCTCTCTCCAGCAGGACCAAGATTTTTACACTGTTGAGCTGGAAAGAGGAGCCAAAGGGTTTGGCTTTAGCCTGCGAGGTGGCCGGGAGTATAATATGGATCTGTACGTGCTGCGGCTAGCTGAGGATGGTCCAGCTGAGAGATGTGGAAAGATGAGGGTATGCACAAACAGATTTTAAAACCACGTTTCTTTGCATTAAACTGACTTTCTTGCCTCTCCCTTAAAGGCACACCTTCTGCTATGCCAGCTACACGGAAAATTAAATGTTAACTGAAAGAAGCAGTGGTTCATATTTACTTCTGTCAGTGGCTTCTGTCACTGTATACAATTTGTAGTAGTGTGTGTGCATTGGAAGACTTCAACACCTTCTTCCAACCCAGGTTTCCACATTCTAATACCTAATCTGAATTTTAAATCCTAACGAAAGTACACAAGCAATGAAAATGTAATAGCCACAATCTTTGTCAGCTCTTTGAAAGCTGCAGCCATGAGTAGAGGACCAGGGTGTCCCACCTGATCTTCTCCTCTGCTAGTGGGGAGAGAGCATGTATATTGGCCCATGACTTAGCAAGAAAAAATTAAAATTAAAAAAAAATTAAATTGCCAAGTGTTATGTACTCCTTGCTCCTCTGTTAAAGAATGCATTATAGCTTTGCTGCATACGTCTTTTTCGTCTCCAGATGTATCATGTGAAGGGCATTTTTGAAATTCTCTTGCTAGGGGTAGATTTAAAGGTCCAAAATTTTTGCTGATGAAAATAATTCAGCGCTATGCTGTGGAAGTCAGTGCTTTGACAAGCTCTCCCAAGCCCTGTTTTCCTATCCTGATAAATTGTTATATTTACAAAAGCAGCTTTGCTGGTTCATAGTGGGTATCTATATCTAAGTGAGAAATGGACCTGAAAATATTTTAACATCCCAGTTACAGCAGACTGTAAAACAAACAGCAGCTTTGACCAAAGACTTTACAAATAATCAAAATGAAATAAAATAACACCAGTTCTAACACAGGTCTAACTACTGAGCAGTACAGTGATGCAATGTGGTTTAACAGAACCACAATAAAACATTTTGGTACCTCAAGCTTTCCCTGTTTTCCTCATGTCTGCCAGGCTGCCGCACACTGGTTTTTGTGGGCTGTCGCTGGGTGGAGTTGGGTGTATTTAGCTCTTCCCCTGGAGCATAGTTGTTCTTCCACCTTTGCTGTGGCCATTGTCTTGCGGTGCGCACCATGGTGGTGACCCTCGTGAGGGCTTGTTTCTAATTTTAGACTTTTCTTTTATTAAATTGACAGATTGGTGATGAAATCTTAGAGATCAACGGAGAAACTACCAAAAACATGAAGCATGCTCGGGCCATTGAACTGATTAAAAATGGTGGGCGCAGGGTCCGCCTGTTTCTGAAACGTGGAGATGGCTCTGTCCCAGAATATGGTGGGTCAAACTATGAAAACATTCCTTTCTTCCCTGGCATCACTCCATGAATGATTTGTCTCAAGATCTGAAGCGGGAATTCTTTTTTATTTTCCTTTCTCACCAGTGTCTTACCAACCTTTGCAACATATGGTTAATTGCCTCGCTTGTGCTGAATTTTCTACACATTTCATCCTTTGCTTGCTTCCATGGACTTGGGGCACAGTGTAAGGCAAGATCATCATAGCAGTATTTTTGGTGATCAGAGAGGAAAACAAAACAAACCTTATTGTCTTGTCCAACCAAACAAGGAATGTCACTGAACTGTGCCAAACTGTTTCTCAGCGGCTGAGTTGTTGTTTCAAATAGGTTTCTACTTCTAATCAATGCAAAAACTGGGATTTGAGTTATTATTCTGAAGCAGTAATTTTTTTTTTGTTAGGTTCTTCTCTTAGTTCCTGTCTGTATCCATAGACATGAATGCCAAGATGGCTTATGAGATTTTTGCCTTCCCTTAATATTTATGTAAATATTTATAAAGCTATTTAAGAAAAAGAAGAAGAAAAAAAGCTTTACTGCAAAATATATTGATTTGGCCTCCTGAGCCCTTTTCTCCCCCCTTTAAACCGTCTGCTGGTTTCAACTAGTTAATTTGTAAGGTCTGAAAAGGTGAGGAGGTTATGAAAAGGTGCTCTCGTGTCTGTCTTGGGGGAAACATTCAACCCTTGTTTCTTACTAAGAATTGCATTAGATTTCCTTTTCTTCCCCTGGAGGTTGGATTGCTGGGTGGCTTAACTTAGCTCACTATTTAATAGTATAATTATGTCTTATTTATTTGAGATAATTGTCAAATATTGTGCCCTCGATGGAGGGCTACTCCCAACCAAAGGTCTTTGAGGTTTCTATAGAAACTGATGATTGAAGGGATGTCCTTTATACTTTTCTCCCCGTATTTGGGTTATTTCTGTGTGAGTCAGTTCTGTGTTTATCATTCTCTCTGTGTCCTGAAACCAGAAACAAAACCCTTCTGCACAATTTATGAACTAGATTTTCTTTTCATTTACTGTACCATGTTTGAGAGTTTCTGCTCACTCTGCTCATTATTCAACTTAAAATGACCAATTCAGAGTATAACCAACAAACAATTGAAGTGTTTAACAATATGGAAGGGAAGTTGTGAGTTTACACTTCTGTAATATAAATAGCACACCAGAAGGTTCAATGATGGCACTGAAATTCTGTAATGTTCTTTCTACTTTTGTCTTTTCCTATACTCCTTTGGATGTACAGTACTGTATCATATGCTAGACTGCATAAATACCCTGTAAATTAAGTGCTTCACTTCTCAAAGCATATGTCTGTTGCACTGAGGATGGCAATCCACCACCAATTTTCTTTTGGCTAATGCTAAACCACTAAAAATTCATTCTCTAAGCAAGGATTTAATATACAGGGGTTGCACTACTGTGAAGAATATCCTTGTAACATTTGGGACTCCTTCCTCTCTTTGTTCTGTTCGCTGCAGTCGCAAATGGTTCCTCTAATAATGTTAAGTTCCAATATTTTTCTGACTCGATTGGAACGTGCTTCTCTATGAGGCTGTATATTTTTGTAATGAGTTTTGTACTTATTTTTAATGTTGTGGTCTCTGGTGGACTTTATTTTTCGTTGTTGTTTGATTGTTAATGTTTTTTCTATGACATTCTGTGTCGCTGTTCCAGCTGTCTTTTAGAATGGATGCTCTCGTTGTCTGGGTTATTGAATCACCTCTTAAATGTCTCTTTATGTCACAATAATAACAACTGCTGTCTTTGCAGCCTTATATTTGGGTGAAGCCTAGACAATCTGACTGGAAAAATAAACTTTCTTTATTCTAAGATAAAATATGAAGATTTTTCTTTCTTTCATCTTTATTATAGGGAATCTAAATTTTCTACTTTTCTCTTTCTCTTTCTCTTACTTTTCTTGGTGCTGGGCTCTTCCTTCCTCAGCGATGATACCTCCTAATATCGCTGCATGTATGAGAAATGACAAGCTCGGGGAGTCTTGCTTCTACCTTATGGGCCATAATCAAACTACGGTTTGTAGCTAAAATCAATATTAGGTGTTTGTGCTGTGGCCTAATTCCCTCACATTGCTTTCCGCTTCGCTATATTTTATATGTACAGCAATTCATTCTGAGCACCCTGCGTCCCCTGAATTCTAAGTACACCACAGGACACGTTTAAACCTCGCTTGTACCTGTGCGATAGCCAGGTTGCCGCAAGCCACGTGCTTACAGCTACGGAAAAGAGGTGTGGTCCTCAGCTGCTGCCTGAAAAAGCTAATAAGCAAAAATGCACACACGTGAGTCGCACCATGGGTTTCACTTGGAAATCACAAAAACCATGGCCCATGCACACACCAACCCTCCCAAGCTCAGGAATGGAAATGCCCTCAAATGGGAGGCGCGTTGCGTGATGGCAAGAAGAATGAGCATGTAGAGTGTTTGGCCTGGGGGAGGGAGGACAGAAAGGAGAAAAACAGGAAAAAAATCTGCCCTCACAAGTGTTTGCCATCAGGACAGCAGCAGGAAGCCTGCAGGAACCGTAGCTAATGCCAGCTGAGCTGCCGTGCTGAAGTTACTTTAAAAAACAAAACAATAAGCAAATAAAAACAACACTTGCGTTAAGTCAGCGCAGCTACTTTAATGTTTGCCGTGTCTATAATGAATCATTCATAAACATCCGTTATAAATGACGTGAGTAATTGGAGCTTAGCTACAGCACGGGGCTGGTTTTTAGTTTGGGGGTTAGGTTTTTTTCTTCCGCTTTGCAGTTTGCCTCGCAGAGGTAGCTCAGCTGTATTTTACCTGAAATACTACATTAAAAATAATGAACTGGAGATTAGGTTTTAATCAAAGCCATCCTACATATTACAGTATCTTTCCATTGCTCTGATATGAAAAAGTCATAACTTTTGTCATCATTGTTTGAATCATTGTGGCAAAACCAAAATCTACCCTAGGACTTTTCATAACATGGTAGAACTAAGTGAGATTAAGTAATGTCTTAAATGAAACGGAAATGGCATGATTACAGTCTTATTCTCACACCTTCAAAATGTTATTTCACAAGGTGAAAACTGAATAATAAATTCTATTTTCTGAACATTTTCTGCTATTTGAAACAAGGCCTCCCACACCTGGAAGGCAGTTCTTTCAAAAGACTTAAAAGAAAAAGAATCATTTCCTAAAAGCCCTCTTTATTGGAAACTGTTAAAAAAAGAACCAACCACCCAAACTACAATTTTTTTTTTTTTTTTTCCCCCACTGGAAAGAAAGTAGTGTAACTGAAATATTATGAATTGGGCTTGGGGAAAATGTAAAATACCCTATGGCCAGAAGAGCGTTAGGATGATATCGGCTTGGACCAAAACACAGCTAATGAACAGAGCAGCACCAGTACTAACCTGTAACTCTTGTTGTTCACAGTTAAATTAACAAAAGCTTCGGTTAGCCTTCACTGACTGCTTTAACAGTTGTTTGTTTTTGTCACTAATGAAGTCTGAAGAGTGATAAGTGGTGTCACAGCAGCGTGGAAGGCATCGGTACCAAACGCTTTGCTGTTATTTTCTTTCAGACCCCAGCAGTGACAGGAACAGTCCCGCCACAGGTTCACAAAATGTATCGGAAATGAAACCCGTGCCATCCGACCGACGGCAGCACCCATCATCGGAGTCCAGTTATCCACCAGACCTTCACAAATCATCACAACATGGGGACAAGCGGACTTACGTTAGAGACCTAAAAGGCAGCAGAGAGTTTAGCAGACATCCCAATGAACACCACACTTGGAATGGGACTTCTAAAACTAATGACCACGTGCCAGGCAGGAGGACAGAGAGGTCGCCGGAGAAGAGGCACGAGAGGCAGCCAGAGAGGGCGGTGGTGAACGGGCAGAAAAGGAGGTCTCCTGAAAAGCGGAGGGAAGGGACGAGGAGCGCTGACAACACTTTGGAGAGGCGGGAGCGACACGAGAGGAGAAGAGACCTCTCTCCCGAGAGGCGCAGAGAACGGTCGCCCAGCCGTCGCCGGCGGTCGCTGGAGAGACTCATGGAGCCAAGGAGGTCACCCGACAAGAGAAGAGAAAGCTCCCTCGACCGACGGGCCAAGTCTTCTGACCGGCGGAGAGAGAGGTCGCCCGATAGACGGCTCAGGGAAGAACGAGCTGCCCACCGGGAGAGGGAAGACCCCAGCTGGAGGCACGAGCCGAGCCGCAGGCACCCACCTGAGCAGCGCAGGCGGCCGTACAAGGAGTGCAGCACTGACCTCAGCATCTGAGGGGCTCCTCCGGGGTCCCCATCACCTTCCCCACACCACAGGAGTGGAGGAGAGAGTGTGAGAGCTGAAACCATCCGGCTTTTGCAGGCAAGGAGACGTCCGGCACCTGCTGATCCTACAAACCTTTTATGCAGATGAAATCTTATAACAAAAAAAAAAAAAGTGTTGTGCCTGATGTATAATATTAAAGAAAGTATTTTTCAGTGTATTCTTTTTTTTTTTTAATTACTTGCCAAAAGTTGGTCCTAAAGGATTATAAAATTTTGTTTCTACATTCTTTGTAGATTTCTTAAGAATAATTCCTTTATTGGGCTACTTTCCCCCTCCCCAACATAGCTAACGGGGGTAGCCAGTAATATAATATAGGCAAAGGATTTTATGACCGAGTTTGAAAATTTGATCCAGACTGTTCTCTAGTGACTCACTGCTACACTGTATCTAGAAAATTTTTTAAGGGGGTGGGGAAGGAAGAAAATTGTTCATCTCAGTAGGAATGGAGCGCTCCTGCTGAAGGAATTAAAAAAGAGACAAATGTTCCTAAAATTGCAAGAACTGTTTGAAGAGACTACTGTTTCAATGAAGGATATTTATAATAATAAATAATAATTAAAAAAACAAACAAACCCACAAACCCACACAGCACAAGATGATTTATGATAAGGAATTTCTAGTTTGTTCCGTGAACAGTTTATACTTTCAGGCCCCCTCTACAGGATGCGCAAAGGCAGAAGGACTGGTAACCACCATGCCTGTGTCACACACTAACGTAGACTGTTGATCTCTCATTAGCCTCAGCAACATTTAACAATATTTCATTAAGGCAGCCGCTGCAGCCCTACTCATCTTCTAGATGTATATGGACAGCAACCCGAGCATGCATGGTATTGTTTGTCTGCTTTGAAGCACGGGAAGGGATCGGGATCCTGGGACAAGGCACAATGCGGTGGGAGCAAAGTCCTCCCTCTCGGAGTAGGTGTGTTCCTTCTGCTCAGGCAAAACCAGTGAGCTTTTCTTATTTTGCCAAATTCCAAAAGCTCTTTCTTCTTCTCGCTCTGTATTTAAGTTTTTTTTATTTTACTGGTTCATCCTTACTGAGACAAAAGGAGTGCACTTGCTAAAAAAGAAAGGAAAAAAAAAAAAAAGATGTATCAAAGGAAAAACACAGGCGAAACAAGGCAATCAGTGGGACAACCTGGTTGTAGAAGCCTATCCATACTGGTTATATGCTGTACATTGGAATCTAAGCACAGCAGCAAAAGGGAAACCTGCAAGTTTCTAAGTTGTATTTTTAAATTTGCAAGTTGTGTGGTAAGTCTGCTGTAGTATTGGTATAAGATTTTAATGGATTACTGCCTAGCTGAGCCAAACTGTTTGCCGTTACTGTTGGACCACTAAAGTAAACTGCTGCTTTTTACAGTGCATTGGTGTGTACATGTATACTGTTCCACATTTTCCATATGAACACAAAAAAACATTGCAAGTCTATCACTGTTGTTGCCATGGTACTGTAAAAACAAAACCAAGAAAGAAGATGGCCGATCATTGTGTGTACAGTTTAAATTGTAATTAATAGAGCCTGTTGGAAAAAAAACAAAATAAAACTGTTGCCTTTTTCTTGTATAAAAGAGGATTTATGACAAAATTTAGCTGTGAGGAATGTGATTAAGTGTTTATATTTCTGAAAATGGAACAAATTGATTCAGGGGATATATTTTAATGTAAACTGAATCAGGTATGTAAAGCTGTTTTAAAATGGGAGACTGTATAAGTAATTCTAAAGCTTTCGTTGGTTTGAATATCATTTCTTTCTTCATGGTGGGCCTGCTTATGTATTATTAAGCACTTGTATGCAGTCTATGTTCTTCAATCATCATTTCTTGCAATGTGCTATAGGCATAATGCTCTTTTCTGTGTCGATGAAAAGCAGTATGTGGGCCAATCTTTTTTTATAAAACACTATGCATATATAAATACTACATTGTTCATAGCTTTATTTGACTTATTGGGTTTATACATAACACTAGGATGAGTAGATGTGGACTTACCCATACGAGCTTCTTTCCTTGGAACAGACACTATGTATATGATGTAGCAACAAAGAAGGAGAAAGTCTGTGAATGCTATTTTTATTATCAAATAAAGTTTTCCATACAAAGCATACATATGAGTGTAGTGATAAGATAAAGGAGGAACCACACCTTAATGTTGCTTACTCAGCCTTGTCTAAATTAGTAAACTGTAGGTGATAGTCTCCAAGGGCCATCCTTTAAATATGCGTTAAGCATCTATTAAACATTTGACAGGCCTAAAAGCAAAGGCTCCCAGTTTTCCAATATAAAATTTTCTTCCCCAGAATAGTCAGAAGCTAAGGGTTTAGGTGAAGCAGGGTTTGTTACTATGTCTGGAGTCTGTATCACTGGTCCTTCATAACACATCAGCACGTGCAGCAGTGGTTAAAATCAAGCCAAGGCAACAACTACTTCATTGCTGTTGTTGAGATTGTAGGTGCCATGTACATATGTGCTTATATGTGTATAAATATATATATACACACACATATCACCAAGACTGTGTGTCTCCCATCTCTTAGTTCTTAGAATGTGTAAAGGCTGTTAACTTAAGATTGCGAGTCTGTTTACTTTAAATAGATTTTTAAAATAACTTTTAACTGTTGTGTAGTTTATCAGGCCCCACTTACATGTTTTCCTGATACTTCAGCTAAGCTGCTGGGAGTTCAGGCAGCTTGAGAGAGTCACTGGTGAATGTTCGTATTTCCAATCACTGCATCTTCCAAGTGATTGTCTGACGCAGCCCGAGTCTTTAGGGGTACGGATGGGTCACTGAGAAAGCGTTTGGATGTTCTAGGTTTTAATATTTTATGATGTTCAATGCCTTTTTATACTGAATTTATATTGTAATGGTATGCATTGGTTCTGAATTTGTATCTTCTGCTGTTACTACTCTTTTTCCCCTCCTTGTTCATGTTATAGCATAGTTTAAATGCTCTTGGAGATCTGATTGGGTGAGTCTCAAGCTTCTGAAGTGTGTCTTTGAAGGTTTGAGTCTTAAGCTAAAGAAGATATTGCATAGTTAATACCAAAATTACATTTTACAGAAACATTTAATCTAAAAAACGCTGCAAGTTTACAAAAAAGTTGTTCAAAATGCCTTGTTAGTGGTGGCATCCTTTCTACTGCTTCCAAACCCACTGAGAGCTGGAGCCCTGCTCTAAAGCATGAGCATTGCAGCTCCATATTTTGTGGTGCAGCCTTATTCTCTTTAATTAATTCCAGCCTCATTTCTGGCCATAAAATACTTTTCAAAACTTCTAAAAATTAAAAACTCCCTTTTTTTAGATTGTAACTTGGCTCATGTTTTGTCAAACAATGTTCCACAATTATGAAGCTGCCAAAAAGATGAATTAGAGTGTGTTTCTGATGAAGAACCAAGAAGCTTATGAAGTGGTAAGTGACAAAGCTCTACAAACTTACATTGTTTGTTTACGATTTTGAGTTCTACATGTTTTTTTAATCAGTGTTACCTGGTCAGGCTCCTGTGCCATCAGTGTGCTCAGTCCTGTCATTTGTGTAAGTGTTAATTAAGACCTAACCATGACAGTTTTTGACAGTGGAGGGGCTGTTCAACCAACACAGAGAATTATGTGCGTTTTGATCTTTTTGGTTAGAGTTGCCAATAAATTCTAGGTTAGCTGAGCTACATTTGCTGCCTTTATACACGTTCACTTTCTTTCGAATATTCATTCCTTTGCATTCGAGCCAGTGGTTTTTTTAATAGTGATCCTGTGTTAAACCCATCTGCTGTACTATGCTTGTTTTAGAGATGCTGTTCTCCTCCTCAGTTTGATACCTTTGTTACAACAGGCTTTTCGCGCTCTCTTGACTGAATGTTCTGCTGAAGAACATTATAAATGGCTCATAATATGTTCAGTTTATTTGACTCGCATACATAGTACCAGGAAAAGGTCATTTATGACCCACTGCTGCCATCTATAACTGTATGCCTGTTAGGTCTTTGGGATTGTATTTTCTTAAGATTTATTTTTTAAAAAAGAAGAGTAGGAACTAAAAAAAAAGTATCCCAATTTACTTGGGAGCTGTTGTAAATTGTGTGAGTCTTGAGATGATGCCAGTTTCTGTTTTGGATTCAATGCTAATCCATCAGCACTGCTTCCTGGGTATATAATGAAGAGGCATTAAAGTGTCAGACAAATGGAAAATTGTGGGTTTTCAGGATAGAAGAGTGTAAAATATGTGCTGCCATAAGGGCTGCTGCTTAACACTTGTAGAAATTCAATGGTTGGGATTGACCATGATATGACAATCTGCCACACAAACACAAACTTCAAGTCAGAGATTGCTTTTCAGAATTCAAGACATTTGTATTTCCTTTTCCTTACTGCCTTTATTGACATGAATTCACAGTAAGATAGTGTTGTACCTGTACAACACTCTGGGAGAAACTTGGTGTTACTAAGTGGCCATCACAGTTTTAAAGTGTAGTTGTTGCTGTGGACACAAGAGTTTCTAGAATATTTAAAGTCATTGTTTCTTGCTATTTCTAGGGTCTGGGAGAGGAAGACAGCATTCCCAGGTGGAATTGTGCTAACTGCAGGATTTTTTCTAAAACAAACTAACAAATAATATCAAAATGTTCGAAGTTGTCTGCAGAATTGTGTCTGAATTCTCACTTAAATACCCGTAAGTGGCTAAAAACCCCGAGCACATCATATCCACGAGGGTATAAATGCTATTAAACTCAAGTGAGGTTTAGGCATGAGTTGAGGCCCAGACAGTATTTACTCATGTATTTTGGCAGAGTTTAGCCTATCTGCATATCTGGGCCTAGAGGCACCAACAGCTAAGCTTTGGCAAGTCAGCAGAAAGTAATACGTGCCCTGGCCCTTCCACTTCAAACATCTCTGTATAAACCCATGTCAGTGATAATGTGAGCTAAAATGACGTGCCCTTCATTGAAGCAGCAGAGGTGACCACCCACCATCTATGTTGCTGACTGGACAGGCATGGAGGAGGTGAGGAGGGAAGTTATCCTCAGCAAATCTTCTTTGGCAGCAAGTGAACTGAAAATTCTCGGTTTCAAAGAGTAGTCTGAGCCTCCAGATGTTGAAGCTGAAATGGAGGCAGTTTCATCTCTTCAAGGAATCTCATTTGCTTTAACTTTACTGCAAATAATTTCTGAAAACTTTTGAGGAAGTTTGCTGCAGCAGGAGGGAGAGAAGAAGCAGAAAATGATCTGTGAACAAATACTTAAGCTGGGCATTTACTTTGGTCATACTCAAGCAAATTCAAATTGCTGGCATTGTGCCTCAGCCAACGTTATTTGTTCCTAACCTGATGTGACTTTGGTCTTGATTGTAAAAAAGAGTTAGGCTTGTATGGAACAGGAATTTCACATTGCTTGTGTGGCTTTTGTAGACCAGGGTTCTTCTTCACCCCCCATGTTATCTAGAACCAGTTTTAGGTTTTCTCTGTCTTTCTTTTGCACTTGCCAGAAACCTAAGCCTTCGGATTTTCTGTTTGTCGTTAGAGGACCAAGCTTGTGTGGCACTACCTTATATCTGCTGTGAGCTAAGAGCTTATGTATGGATGTATCTGTGACTGAGCTTATCTGCATTAGTTTGTTGACTCAGGAAAACTGGACGATGAGACTGTCCCTCCAAGCCTGGTGACTCCCGTAAGTATGAATGAGATTTGTTGAATTAGCTGTCTTGCTTCTTTCTAAGGATAGTCAGAAACAGGAATGTCTGGAGGAGGAAGTTGGCTGACGCTCATTCCATATGTGCTAGAGAAAATATTGATTGGATGTGGAAGCAACTTGGAGAGTTTCTTGAGGACTTGGGCTTTTGTTTCACATAAATGAGCAGGTTTTTTTCTCATTGTTTCTCAGTAAGTTTCTTCTGGATCCTGTTTTTCTTCTGAGACTTCAGTTTGCTTTGGGGACCCACAGGCAATTTCTTTCCTCTCTGTTTGATCCAACAATTGTTGCCACTGCTTTGAAGTGTGGAGTCTGCTGGCAAAGCCTTTGCCTTTGTAACCTTTGAACTGCAGTTGTGTAACACAGGGCCCACTTCCAGGAACACGAGGCAGTTTCTCTGCTGTACATTACAGCACCAGACACAGTCAGCATGTCCCACTCCTGCTCCTCAGTGGAAACAGAGGTCCTAACCGCAGCCCTGGAGAGCTGAGGAGAAGGCATCCTCAGATAAAGCCAAGAATCACTCTCTGAAGGTGCACCAAAGTACCACATCCTATGGGTTTCCAGATGTGACATAAAAACTAAAGTCGTAAAACTTGTGTGGCTGATTCACAGTACTGAACTCATTATTTTATGAAGTGATTTACTGAATGGTTAGAAGATGTTTCAAGATTCCTGTGCACATTATTTTCATGATATTAATAACAGTAACACAAAGGAAAGACCACAAAAAAATTAGAAGGCACATGTTTTCTTGTCATGCTTTCCTATATTCTTGTTGAGGATGCGTCAGACATCTGTTTTCCTTCTCCAGCCCCTTCTCTGGCTGAAAGGATAACTAGATGAGACAGGTGTTATTAGACAAAATGCTGGGGGTGTCAAAAAGAAATCTTCTTGCTAGAACCTTGGAGAAAATTCTAAACCAGTTCTTCAGTGGTCCTTGGAAAGTATTTTCTACAACTGATACTTCATGTCACTTAATATAGATTTGCTACCCTGAAGAAGCTTTAATTCTTAAGAAAAGAAACAGCATGCTAACTGCAGCTTCCTAATGTGCATGGCACACATCGGCCCAAACAGTTTCTTTTTTTTTCTCTGACCAATTAAAAGGATTGAAAGTTGTCTACCACTCAATTTCCTTGTGCTTTTGGGACAGCTCGGTCTGGAAGTCTTCAGCTTAATTGTGCAATAACAATGCAAAAATATGCAAATTATAAACAGCTCTGAAGTTCTTAACATGACAACACATGATTTTGATTATCTAGAGCCTGTGTCAAGACCCTGGAACAAACCTGCCTGAGAGACCCCGTATCTGCAGGGAGCATCACTGTCCCATTGGCTGGTGCCTTCCGGCTGCACACAAAGCTGGAGCATATGGGGCTCAGAGACACCTGGGCTGCCTCTATTCCAGCACTCAGTGGCTTGAAGTGGTGGAACTACTCCCAAGTGCCTGGTGTGCATCTCTGGGGCATCCCAGACCAGATTAGAATTTTCCTCCCTGAAGACCTCCAAGTAAAGAGGACCACTTCCTTTTGCTGGGAACAGAGTGATGAACACTGCCATCCCCTATGATATTGCATCAACTCAGCTGTTTTACCCTGAAATTCTGCCAATCTTAGAGATTAATCTTGGTTTTCTAACTAATATTAATATTTATGATCATTGCTTCTGCTATTGCAATGCTTCAGTGTATTGCAAAAATTCATATCCCTCTGCTTACTGAAGATTTCATTCATCAGCCTGACTTTTCTTATTCCAATTATGATTTAATACAGATAGATCCTTCTAACACAGCTTCATGGGGTTTCCAAATTATTTGTCCTTTCTATGACTGACGTGTGCTTTACAGCAATGAAGTCCTGTGATTTTTGCATCAAAATTTCTTCTATAAAAAGGATGCACTCTAATCCAATGAGCCAAAAATAGACACACGCTGCCTTCAGGTTTAGATGTGCTTTGCTCCCTGCTTCATTGTGGAAAATGATCCATGAGGATAGCTGTTTGGAGGGAAAAGTCAAGGGAATTTCATAGTAAATTGCTGAGCAAAGAGACAGGTAGAATGTTGTGAGCTTTATTAAAAGGTGGATGTATGCTTGTTTGCACTTCTGTCCAAAATGAGGTCTGGTTTTCAGTATTTTTTGATAGGTATGGTTTTTCTGCTTTGTGTTAATTCTGTTTGCCTTCCTACCTGAAATGTCCTATAGCTGATTTATTTCATTGTCCTGCTGTATCTCTTTTGATAAAGTGGCATACAGTTGATTCCTTTATTTTCAGCATGCTCTTTGTCTTTATCAGCTTGTACTGCAAACGATGGCAATTCATTATTTCTCAGTCTCTGGTTCCTAAAAGGTCTTGTACTAAAGGCGGGATGTTGTGAGATTTGAGGCTTCATTTATCACAACAGAATTGCATCAACTGCTTTGCGGCAAAATGGAAAAGTTGGGAAAATAGTGAAAAGCTGCACCAGCAGATTTCATACATCAGGCTGTTAGCAAGAATTTTGCACAAAAACAGAGCAACTTTTGTTTGCATGGAGTGCTGCCAAACTGACATTAATTGTATTTCATTTGATTGCTTGGAGCCCAGATGAAAATGCTTTTCAAATAATTAGTTAACTGTAATCATGGAGATCCTGATTCAGAAAAAAGCCTTGCTGTGGAAGCATATGCCTGAGTTCTGTAGAAGTTGAGGGACGTAATCATTTAATTGAGAGCCTTCCTGTGTTGGGTCAGGAATGTTCACAGGAGTCACAGTAACAACCAGCTTTGTCTCAACCCATGCCAGAAACAACACCACTTGTGGTCTACTGATTAATGGTTTTCTTTGGTTTCCTTTTCTTGGCTTTTCTCTTAACCACTCCAACAAGGGGATCCATGTCTGAGACTTCTTCCACTTGTTCCACATGTGGTATGAAATGGCAATGCCCCTTATGCAGTATGAGTGCATTCAAAATCTGGTTGTATCTTTGCATCCTGTTACTGTCCTCTCCCTCCCCAGGAAGTTCCTCTTTGTGACATCTTCCCCACATTCGTCTGCTTGCTCTGCTCTGCAGTGCTCAGGTTCTCCAGGATGGAAACTGGGCTCTGCACTGAGGATATCTGTTTCTCTAGGTGCATTGGATGAGAAGAGCATCTCTTTACTCATGATCACTGATAGCAAATATTTAGAGGGTTTTAATTTCTTTCTGCCACAAGTTTTTATAGTCCCTGTACTGGCCAATATTCCCAGTCTCACCAT
The DNA here is from genome assembly GCA_013400335.1 of Eurystomus gularis. Taxonomy (NCBI): domain Eukaryota; kingdom Metazoa; phylum Chordata; class Aves; order Coraciiformes; family Coraciidae; genus Eurystomus; species Eurystomus gularis. The sequence continues at coordinate 539,154 of VZZY01017148.1, read as the reverse complement.
GAGGGTATTTCTCAGCTCAACCTCAGATGTGTACTCAGACTCATAGGGCACATTTACATCTTGGGTATCACCAGACCCTGGCTGAGGGGAATTAATACCACCTGAAGGACACAGACCAGAACACTGTGCCACACAGACCCTTGACAAAGCCCTCGGCAATGTTGGTGAGCACAGTTTTGTATTGGAATTAAGGAGCCAAAACCCAGGTGTACAGAACTGTGTGGGTGATTCAAATAAAATAGTGTTTCCATAGCAATGAAGTGGTTATGTGCTACACAAATGATCTAGAGCTAAAAAGGAATCAAGAGGAGAAGCCTGAGTATTTTCTATGGTGGAAGTGAACCAGAATGCTAAAGAAAAGGCAGATGTTGAAACAAAGATAAAGCCAAGTGCACAAAAATCCGTTTTCTTAAAAATAAATCAACAAAAAAAGGCCTGTCAGAATGATAGTCAGGGTAGCATTTAGCTCTCAATGACTAAGTTAAGAACAAAAAGACTGCAAAAAACCAAGGAGAATGGAAAGGTAAACAGCTGAAGAGAGATTTCCGCTCAGAAGATGGCAAAAAGTTTTTCAAATTTTCTTGTATTTTTTCACAACATTAACCTTGGAAAATTCCAACTTTCTATCAGCTTGTACAAAAAAAACCCAGATCAAACCCCGCAAAACCAGCCCAAACAGCCCACCCTTTAAATGTTACTCTTTTTTTCCTCTCTTGCTACACCCATAAGAACGCCTGGCAGTGGAAATGTTTACATGTAGTATGAATATTAGAGATAAAGCAGCAGAGAAGTACTGAGGAAACAGAGAAAACCTCAGACAGCTTTTCCCCGCGCACTCTCATTTTCTTTCTTTGCATATTTAGCAGGGTTAAAACTAGGTCAGACTCTACCCGCCATGTGCTGCAGCTGTGGCTGTGACATTAGCCTGGAGCTGCCTCTGGCTGCTGTCAGTTTTCAGGGCTGGTATGAGATTTCTGGTGGAGTCGGTGAGCCTGATATTCCTCCTGCAGACTGTGGCATAAATCAGAGTGACTCTGCAGAGACGGTGGAGCAAGACACGCTGAGGGATGGAGAAAATACGGGCCAGGTACCTGTGGACACTGCAAGAACCAGTGGGAGGCTGATCTTGAAGGTATGTCCAGGAAGGACCAGAGAGTCCGTTGTATGTACAATATTCACCCTTGGGGCAGGTGGCCTGGATTGCAGCAGAGCTTTGAACAAGGCGGGGTTTCACACTCCTCTGCCGGAGGCAGCCAAAGGCTTTCTTATTGACATGGGCAGGGGTGTAGGGACAAGATGTGTGAGCAGGGACATTTGCACTGGGTTAAATATGAGTCTGCCTGTCACACACCTCATCTGTCCTTACTGAAGAGGAAACAGAGCAAATATTCTTCCTTGTGTGAAATAATGTGCACATCAGCACACAGCTGCTTGCCACCATTTGGTGGCCTTTCTGCTTCAGCACGAGCGTTGCTGGCAAAGGGCTGAACCCTGAGCTGGGTGCTTGGAGCCAGCATGTTAGCATTAGAGGAGGTGAAACACTTTGTGCTGAAGAGACAGCAATTCCTCACCAAAGTCTGGCTCCCAGCAGGAAGGATTGCCCTCAGGGCTGTTGCCACCAGCAACGGAAACAGCCCATTTTCCACGGGACCAGTGGGCCAGAGGGTCCTGGGAGAGGTTCTGAAGCAGGGAGAAGGCAGAACCAGCCTGGCCCTGTGTCATTTGCTGCTTTTTGGCTTCTGATCACGTCATCTTACTGGTCTGTCTCACTACCAGCATTCCCCCATGGAAAACAGCACTGTGTCACCATATTGTGTGGTGTGTTACTCCTTGCACTCAATTACAGCTTTTTATATACTACAATAAAGGTTAAAAGCCAGACCAAGGTCCAGTAACTATAGTTTCTTGGGTTTCTGAAGTGAACACATCTATGGGTTCAACCTATTACGTTGACACTGCAACAACGTATTAGCCCTGACAAATGGACCATTAAAAAATCAAGGTCAACACTGACAAGGTGAGAGATTTGGGGTTTTTTTTCATTATTTAAACCACAAAATAAATCAATGGGAAGGGAGGCTGTTCCCCAACATGTCTCTGAGAAACTCCCAGAACAAGTGCACATCATAATGCGTGCTTATTGTAAGAAAAGCTTGGTGAGCACACAGACGTTGGGTCCCAGGCTAGTGAGGCTGTAGCTGCTCTTTTTTGATGGGATATTTTCTTTTCTTTGCCCTTTCTCTAATGACTAATAAGTTGAGATTGTGCTTTTAGGAGGAAGGATACTAATGGTACCTCACCCCAGATATGTTGGTCAGGAGGTTGGTGGGGTGGGATGAGTGGTTGATGTGTTCACTGTCTGGAAAATTTCCTTCTCCACATTCATTGTGTTAAGTTCTGATCTTAAAGACTTAAAATTAAATGGTGTGAAGACTCCAGTTTGTTTTTATTCCTATTACCCAGGACAAAATGTTGGACTTCTAGAGTATCTTGACAACAGTAAGATAGCGGGAGCAGGAGGAGGCAGTAAACGCAAGAAGAGGGCCATCGAAGTGTCTCCCTTGGTTTTGGCCGAGTTGAGCGGTGAAATGAAGGCCGTATTTCAGCCAGTACTGTTGTGTAAAGAATGCAAGATACATCTGCCATGCTTCACAGGCTGCAGAAGCTATTATCCTTTGTGAAAGGCAGAATATTTCACTAGGAATATTTGAACCATCCATGATCTGCTGGATATTGTTGAAATGGGCTCTCAGGCTTAATATCTGATCAGACCAGCTGTGCTGAGCAGGGTCTCTTGCTAAGCCCCTGGGTACAGCAGGAACTTGGACTCCACAGAGTCTCTCCAAGTAACACAAACCTTGTCAGAGAGAATCCGCTGGCTCCAGCCCTGCTGCACGTACGTTCACTGGGGTGTTCAGGGCAAGGCGAGGGTGCTGACAACAGTGGCACTGACTGAGAACTGATGGTGAAGCTGCCACAGCTCTCCAAATCTGGACCCCACAGAGCAGCTGGTGCCAAGCTGAGCAAGAGCACTTAGAGACCTTCCAGCTGAGAGCCAAGAAGTGGTCATCCAAAAGCTGAGGATGCAAAGCTCAGTGCACTCCCAGCCAGCTGCAATGTGAGGTTCAGCTCAGGACTAACGAGGCGGCTGGCACAAAGGCTGGGGGAGAGTTGCTCATCCACTGCATTTTGTACAAGGGCAGATGTATTTGGCAGCAATAGATGTGAAAGTCCTGAGCAGATTCTCACTTCTGAATTCTCTGGTTTATGTCTCAGAAACTAAACACCTGCAGTTTATTTTGTATGCAAGCACACATATGCGTTTCCCAGTCCCCCTGTCCAGGATTTCCTGCATGCTGAGCACGGCCAAAGACTGTCAGGTATTTTTCCACCATCAAACAAGTGAATCTAATGGGTTCTTTCAATCAAGAGTTCACAGGAGCAGATCACCTGCCCTTAACCTAAATGCAGTCTGCTCTCCTGTGTGCTCCTGGCTCTTAGCAGCCCTTAGCTGTATATGCAAGTGGCAGCTCTTAACTGTGGGGTGCCCTTCCCACCTCAGCAGTCTCTTCTGATAATGGCTGGTTGTCAGAGTAAGTCCTCTGTAGCTTAGGGGTGGCGAGGGAGATGGCTTTTCTAAACTGCTTGACTCCTTCGGGTGAGAGTGTTTTTCTTTTTCCACATGAAGCGTGTCATTTGTGGCAGTTCAGCCTTTGAAGAGGATTCCTCAGGCTGGGGTTTGGATGTGGGAAGCCGGCATCAAGCTGAGCAGGATCTCCTCAGCATCTGGGCATAGAGGAGTGGAAGAGAGATGGGCTGCCAAGAACTCCAGTGAAGTCAGCATGCAGTAAGACCTTTAGTCATCCCTGTCTCATGTGCCAGTAGCCAACACAGTACAGCTCCTTTGGGCCTGGGGATGGGAGCATTGGAGGATGCTCTAGGCAGTTGTAAATGACAGAGACCCATCCTCACAGAAGAAAGAAGGCTTCCAAAACCCCCAAGGAACCTCTGACCTGCAGGCCATGTCCCTGGGGTGGGGAGGATGAATCCACTGTTGTGTTGGGTGTGGGGGGCAGCGTGTTGAACATTCCCAGGAATGGTACAATTGAAATTCTCTATCAGGCACCCGTGTGTTTATCTTGGAGAGCTTGAAAGAGTTACAAATCTGCTGAGTGTGTATCAGGCTGAGGCGCAGAGCACAAGAGCAATCATCATCGCTGTGGCAGGCAATATATTATGGCTGGCTTACCAGGTAGAAAAGTGAATACAATTCATCTTTGTGTTTGCTTTAGCAAGGGATAAGAGACTGTTTTGCTTGCTCAGGTGTTTTGAGTCTTTTAACTCTGCCTTTGTCTTGCTGGGTTTGGGAATTAGCTTCTAAGTGTTTGTGCATTCCTCCTTCTCAAACTGGTGGTTAGAATGCTCAGAATGAAACAGGTCTGCTGGATGTGTTATTACTTCACGCTCTTGTTGATTGCTTTGCTGCTGCTGCAGTTTTGGAGGGGAAGTGACACAAAGAAGCTGAAGTAGTGTTTCTGTCTGAGAGGAAGGAGGTGCAGAAGTGGGCTGTTTATTTAAGAAGCTGTTGCCATGTTTGTTAAAGCAGCGTTGGCTTGTGTAGGTCTCCTATTCTGCTGTAAGAGAGGAGGATAGAAAGAAAGTGTTCCCATTCAGGTTAAAGGACTCGTAGGCAAGAAATACGCCTGAAAGGGAAATAGGTGCAAACAGTGGCATTCAGAAAATTGTATAGTGGCAAAAATTTTAGCCTTGCTTCTCGAGTAAGCTGTCTTCCTGCTAATGGGGCTATCTGCTTCTGGAACAGAATTAATTAGCATCTGGCCAGCTCAGAGCCAGGGCACAGAGCATAAGTCTGTCAGTCCTCATCCATGCAGTCATGCCCTTAGTGTGACATTAATGCCCAATATGCAGCTGGTAATAATTCTTTTTGAAAGAATTATTGAGTTTGACACTGGTACAGTAAGGATTTTGTAGGATAACTCCCAACTTTGTTCCTACGGGGAAAAGGAGCTATTCCATAATAATTCACCATCCAATTTACCTAGAGATGCCATGGAATATTCCCTCTAAATGGCCCACATGGATATTGGATGGGCAGAGGACTTTCTTTTTTTGCTTCTTAATTCACTGGGAATAATTCATGGGCTGACAGCTGCGCTTGTGAAATGGCTAGGTGCATGCCTCTGAAACAAGCCCTGACAATCCACTCAGCACCCAATTTGGCTTCACTGCATCTGTGCACTTGTAGTCTCTCTGTTATGCAACCTCTGTGCCTCTCCCCACAGTCTGTTGACATTCATTTATTCATTTGATTTCAGCTTCGCATGCAGCAACCGCTGTCATTTCCATATTACGAAAGGAGGCTAGGAACATGTTGACACAAGGCTTGGGCTCGTGTCTATGCTCAGATAGCAGATGGGGAAAGCTCTGCACTCACTGAGGGAAAGAGGGTATTCAAGGACATCTTCCCTTTGGATGGAGGCTCTGTTGGGAGAGATGATCAGAAGTGGGACTTCCATTCCATGAGAAAGGTTGGAATAAACATTTTGTCCTATTTTTGCAAAATAAAATTCCAGTTTACATGGGTGGGAAGAGGCAGGAACTTTGCAATGTTCAGTAGAAGCAACCCAAATTCTCTGATGCTTCTGAAACTAAAATCAGCCTGAAAAGCCAATCAAGAAGTAAATTGTCTTGCTCTGGGTGCACTAAAGGGCCTGGGATCCAGTCTCCCTCTGTGAGGACTAGAATAAACAGTGGAGCTTTTGAACATGGCACTCTCAGCTCCGCAAGACAGCAAGGAAGCCCTCATGGAAAGTCCTCATGAAAGGCAAATCTTTGCACCTAGAAACACCCATTGTGCTATGAGAAGTGGATGGCTTGCAGTAGGCACACAAAGATTTCGGAGTGATTTTTGCACTAAATGGTGTCACGTTTGCCTGGGGCTGTGGGGAAACGGACTGGATAGTTGGATAGCTCTTTCTCACTGTGCTTACCTCTCTAGCTAATGCTATTCTTTCCAGTCTACATTGTCTGCATTTGCCTCCACAATTCCCGGTTTGATCTATCAGCTTGACACAAGGAATGTGATGTGGGTACATTTCTCATCTGTATTACAAGATAAAAGCTGCCCTTTTATTTCTACCATTTGGAGAGGAGAGAAAAGGTGGACAAGCCCTCCACAAAAAGGTGAGACCAGCAGGTGTCCTTTCATTTTCTGGGGTTGTCTGCTTGTCCTGGAGGAAGATAGATCTTGGCTGAGAGACAAAAACACAAGCCATCTATTGAATAATCTTCTACAGGTGACAAAGACTGCAATGATAAGGTAAAAGAGAAGCTTCCTGGAGGCAAGATGCAGGTCACCTGGAAACACTGACTTTAGCCTTCACACATCTTCATTTGACTTCCTGTCACAAACTGGCCAAAGCTCTGAAAGGACCTACTTTATCTCTCCAGAGATAGGAAACCTGCCTTCCTGTAATTTTTATCTAAAGTAGTTATGCTGTGAAAAGGTGATGACTGCCTCTGCAGCACTTGCCTGCTTCTATAATGGGATAATTGCAGATAAAGGTAATGCGCTTTTAATTTCATATCATTATTAGGTTGCTAGTAGGTAAATGTATAGGAGATGGTTTAATACAGCAATTTGAAATTTCTCATAGCAAGCTGTTGGAAGGACATATCAACCATGAGTCAATGGCAAAGACTTAATCGATATTTGCAGAATTGCTGGAGAGGACATCAGGATGGGAGGTAAAAATGGCCTGTCCCTAGCTTTGGCACACTTGGCAAAAGCTCAGGGCCAGGGCTCAGCCCGGGGGACAGCACTTCTGCTTGTGCTGTAGAATAAAGACCCTGGAGCTGTGGCTTCCAGTCCTAGCTCTGCCAGACATGGTTGTTTCTGTAGTCAAGTAACTCTTGTGCCCCTATCAAGTGAGATCAAAATTATTCCATTGCTCTGGAAAAGCATTGGTAAGAAATGTTCTTCTTTGAGCACCTGTGGGTGTTGGGTGCAGCTGAACCCTCTGTTGGTATCTCCTGGGCTGACTAAGGACTAAATTAAGTTGTCAACAAACTCAGACTTTGATACCCCCTTCCACCAACAGAGGAAAATGCTTTTTGCTTGGTCTATCTTGCATTGTTTGACGTAAGAGATCAGCTGCTATGTTCCCAGCCTCTGCCTGCAGCTGCAGAGGCCGGTGAGGAGTAGTCTGGTTGCAGCTGGTCTCTTCTCTGTGGGGTGAGTGGCCTAATCAGGAGAATAACAGGAGCTGTTCTCACACAGGTAGGCACTGTATTAAGAAACTGGCTTGTAGCCCTTCATCCAGTGTGTTTTGTCCACAGCTCTTTCTTTACACAAAAGGATTTTTCCCTGAACTGAAGGCACGAGCATTTCTCTATTATTAAACTTCTGCTTTACTCCTCTCATTTGGAAAGGAGTGGATGCAGAACTATGCTGGATCTCCAGCTCCCTGACATCTCTTTGATTTTCCATATTGTCCAAAACCTCCATCATTTCAGCTGATAGCATACTCAGCCCTTCAGCCATGCAGGGAGCATCAGCTCACTCATTAGTCTTCAGATATTCTATTCTTTATGTCATTTTTCCCCCCTCATTTTTATATCTGGCTTACAGCCCTATTCTTCACCTTACGGAAATCTTACCCCATGCGCTCAGGTCTTAGTGGAAATACATGCTGTTTGTCAAGCAGCCTCTTCAGCTGCTTTCTTTCAATTCAGCTCTTCTTACAATTCAGCCCTGACTTTCATACCAGGTAAGATTGCAGGAGCTGAATCCTGCCAGTTTCGCATGTTAAAGTGCTGTATCCCATGTATGTGGAAATAACTTTAATAGCCCTGAATACAAATGGAGTACAGATTATTCTGCCCAGAATGGGGGTTTGACTCTGATTAAGCTCTTAAAGATAGTGTTATTATCATATTCTTTATGAATGGCTGGATAAGAACAAATTATTTTAGATTGATATTAGGAAAGTTCCTTTATTTATGTTTATGCTTTGTGGCTAAAATATATGATAACAAATTCCATCTGTCCATTTAACTAATGCTCACAGCAGCAGAGGGCTGCCCAGCAACAGAGAATATGACATTTGACTCGGCAAATAGAAAAGTCATGATAAAAGGTGATTAATGATATTTAAAAATGCAATACCATTTGGCACAAGGCAGGTCTGGGTCTTCTCTGATCACTGAGGAGACGTTGCTGGTGCTGGGTGAGCTGTAAATGTTTTATGACTTATCTCACCTTAGAAAAAGTGCTGTGCCAACCTGTCACAGGAGCACACTTACTTGCTCTTTGACAGCATTTTCATTGTTGCCTGAATATGCACTGCGGCCCTGCCTTCCACCCCCACCCCTGCCCTCAGAGCTCTTGACATTAAAAGCTATTGATGGATGAGCTTGTTTTGACTAATTTTGAATCCACTTGAACATTACGGGTTTGAAAGTTCAATGCTGATGTGACTGAGTTCATGTCCTGAGGGAAAGGAGGATGCCGGCAGAAGGGGAAGGAATTCCAATGGGAAAAACTGGTGGAAGAGAGATAAAGGTGGTGAGGAGAGACATCAGAACCCAGATGGTGGTGGGAAAGGGTCAGAGACAGAGCAGAGAATGGAAAATTAAATACAATATGTGTGTGGAGGCACGTATTAGGCTCGATCCTGAAGCTGTGCTTGAAGTGGGTTTTCCTCTTGCCTGGAAAGTGACTTAAGTAAGAAAATGAAATCTATTTTGCAAGGAAAAATACCAGTTATAATTGTGACGGGCTGAAAAAGCTGATTAACTTGATCCTGTGCTCCAGATCATGGAAACTTAAGGTTTTGACCTCTTAAAGAGATCATCCCCTTTTCCCCCACCTTTTCCCCTCTGTTCTCCTGGCTCAGGCAGATGGGAGAACAGGATTAGTGCAGAAACACAACTCTGACAGATGTGGGAAAGGCAGTTTTCAACCTGAGGGAACTGAAAAATATCATCAGACACGTGGATTTGTGTGGTCAGGTGCTGCGTAAGATCAAGCTGGTCGCTGCCACACATTGAGAGACTGTCCACTCCTGCAAAGGTCTCCCCTGCAACAGGGCTGTTGTGATCAGGCAAAGGAGGCTCAGGAAAAGCTAAGATTGCATAAAGCGATCTCCCATTACTTCCAGCATCTCTTCCAGAATGTGAACTCCCTTTGATCACTATTCAGAAGTATTAATATCTGCTCTGCTCATTGCATCACATCTGGACGGCTGACAGCATATAATAGAGGTCAGAAAGGATTGTATTTCTTGGTCTCCACTTCACTGGTCAGGAACTGGCTGGTGTAGATGAGGCATGCTTACAAGATTATAATGGTAATTTGTAAGCCTTTGCTCGAAGTACTGCAACTGAATCTGTTGTACAAGTGAAGCTGATGGCTGAAATCCAAGTCTTTGATAAATCACTTTATTGCTGACCTAATGAGTTCTTCATGACAAGAAGATATCTGCAGCGGCTCATTCAACAAGCTATTTTCTGTACCGGTGGTCAGGACTGAAGAAATGGTTGCTCATAGAACAACTAGGAGGTATGCTACTTTGTAGAGATTAATTGGAGACTCGATTGGACTCACTGTCATGCACCAGATGTTCTCCCTTTTATAAAAAAAAAAATATTTACAAATACGTCCAGATAATGACTTAATTTAGATTTACTTTGTTAGCTGCTGATGTCAATGCATTCCACCCTATTCAAATAATTGATGAGATTAATGTCTTTCCTTCTCAAGAGACACATTCTCTCTTCCACTTATTCCTAAAAGCTTGATTTGAGAGGGAAGGGGGCCAAAAATGTCTGAACCTGATTTCCTTCTTTCTTCCTTGCAGAGAAGGGTGTATTGGGGAAGGTCTGGATCTGAGTGTCTCATGGATAGGGCAGCAGTGCTACCACTGCCAGCTCCATGGGGTTTCTCAGCTCATCACCCTATGCAGAAAACAGCCCCGATGCAAGCAAGTGTGAGGGTGAGGAACCATCACAGCCTGTAATGATGTTACTGGGGCTCCACGGTTCCTGGTCAGCATTGGGGATGTGATTCTGCAGCGGCACATCAGGAGTGAAAACAATATTGTCTGCATTGTGCTTGAAGCACTTAACAAATGGTGCTTTTTCTCCCTAAATACAGAAGGGACAACAGAGGTGGGCAGCTGAGATGGACTTATAGCTCTCCTGTTATTTCACTGTGCCTTTTCTCCTGGGTTCCTTGCACTACAAGCACCCATTCTCTTGCACTGAGGCCCCCTTTAAAACTTCAGTGTCTCAACCAGACATCTGAGGTCTTTAAAAATGATATCTTAGATGACTAATTACCATGAGGTGACTAATAGCTAATGCTTCTGGGCAGAGCTGTACCTATAATACCCACTCGTCACTACGTTCACTAAAAATGAGGAGGAAAAAAAAGATAAATTTTGCCTGAGCTGGAACTTTTTCCAGGTCAAGTCTCTTCTTATTTCACTGTTAATCTTGAAGTATTACATAAAGAAGCTTCTGCAAGGTTGGATCTGAGATAATTAAAACAAAACCTTTTCTCTCTGGAGAGGCTGTGTCAATCCGGGCAGCACAGGGACATCTCATGGGACCCTTCCAAGGAGACATCTCACCACACTGGCTGCTGTGTGCACAGTGCAGCTGGGGCTTACTGTAACCTTCTTGGATGAAGGTGCAAAGAGCTCCCCTGAAATCCCTGCAGAGCCCTGGCAGGGTCTGCTGAAACAGAAGGTAAAAGGCTCTGGTTCAAACAAAGTGCATAGTTTTGCATGGACACCAGCCCCCTACAATGAAATTAAAAGTCATTGTTTAAGGTGAGTGCCCAGGGTGTCTGAAACAAGAAGGCTGAGCTGCCTAGCAGCTGCAGGGGTGGCCATGTTTTTTTGCTGAATTGACTTATTTACCAGCAGTGGAGGTTTCTCTCATACCCTCCATGCCCCCATCCCAGACTGCTGACTCCACAGTCCCTCCTGAAAAAAGACATTTCATAGCATTCTCTGCCTCTTTGGGCCATGCGTTTGTGTTTTATTTTCCTTTTCTTCTCTCCTCTAGGAAAATTCCTGTGTTGGCCAATATTTGGTATCTCATATTTTGACTTTCCTCCCAGGAATTTTCTTGCACTGTGAAAAGTCCTTGAATTCTCCGTGGGAGCCTTCAGCAGCCCTCCTTCAGGGCTCAGGGGAAGAAGGACGGGGCCATGTCTACACCTGTTAGCCAGTATCCTCCTGGGGCAGCAGTCACCTCTACTTCTACAGCACCTATAGGAGCTATAGGCCATACACACCATAAACGCTGCAGAGGATACGTAAGTGAGAAGGAGGCAAATCCCCCTGGACGTTGTAATTCAGCATTGCTCTGTTGACTCGTGACCCAAAGCATGTGTGTGTCAGAGGCAATAAGTGATGTGAAAATAGAAGATCACTGAGCGTCATTTAAAATCATGAAGGGTTTAAAATATTTGCCAGGCTTCCGTCAGTTTGTGCAGGATGACTTTTTACTTTTATGTGTGGTCATGGACATGTGCTTGGGTGTAAAAGCTTCCTGATAGCCACCGTTATAAGGAAGTTCATTACACAATGGAGACTCAAAACCAGACTCATTTTGTCATCTTGGCGCTTTCATTGGCACGTGAACTGTGCACTTCAAACAACTGTCTAAAGAAAAGTTTATTGATGTTGCAGGTAGGCTCAGGCTGCTGGGACTGTTTTTTTTTCAAATGGCAAAAGTCAGGCTATCCGAGTTCACACCAACAGAGATTAATTTAATTCAGTTATTTGTTTGACTTTCTTTCTGGGGTGACTTCATTTTTGGGTTTTTGTTTGGCTGGTTGTTTTTTTTCTGTTTGACCCTTTGCTAACTTAAGTGGTGATAATCAGTGCTTGACACCTGCATGTTCTGAATTGTATGTTGGCATCTGGTTGTAGGACCAACATATTTGTTGTAATAGGTCGGCGAAGAAAGATGTGTGACATTTTGGGGGAGTGAGGGTGTGCGTGTGCAATGAAAATTAGGCAACCAATTCAATTCCCTATTGAAATCATGATGTGTGTTATCTGCTATCTCATCGAGCCTGTGCAGAGCTATCAACAGCTGTGATATCACAGCTGTCAAGTCATGCAACCTTGCAGCTTATGATTAACAGGATTTCCTCTTCAGTTATTAAAGTAACAACAAGAGATTCTCTGTGGAAAGCAACAGATTCCACAGCAGTTGAATGGACTGTTTCCCTGAGATACTTCTCAGCTTCTTTTCTGGCAAAAGGCTTTAAGCACCACACTTTGAATACCTGTAGTCAGTCAGAGCTTTATGGGATGCATCTTGCTAAATGTGAACTGGGTAGACTCCCTTGATTTCAATGCAGACTTATACTGAGACTTTGGCTCTGTTTAATCTGTCTAATGTTCTGTCTCTGGTTGGATCTGGAGTCAGCCAGAGCTCTGGGGTGGACGTGCTGGGACTTTCCTGTAAACTGAGTACACCAAGGACATCAAAGGGGCTTTGAATTATTAAATTGGCCTAGCATTGAGTGTGTAGAACATACACTAAATAAGACAACTTTTGAAAAGGATAAACTTGGATCTGATTAATAAACAAAAGGGTTCAGAGACCAGTTTCTGCCCAACCTCACAGATCCTCAGCAAGACAAACTTTGTCCTTGTGTTAGCCTTCAGCTTCAGCAAGCTCCATGCAGATCCCTCTGGGTCCCTGATGCACTGTGCTTCCCACCATGCCCTGTGGGAAGGGCTGGCTTCAGCTCTCCACTGCTTCCCAGGCTGCCCAAACCCTGCCTGCCATGTCCAACCCCTCCACCTTGTCCTGCCATGCTGCCTGGAGCTCCCTGGCTTGGCTGTGGAGCAGGCCGGGTACCTGGTAAGCAGTGTCCACCCTCTCTTCAGGCATCACCTGGGGTATGACAGCTGTCAAAAATCTTTTCAAGAGGGCAGTGCATCCCTCTGTAAGCAGTGGGATCATTCCTGAAAGCCCTAAATTTAGCAGTTAGCATATAACTAGTCAGTAAATAGTATTTCCTTGTGTACGTTGAACTCACTCGTGGCCCTACTCGTTACCAAGAGCACCTCTGCCTTCTAACTTTATAAGAAATATCAAATAACAGCCAAGAAAGGAAACCAATTATTTGCAGCCATTGTTTGGTGTGATCTCCAAAACAACTCGTTGGTGTTTGAGCCAGGAACTTGGTAATGCAATGGAGGTCTGTGTCACAGCTGCATGTTATAGAGTCCCCAGACATGGTAACTGCTTAGAATCATAGAGGTTGGAAAAGACCCCTAGGATCACCCTTCATCCAACCTTCATCCCAACATCTCCCTGACTACTAGACCATGTCCTGAAGCACCAGATCTACTTGTTTTTTGAACACCTGCAGGGATGGTGACACCACCACTTCCCTGGAAAGCCTGTTCCAATGCCTAACCATTCTTTTTGTAAAGAATTTCTTCCTAGCATCTTAACATTCTGCATCTTTCCCTGGGGGACTTGTATGATCATCAGCAATTCCTGTTTGCCTGTCTCCTATCTAGAAAATGAAATTACCACTCTGCCTTGTCTAGCAAGATGCTGCGTGAGTGGGGCCAGAATCTCTGCTGGACCCAGCTGGACCTACTGTAAATGATAAAGGAAAATTGAAATTTGACATTTTGTGGTCCATTTTGTGGTATGGTTGGCTGACTATCTATTAACGTGCCTCTGTGTGTTTGTCTGTCTATCTATCTATCTATCTTGTCCTGTAGCCAACTACTACACACATATATATGAGATTACATTTCAGTCCTGATTCACAGAAGTATTTAGTGCCTCATAAATCCTACGGCAATTCTGGACATTTCATCTTTTTTGCTGGTATTTTTAGTGTAAAGCTGACAAATAAACAGTGAAATCTTTCATTCACTGGCTGCTGTAATCAACTAGCTATAAGAAGAGGTAGCAAAGTTATTTATATTTTTCACCAAGAATAATTCTTTTCTCTCCTTCCACCTGGCAGAAAAAATGCTCTGGTAATGTAGGAGCTTAGAATTTCCTTTGAAAGTGCCTCTGGTTGACTTATGAGCCAAATGAATGCAGTTCACTTGTATTAAAAAAAATGTTTTATAACTCTTCTATACAATCTAAATGATGTGTGAGGTGTAAATATTCTGGAGTAAAAACCGCATCCATTAAAATACGTGAAAGAAATAACCAAGGAAAATGATGCTGCAAGCGATTTCTCTCCTGACCTGAGGCTTTGCAGCTCATCAGCCAGCCAGATTCGTGGTCCTCTCCTGCTTCCCAGGTCCAGCTTATTTCAGGCCAACATACCTCAGTGAACGGCTGCGCACTGCAGCTTCTTAGATTAATACTAAATGGGGTATTTCCATTGAAGCTCTACTTATTTAAGCACTAAGGTCAGAATTTTTCAATATCTGAGGAGGCACTTCAGGGACCTTGATGTCCCCAGGCTAATGAACTGGGGGAGGCTGGTAGGTCCTCTTGGAAATTAAGGAACTCATATACACATACTGTTCAGGGAATCTTTCTTCATCTTTATAAAGGAGAATTCACTACCAGTTTGACTCCTTGCATGCTAGGTATTTTGGACTTTATATATATATACACACATACCCTTTTTTTTTTTCCCCTAAGAATTCCATTTCCATTAAGAATGAAGTGAATGTTTCCCATAAATGCTTTGTCTTTTGTCTCTCTTCCCTTACCTTGAGAAATGTTCATCTTCATGTTCTTGTTTACTCATAAGATGAAAATGTACCTTTTCATTCTAGTCGTCGTGTATGAATCTACAATAAAAATGAGGCATATAAGCCATCAGAGACATAGCTACAGGCAAGAAGTGAAGTGGGCTTAGTGACCTTGATGTGCATGCCATAGTTGTTATGGCAACAGGCAAGTGAAATCACTGTTGCTAAGGCTCAGAGAAGTAAAGCAATCTCAGTCACTTAATGGTCATTATTCTCTAGTAACTTAATTTTGAGTTTGCGGCAAGCTGAACTGCAAAATGAGTCAGCAAACGATCCAAAATACTTGGTAGAAATATGAATGAGAAGAGTTTTCTTTTCAGTCCCCTTCTCTTGAGCCCCTCCAGTGATACTGTGAGGAGCAGCTACAGAGGTTTTTGAGCACTGTGTGAATCAGGGAGAAAATTCACAGAGATTTTTAGGAGCCATGTTGCAACACAAAGTGCAGCCTTGAGGCAGGATGGTGTGTGCTGACCTTGTGGAAGAGCAGAAGCCAACCTCATTCCCCTTTCTTGTCCAAGAACAGTGATTTGCAGCTTATATTTACTAACAACAAAATATAACACTCTTGCCAACAATACAAGCAAGTTTAGATTTTTCACTCCTCTTCTCAAATTGACTCATTTATTTGGTAGAAAAGTAGGGAGGTGTCACGCTTTTATTTTTGTTTGACCAGAGCTAACATTTGGCTAATCCCCTGAAATGTGTGAGGATTGGACAGAAGTGTAGTTAGACTGGGTGAAAATAATTCATTTTGCTGGTGACTTTAACAGGTAAAATTAAAGACCAGAAATTCCAGCAAGCTAAATGTCGGAAAACAATTCGGGGGGGATGAATGTTGTAAACCATAAACAGGTTTAGGGGTTTTAGCAGAATAGAATATTGTAAGACTTCAAGAACAGAACAAGTGTACAAATAGAAATGCCAATTTTCATTGAAAATGGCAAGAGAAAAAGCCATGAAAAATCTTAATCCCAGTAACATTCGTGGAAATTGAATGCACGCTGTGGGAAACTGTAGTCAAATTGCATTTTACTGTGAATATGAATATCACCATATGTTTGGAATATCGTTGTTTCTGAATTCTTTCATAGACCAAAGCCAAAAAGAAGAAAGTCTATCCCTAAAATAAATACACAAACCCTCCTATTACAAACACACAAAGTCCCTCAGAAATGTCATTGCAGGCTCTAATGTCCTGGTCCGTGGTTGTGAATTAGTGAAGATTTTTCCAAAGGCTAATTGCAAACCCCTTTCGATTCCCAGTTAATTTCCAACAAGGCCAGATGTGAATTTGCAGTTCAGGCCTCTTTATTGTTCCAGAAAAAGCAGTGGCATTAGCAGCTGAAGGCAGTCATTATGTGTTTGTTCCCGCAGCAGACTGATTGCTCATCAAGCTGAGCAGAACCTTGTACAGGCTGAGCTGGATTGCAGTGCTATACATATGTATTCCTTCTTGAAAATGGACACAATCAGGCCATTCATGTATCCTGCCAAGATGCCTCTTGGTTTCAGATGCCCTGGGTGATTGCAGGGAGGATTTGCTTCTGCGTCTGTATACGCTGGCATTTATCAGGATGGTCTCCATTGAAATCAGCAGTATTTTACTGAAATGTAGATAAAATTGGAATAGATCCTGAGGATGAAAGACAGTCCTATGGAGGACATGAGGATTGGTGCCCCTGAATTCATGGGATTTTGAAACTCTGCCTGGCACGTCTCTGTGATGCTGAGCTGCAGGGATCAAGATGAGTGCTAGGACTTGTCACTGTCCTTAGGCATTGCTGCTGGCTCAGCAGTACAGTATGGAGCAGAGGGCTTTGGCTGCTTAGCTGAATTTCGTTAAGGTTGTTCTGCCACAGAAGGGATGTCATTGCAGAGTTGCTTTTCTGGGGTAGCTCTGTCACGGCTGCATGTTTGACATCAACCAACTTCTACCTCATCCCTGAGCCAGCTGGCCAGGGTGGAAGAAGGTGATGCTTTCCTCTTGCCTACCAAGGAGGACGATCTGGGGCTGATCTCCCAGTGACCCTGTGAGCCGTACACTAGTGTCCCCCCACATCTGGTGACCCACTGTGCTAGGGAACCCTGTAGCTATGCAGCTCAAATCCAAGGAGGGTGCATATGGAGTCAAGAAGATATTTCAGAGATGCCACAGTCCTTATTTGAGGAGCTACTGTAATACAGAAAAAATAAGGGCACCAGTATTACCGTTTTCTTTCAGAGTTTTACGGCTTATTTGATGCCATGGTCTGCAGAGCCTTACTCTGGCATGCTAAGGACTTTGTTGGAATCTGATGGAGGGACTACTGGCTACTATGTAGTGTGCTGGTTTTGGAGTAATCCACTTAGCAAATATTGCTAAGGCTCCTTTTATATCTAGCGCTTTCATCTGCTTCTTTAAAACTCAGACCAGCTGATTGTTGGCAGGACCTCCAGCAACTACGTGTAACTAAAGTATTCATTTTTAAAAACTGATCATTAAATTAAATGGTTATTGAGAATGTTGTTGTTAAACAGCCAAGCAGATGATTAAGCAGAGCTTTGCATCAGTATCCAGAATAGCAAAACCAATGGGGGAAATTGCCATTCTCCTTGACATGAACTGCAGTATATTCCCATTAACACTGGAGTTTTCAGGTTAGTGGTATATAGTCAGAAGGGGAAGAGCTGCAAGAGATCTACCCCGTCAGTTTGTCGCTAAGGTCACATGGTGATACCTTGGCATGACGTGCATGTTTGCTTTGTCTGTAGAATTACATGTGGGAATATGAGAGTCTGAAATGGCACATGAAAGTGTCTATTCGGAAAAAAACCCAACAGATTTTTTCTTTTTGAGGGAATGGAAATGTAGTTCAGCTGAACTCTTGACTTGCTGAATTTTCTGTTCTATTCTTTTCATCTTCAAAAAATCCTTTCCATTTTACTTTCCTATGCATCCTTCAGCAAGATATCCCCAGCCAGTGTGTCTGTCTGTCTGTAGCAGGGATTTTGTTTTCCTGATCAATGGCATCAAAACTGCAGCATTTGAAGTTTTATGGCATTCTCTGATTTAATGTGGTTTTTAAATAATGTATTGTGCTCGAGACCTACCTCTGTGATTGAAATGTCACTTGGAGTCAATGTGGCTACTTCTTGGGAGAGCAGGAGCAAGAAAGGTCAAATTTAAAAAAGAAAGTAGGAAAGAAACAAAGAACTGGTGATGTCCAGCTGCTTGGGAAAAGCTGGAGGTGTCTGTGAGTGTTTTTTTAAATATCCACAGCCTCCCATCACCTTTCCTAACACAGAGCCTTCTGTTGCAGATAGAAGACAACAGAAAATTTTACCTTACTGTTCCAAATATTGTGACGTATAGAGGATACAGTTATTTTTGTGCATGCTTATGAGAGACAGTTATTGCCTAAAAAGCCTTCCACTAAATATAAATAGAAAAAAAAGCCAAAAGGTAGCAAAATGGACCTATCTTTTCACTGCTAGATAATGTGGGCATAACACCATCACAGATCTAAGGTGTGAGAGGAAGTCTATGGAAGTGGCGGGAGTTCATCCACTGTTTTCTGGATCTGCTTGGCTTTTGCAAGATGTCTGGGCTTCTTCCTTGAAAGACGCACTCTGGTTGCAATAATGCAGTTTCCCTTTGAATGTATTTAGAAAGGAACTACTAGAGCTTCTGTGCTATAGCTGACATGAGAATCTGGTTGGAGAAACCGTTTGTGCTGTTAGTTGTGCTCTGCCTGTTCATGCACATTTAACCAACATCTTTGTTTAGTACCTTACTGCTTTTATTGTTGGCATTCTTTTTGCTGTGTAAGGTGCTATAAAGGACAGCAGAGACAAATAGAGATTTAATTTCTAAACTGAAATTGGTCTTGAAGTAGTGAAAAATCCATCTAAATCAAGCTGGTAGTGTTTTCTGATCATCAGTAACTGCCAACACTTTTCTCTGTAATCTCAATTAATAGTGTCCTGTAAAAGGCTCTTGGAGAAAGCTTGTGGCACTTGGGAGTAGTTCAACTGTCTTGTCTGTGCCATTTGCCAGAAAGACTCTGGGTTATTTTAGTCATTTGCCAGGGTTTCAAATTACAGGCAGCGTGAAACATGAAAATGGCATAAAAGAGTTCTCTTAATTACTTGCTGCCTTTGATTAGAGAAAAATGATGCTTTTGTTGATCCCCATTTCCCAAAAGCAGCATTTTGGGAAAAACGTTGAATTTATCAATTTAATAACAAGCATGCTCGAGCCCCTGGGCTTCACCTCTGCCTGAAAGCATCTCTGGCTGGGGAGGGAGCTGTAGTCTATCCGCTGCATCATTCAGTCTAAGGCTTGACATAGTCACAAACGATGTCACTTCATACCAACCAGCATATGGCCTGGAGGTGAACTTGTCTCTCCCTGTTTGTAAATAAGCATAGAGAGAGAGATTAATGAAAAAGATGTATTCCTTTATATGCAAATAAAATAATGAAAGGAGGTAATAGACAATGGAGAATATGGAGGTCCTGGGTTCCTGTAGGACCAGTGAAATTTGCACTGTAAACAATTTCCTGAGGAGTGCTCTTGACGGGAAGGTTTGAACACAGAGGGAAGAGGGAACTGCCTACTGCTCCCTTGGGTAGGATGAGGATAAGACAGCAAACCCTCTCTCTGTCCTCACAAAACATACGAGCAGGACTTCCTTGAAAATGTCATGTGGAAGGAAAGGACAATTCATTTCTCTCTGCTGAAGGTGTAGTGCATTGGCCATGAGATTGTGCTTTCTGCCGTTTAAAGGCTCTGGGGGCTTCAAGAGGCTCAGACCACTTGAACATTGCAGTTATGATGTTAACCTAAACAACCCAAAAATTGCTGCCCTGCTTCTATACTCTACTCTCGGCAGAGTGCTTGTTAGCCTCAGACCTTGGCTGCTTTAGAGACCTGTCCAGAGAAAAATGTTTGCAGCGTTGGCAATCATGTTAGCAGTCAGTAATCAATCAGCTCCGCTGGCGTAAACACAGAGAGCGAGCGATTGATTACTTGCAGCTCTGCTAACGATTGCAGCACCAACAGGCCCCAGGGCTTTAAGGCTTTAAATGGACTAAAAATTCATAGTTGCTATGTGGATCTGATCACCTTCCATCCGACTCGGGAAGTTAAAAATAAATGAGTTTTTTGGTACTAGGATGCTTATAAAAACAATCTTCTTTAATGCAATCCATAAGCTCTCTCTGGTGAATAACTTGCTGTGTGTGAAGGGGAGCTCCTGATGCTGTTTTCGTGTACCTCTGCAGCTAATCTGCCGCTGCCTTCTGCATCTCTGCAGCCAAACACGGCCTGGAGTAAGTGCTATGAAAAGGGGAAAGAGCAGTTTTATATTTGGGTAGCTGGTGTCAGGTTTGACTGGGGAAGAAAATGCTAATGGCACTTTGAAACTGCGGTCTGTGCTCTCTGATAGTTTGTGCGTAGGGATTAGCTCAGCTGTGCCAGGTTTATGCATTGCATGATTATGCTGGAAGTACATTGTGAAATCCAAGGGAAATATTCAGAGTGAAACAAGATCTCCACAAGATTTTATTTGAAGGTCTGAATACTCAGTCTGCCCAGTTTCTTTCTTGCCTGGCCATCCTGTGGGATGGTGATGTTGTACTAGGTTGGAAGAAAAGGGCAGATGTTCCATTCCTTTCAGTGAGGCTGAAATTTTCAAGGGAAATATATACATGAATATTGTCATAACCAATACAGCTGATCTGTTGGCAACTTTTCAAACAGTTTTAATGTAGTTAAATCTGCTCTGTGTGAGCAATAGCAATATGGAGATAAAGCAGTTTTATAGGGCTGCAGGTATCTTCCCATACAAGATTACTTGCTATTTAAATGCCTAAAAGGACACAACTGGTTTGGAGACAAACTTCAAGTAAATGTTTCACTTTCCATGAATTTTCATTCTGAATTGAGTGCCTGCTCAGGACAAATATATCTTCACTGTGCAGTAGTCTGGATAGTGTCTCTAATCTCTTCCTCCTCTAAATGCAAAATATTTCCCTCTGTAGCTTTGGTACCTGCCCTGCACAATAGTTACTCACCAAGGGAAATCCCACTTGTTGGTTACAGCCAAGCTGCTACATCTTTTGCGAAGTTAAAGTCAATATACTCTTCAGTGTTGCTTCAATTAACATGGTCTGTTAGCACTGACATCCCAATGACTAAGCACAGTCAGAGTTTAACTGATTTAATTTAAATGTCTTACAACAAAGGAATTATCCAGGATAAATCCGAACCCTGTGCCACTTTGTCCAATGTTTTATTAGTTTTGAATGCAAAATTAACTTATCAAAGAGCTTGCCAGCATCCAGACATTTTAACATCTTCAGATCCTTTAATATTTTTGAAAGAATTTATCACTGAAACAAACGCATGAAGAGTATCACAGCTCTCGTATCAAATAGGACTTCAGTTGTACATGCTCAGGGAGTGGTTCTGCCCTTCTTATGAAGGCTGGATAATGACTCATTCCTCCAAGACTGCAATGCTACCAGCCAGGGAAAAGGAGCACAGATCAGATCCAGAGGGCAAAGCAAAAATAATAGCCTCTTCTGTATCTTGAAGTAAGCCAGAGATTTAGGGAACCATTTTTGTTATGTTGTAAATGTTTTATGGCTCTGGACTGTTCCATGCAAAAGATTTCATGTGTTAACACTGGGGTTTTAATGTAAATCGTCCTCAGAGCAGACTGTAAATATACACAGGGATGGAGTAAGAGGATGCACCGGAGAAAAGTACAGTTAAGCACCAAATATGTCAAAAAAGCAATTGAGGTGATCAGCAAAATGCTGGAACAAAGACTTGGCACATAGATCTGGAGCACAGGGACCACTAGTCTCCTCTGGCGCTGCTTAATGAGGTGTTCAGCTTTGTGCTGTGTTACATGAGTTTGGCACCTCGGTTTCTTGGGCTCTGAGTGGTTGTGCACATCAGAGAGGTGGCAGTGGGCTGGCTTTGGCTTCTGTGTTGGTCTGAAACACTTCTCAGACTGCTGTTTCAGAGAAGACCTCACTGCTGAAGCAGATCTCAGGGGCTTTTGCACCCAAGGGTCAATCTGCTTTTTCCTACTGCATCAGCTATTCTGGTAGGAGATGCTTCCTCTCCCTGTGCAACTTTCACGTCTCTTTCTAAGAAAAGCATGTTTCTGCTGGATGTTAACTTGCAAGAGCTCGCTGTCCTGTTGTGTAGCTGGGACAAGGCACTGGAGTTTTCCTGTGAGATAAACCAGTGAATATCAACAGTCAATGTGTGTGATGGAGGAGGTACAGAAGCTGACTCTGACTGTATTTAAAAACCACTAGCACCTTGTCTCATCCAGCATTGCACAGTGAGGCAGTAGTTAGATCA
Organism: Eurystomus gularis; assembly: GCA_013400335.1. NCBI lineage: Eukaryota > Metazoa > Chordata > Aves > Coraciiformes > Coraciidae > Eurystomus > Eurystomus gularis. The sequence continues at coordinate 516,999 of VZZY01017148.1, read as the reverse complement.
CTGAGCTGGGAAAAACAAAACCTGGTACAGATAACATTGAAGTTACTTTCTTTGTCACCTTTCACAGCACACTCTTAACAGCCCCCCCAGTGTTCATACACACATCTTCGAAACCAGCTTTTCTCCTTGGCTGCTCTTCCCCAGGGCGTGGGGGAGTGTAACACCCCATAGGAAGTGAGGGTGGCTTCTTCTGGGACCAGCACACCTCTGGTGCAGTCCTGGAAGAAGGAAAGAGGAGCTATGATTTCATCCGGGCATCTCCCTGGATTTGGGGGAACAACAGTGCATGTGAGCTCTTACCACCTGAACCAGCTTGCCCTATGACATCATTAAAAAGCAAGGTGGGCGCTGCTCTCAACAGTCAATTTATCCCTTAATGATAGAGTGTATTGCCAGTGAAGTCCAAAAATCTGACAATTACAGTCATTCTTTAATTGTAACTTGAGTTGTATACTCAAAAGGTTAGTCTGGTGTTTCATGGCTGGCTACTTTATCTTTTAATTAAATGTCCATCAAAACTCTTTGATCTGAGGAACAAGAGCTCATAAGATGCAGAGTCACTGCTCTGCCCAGGTAATTCTCAGTAATCCAGATTGTCTCATCCTGCAGTGTGGAGGTAATTTGAATTGAGGCTGCAGGCTGCTGTTGGGCTCCTGTCTCTGCTCAACTTGTTGATTTACATTCCGAGAGGATCTTCCAGAAGATAATGGGATTTGTGAGGAAAGTTGATTTTACCTTGTTATCTGGTGAGGGAATAACTCATCCTCTGAACAAGAGGCTATGCAGGATGGTAATTACTCAGTCAGGTGGAAGATAGCAGGGAATGGGGGAGGCACAGCTGCTTAGCCTGACCAGCCCTGGATTGTTCCCTATTACAGAAATGCTATCACAGAGTTTCTTTAAGTAATTCCCTGAGGCTAGGAAATGAGAGAAAATAAACCCCCAGTCCTAAGTTGCAAAAATCATGAGCACAATCACAGGAAATCAGGAAAAGCTTTGACTGCATGAGATAAAAATCAGATAGCGTTGGGTTTCTTTTTGAATGTATTTTCTGTGGATTTTGGACTCCTAGATCCAAATTCAAAGCTTTTTCTGGCATCCTAAGGAGCAGGATTTTTATTTTTTCTTGAAGTTAAGGGATTTTCTTGTGATCTCTTGAACTGAAAAGCTCAAGAACCCCAAATCACACAAGGTTCATGATAAAAAGTTTGCAAGAACCTATCACCCCAACTGTGACCGTTCAGCGGCATCCTTCCTGCTCTGGGCGCTGTGGCTCACTGCAGTGGTTTCTGGTTTGGAGTCCCTGGGCCCTGTGTTAAGGCATCTCACAAGGTCTTTGCTTTGAGCTTCCCTCCCCCCTGATTCAGTGGTGTGGATTTGGCATGTGTGTGCACCTGGTGTGTGCATCTAAGAGGGATATTGCTGGGAAGCCCATGTACCTTGGAGGAGCCCCTGGGTACCAAGTGAAGAGGCAGAAAGGAGGAGTGGGATAGCAAGAGTACATGGAGTAGGAAGAGAGGAGAAAGAGAGGACAACCCAATGCTCAGTGGGCGGCAGGGCTGAGGATCTCCCGGTAGCAATGGTCTTGACCCAGTCTAACCTCTCCTTCCTCCTCCTCTTGGTCAGACGTTTCTAACCCCAGCCCTGTGCTGGTTACCCCCACCTCGCCTCCTGGACTTTCTTCAGGCATATCCTCAACTGTGCCTCTAGCAGTTCACAGGAAATGCCCTCCCTTTCTCCTCACCCTTCATATCTTCTCAGCTTGAGAACAGCTTCATAAAAATGTGTATGAGATAGCAGAGCCCCAAACAAGCCTAGGCAGTGTCTATTTATACACATAAATATGTGAGTCTGTGTGCCAAGCTGTTCTACAGAAACATGTTTATTTTTAAAAAGGGGCTGTCTTATTTACTCAGTCCTCAGGATAACTCCTCTCTCTCTTGGCGTTCTGCACCCGCTTGCCCAGCAGAGCAAGCTCGCTCCTGGAGGAGTCCCTCCAAGGGCCTTTCAATGGGAGCACTTGAGTACCTGCCAGACTTCAGTATATGTCGTTTAATGTACATCACAGGTTGGTTTGTAGTGATGCTTCACACCTCCTCTGAGTGCTGACCCCGAAGGTGTATGCTGATTTGATAAATGATTGATCTGTTTATAAGGCTGCCGTATCCATCCAGCACTATACAGCTTGTGCTGGTGAAAACTGCCATGGTTGGCTTCTACTGCAGCATTATGCACTCTTCTGTGTTGTTTTGTAACATTCCCTTAGCATTAAGCCTGATGTGTTGGTTTTAAGAATCAGACTGAGTATCTTGACCACCAAGTAAATTAACAGTAAATGTTGTTCATTCTGAAACCACTAAGGTTCCCTGTGGGTCTTCTGCTTTTGTTTGTGTGTAGTGGCCACTGGATCGTCAGCCTCTCAGATGTAAAATCACATTTTTCTCCTGCTCAAGAGCTTCCTGGGTTTCTCCTCTCAGTCAGTAGGGCAGGACAACAGTCATCCCTTATGTGAAGAACTGATTGACGCTATTCACATAAGCACTTGCAAAGCATACCATACATTACAGTAAGTATACCTTAAATGATTGTTAAAACACTTCATGACATTGGTTAATCTTACAGTTAAATCATTCATATGGGATACTCTCACCAGAGGCTATCAAAGGTCAAGTCTTTCCTTTTATCTTGAAAGCCAGAGTCTGAATTCACTGATGTCTTATAGCGACACAAGGTGCTAAAACAACATTTTTGTATAGTTCAGAGGTACTTCAAACTTGACTCATTCCAAAGATAATTGTTCTTATTTCTCCATTAACAAAACTACAGCATAGCTCTCAGATGAGATCTTAACTGGCTTCTACCATGCAAAATATTCTCATGTATATTTTGTAGAAACTAACAAAGTTTTTGATTAGACATCAAAAAGCCTCATGGGTTTGTTTGTAGACTTTGATTAGATACTAGTGGTAAAGACAAACATTTTTATTTAGTCCCCACTTCTAGCAAAACATACTAATGCTCCTCCCAATAGGAAGTGGGAATAAAAGCAAAAGTTCTCCTAAAGTCTTAAAAGTTGTAGCCAGCCTAGAAAAACAACTTAATTGATGTTCTCCCTGACCTTTCTCATATTTTCATTTCAGAGCAGGGAAACTGAGCCTTGAAGAGCTTTATGGCAGCGAGGTGTCAGTGTTCTTTGTGCTGTAGCTCTTCATTGTGAACTCAAATATTAAAAACTCTTTGTGATTGCTTCTGGTGTTAAATGTTCGAGTGACATCTACAATCACTTAACTTTGTCCCTTAAATATAAACTTTAAAAATATTCTCTACCAAACTCCATGTACAGATTTTGACCTACCAATTAGCAACCACAATGCAGCCACACGAAAAGTGTCCAGCATAAACAAAATCAATTCTATTGATTTCTATGGGAAAGTTCACTTGAGTGATGGGCTCACAAAAGTCCTAAAAAGCATGACTTCAGTGCTAAACATTTCTACGGTCAGGGATCTTTTCTTCACAATGCACTGTATGATGTTACTCTGGTTTGAGCTAAACCCTATCAGGACTAGGATTAACCAACACTTTTCATATGACACGTACAGGAGACAGTGACTACCTGCTCCTGCATACCCTGCCTCCACTTCCAAAAAAAAGGCCAAACAAGTCTTGTTTGGGATTCTGAATACCCAGAGTTGGATGGATCCTGTTTTGCAAAGTAGCGTATGACTAGATTCGAAGAAGAGAGAAAGAGACCTTGAACCTGGAAAGGGTCAGTGTTGAGGGAGCTTAGAAAGGGCTTTGGAGCCATGAGGAGGGGGTAGTTTTTGGTTATTTGATCCTTTTTTTTTTTTTCTACAAAAGATGGACTTCATGCAGTTGTCACTGCAGTGGAGCTACCTGACCCATCAAATTACCCTTAAATGAAATAACTTCCGGGGGTCTGAACTGTGACTAATTATTCTGGTCAGAATTGCATGCAATATCATTGGCTTCTCTTTCAGTATCTGCCCATCATGCTTCCTGCTCAGTTACCAAGGGCTCTGATCCTGTGGAAAGATATTAAGCCAGGCTGGCTGGCAATACATGGAAGGGAAGGCTCCGTAGCAAATGCACCTGCAGATGATGCACTGGAGCCAAGGAGACCTCAGAACAGGCTCCGGGAGGAAAGCCTCATTTCCTGCAGAGTCCTCTGTGGGTCACAGCCCTCATCTTTTGGTTGAACCAGCTGGAGTATATGGAGCTGGTAACCACGTTTACAAATTATGCTTTATAAAAGTACTGCTTTTTGATGTGTTACAACTATAATTCACTGTATAGGTTTTTCTCAAATTCTTCCTTTCATACACGCTATGTCCACAAGCACAATTAAGTGAAGTGTCCAGGGTAGGATGAACAAAGCCTCTGAGGATACCTGCCTTTATCCACAGGTGGCAGACAGACTCTTTTGATAACTTATTTAGACTTTCCACACCTGACTTTGAGATGACCAAAGGAAGGTGAGATGGGTATCAACCAACCAATAAAAATGTTGCACTCCTGTCAGACTACCCCTCATCACCATTTCTTGCACAACTACTGCTGCACAGGAGTTCTCTATGTCAGTAACCTGTCCCCAGGAATAGGCACACCAATACTTTAGTGCATGATCAATGCAGCCCTACCTAAGGGACAGCTTACCCAGGATGGAGGTTTCTTTGCAGAGTTTATTAGCTAAAGGTAACTAATCGTCTTCAAAGTTTGGTTTATCACTGCACACGAAAAAGACTTTATTAAGGAAAAATCTGTCAGTTGTGGATACTACTGATTTATAAATGAGCTGACCTTGGAGGAGGAGAGTCTTACATTTCTTTTTGGAAGCCTCTTGATAAATGTCATGTAATTCAAGATGTCATAAATCCCCAAGCTCAGACCCTGCCTGAAAGGCCTGAGTGGAAAGGGACGCTCCTATCCTCAGTTCCGCATGAGCTTTGTGGCTTGTCCATGAGCTTTACTATGAAAAATAACATAATAACATAACACAATTTGTTATTTAAAAGATGCATTTTGAAACCAAGCCCAGGAAACCCCCAAGCTCTCCTAGTTAAATGCTTGTCCACTTTTTCACAGGTTTTTGCTTTGTGAAAACACTTGCATTTTTGTTGTTGTTTATCTTAATGCTTTCTTTTCCCAATTAGGTCTGCACCGTACAGCTTTCCGTCTGTCATGCTGTGAGATACAACGGAGATGGTGCGTTACACTGCAAAGGTGGTGGCTGCAGCAGTCTGAGGTGGGTGTTGGAATCACTTTAGAGGCTCTGCTTTGACTAGCAGCGAGGTTTAATCGTGATTAGCTGACATAGCTGACTGCAGTTTGGCCTGGTCTAAACAGAACAGCCAGCATTGTGTCAGCTGACTCAGCTCTTCACACATGACCACATCCCTAATGAAGACTAGCCCTTTGGTGGACATCTGTCATAAAATTCTCCATCCTTCTCTCCTGCTCTCTCTTACATGCTGCGATGGACAAAATCATTACAAATGGAGCATGAGTATAGATATTCACTTACTGGTCTGGGTTTTCTAAGGCTCGGAGCAACTGTGCTATGCTGTTCTTGGTAAAAAACTGAACTTGTTATTGTGAGAGGAAATGCGAAGGTTTGGGTCAAGCTTTCAACAGGACTTCTCGGCCCTCACAAAGTGAGGATGGGATCACTTCTTCTCCCCTGTTATTCCCAGAGGGAGCACGTGTGGTCAAATATGTAATTACCTAAAAATGGGGGGGATCCCTGTTGGCCTGGGGTACAATATTTCTCTTGCACTGCCCTAGCAGCCTGGGTAGCGAGCATGAAGCCCTATAAATTGTCATAACTCTTTGTTCACCTTGTTCCTCATCGTCACAGAAAGTGACTCTTCCCTAGTTGATGTTAGGTGAGGGTTTCCTCATTGAAACCTGCTGCTTTAGGATGTTGATGATATCTCTCTTCGGTTTTCAGAAAACAAGTATGCTGGCTTCAATCCTCAGCATTGTTTTCTTTTGTTTCTGCATTTTACATAGGCTTTCTGGTCCTAAACTCAACAGCCTACAGGTTCAGGTTTGTAAAGGTACCCAGACATGGAAAAAATGCATTAAAACTAGGTGCCTTTTGAAAATATTACTGCATTTCTGTCTTTTCCTGTAAGCTTGCAACTACTGTTAAACATTTGGCCCTTAAATCGTGCTTCTGAAGCCAGATCAAGCTCAGATGTAGTCTTTCTATTATCTAAAGCCTGTGCCCCACATTTTGGCAAATCAATCATTGCTATTCCTGTTTCAGAGCTGTGGAACAGGCTGTCAACTGATATTAATCAGTCTTTGTCATTGCCTGTTTCCAAAAGTCATTAGCATGCTCGGCCTCACATTATATTCTCCAGCAGAAAAATAACACATTGTCAACTGTATTTTGTTATGAGTTACTACACAAGTGACCTTATTGATTGCACATATGTACTAGAAGTCTATATTTACTGAGAGCTTTCAAGTTTTTGTGTTTGCCTTTATCGTATTTCCACTTTCTCTCTCTCTTTTTTTTTTATTACTTTGTTTTCCTCAACAGCCAAAACAGCTGTTTCCAAGGAAATGAAGATAGCTGAGGAGCTGGTATGAACGTTATGAGTATATGAAGATATCAAGTACATCAGACTGTTGGAACACTAGGAAATGATTAATGACCCTTTAACACATCAAAAAAAGGTCTACCAACATACAGCTATTTCTGTTGTCACATAGTAACACTTTAAATTCCTATAAATGTGGCCACAGTGGAGTTGGCATGTGTAAAAATCTTTCTTCTTAGCCATCAGGGCTTTATAGATGGATTTCTCTTGCTAGTTTTTCCTCATGACACTTAGCAAAGGCTGGCTGTAGTAAGATACTGTCTTTCTCCTTTTTTTCCTTTTTTTTTTCTTTAGAGAAGAACAGTTTAGAAAGGCCTTTGTACCTGTACAACAGGCTTCGTTGTTTTTTTCTCTTCACGTGCCAAGGGAAATAAGCGACACGTCCTCTCTGGGCTGATCCATGCTGTTGGATGCCATGGTCTGCAGAGCGACGTGATGGACACTGCCCTGTGGAGCATCTCAGCATCCCCAGTTCCTGCAAAGCTGCAGGGCTCCCACACTCTCTGCCAAGACATTTCATAAGGAAAACCTTCACGGGCTCCTGAGCACAAAACCAATCCAGTCCTGAAGACAGATCTGAGACTTTAGAAGATGGAGCTGCAGGATCCTTTGCGAGGACTGGTGATTAATGTGTATTTCCTCACCAACAGGTGAATGGAAACTTTAACAGCGTTGGAAGACCGTTGCACTGGCAAGAGTCCTCAGGGGTCAGTGGGTTTCATCCTCTGCTGCCACAGACAAGCACACCATAAAACCCCTTTATAAACTGAATAGTCTTTATATTAAAGCAACTTATTTGCAAAGCTGAATCGGAGGTGGGTCCAGCTTAGAATGCAGAGTAAATTCACTCTGGGCAATAATAACAATTTTTGCCCTTTGTACAGGCTTCTCAATGTTTTCTCACAGTCTCCACTGCTAGCCAAGATCTCACTTGGAAAAAACATAAGCACTTGATGTAGGCAACAGAGCACAGGTTAGATTTCCGGTGTTTTGGTGTTTTTTTTCAAACTTCATTGAGTGAAAAATCCCTGCCGTATTTAATAAGTAGGTATCCTCACCCCCTTCCATTTCTAGATTGCCTTAAGGTGTAGCCTCAGGAAAAATACATTATGGACTCAACTCCTGGGCTGACGAATGCTACTCTTATGGCAGTAAGTTCAAGATCTGAAACAAACTCTTACGAGTCATTGCTAGCTGGAGACAGCAGCAGGTAATGGGAAGCATTCCAGGGCATTGCTGCTGAAAAACCCTTTCTAGCAGCTGAGGATCCACAAACCCCCACAGTACAGGTTGTGACAGCGAGACACCCTCAACTGGAAAATAAAATACAGTATTAGTCAGGGCTTCAACAGCCCTTCAATATGTCACTGGTTTTATTGGGACTAAATCTCACTCAGGCAGGTCACTCTGCTGCATCCCCATCCAACGCTTTATTTTGCTTTAACTGGTTTATCAGAAGAATCAATCTCACTGGTATAATAAGAGTTCTGGTAACTATGGAAGGAATTTCTGCTTCTGGCTGGATAGAAAAAGGCAAGTGCAGAAGTTTTAAATCAGTTCACACAAGGACACCTTAAACTCTGCCCAGTAAAAAGCTTCACAACATAATTTGTCTGTCTTTCCTGGAAAGTTGCATTATGAATACTTGGTAGGAGATGTCAACACCAAAATGCCAAGTTTCCTGGTCAGAAATCTTGTGTCATCTTCTCTTATCTAGGTTTTATTTAGAGAAATGGATGCAGGAGTTTGACACACCAGATCCAGGCTGAGTCGGTAACAATAGTAGATAATTGCCAGCAAACCACTTACTGCATTTTAATAATGTCTGAAGAGCTTCCCAAATCCTCAGCCACACCTCTTCCTAACATAAAAATGTTCAATATTTAATTTGGGTGATGCTAGGGAAAGCTGCTGTCCTCTTCTTGCCAGCCAAAAAATCACAACCAGGTCTCACAAGCGCTGGGGCAAACAGCAGTAGTGACCTGCCTTAATGGCAAGGGAGGATGGCTGTTGTGATCATCCAGTCAGCTCTGTTACCACAGCAAGAGGGGTGCAAAGAGCTGGGTTTTGAATCCACTTTAGAGTTTTGGTTTTTTTTTTCCTCTATAGCTTTGTACTGTAACAAATGAGCTTCATCCTGTTTCAGCCAGCATAAGCTGGTGTAGTGTCAGTGATTACATATTTCATAGGCTATTGATTGAAGTGCTCTTACAGTCCTTTCCCCTTCTGAATGGATGTTTATCCCCTGGAGGCTTCTTCAAAGGACCCGGAGACAAAGGTTTCAACTTAAGAAAACATTTGCGCAGGTCCACATAGGCAGCCTTGCCCTGCACAGCAGGTAAGCACGTACTTAAGCACATTAGAGATTATGGCATGAAAACACACAGTTATATACATGCCTGAGTATGCAGCTGGATGGGGACAGGCAGTTCTAAAGTCACTTAGAAAATGATGCAGAATGTCCATGTCTATACTTGGCAGCTATTTAATTTTCTTTCCATTTTTTATTCTATTCTGCTTAAGCAAATAATCCATTAAATAGCAATACCCAAGAAAGAATCAGTATTGTTTCAGAAAAGCACCTTTTCCTTGTGCCATTATCAGTTTTTCTTTCTCCTCTGTGAGCATCACTCCTTCCTCTCCCAGTGAGCTTCTAATGTCTTTCTGCTTGAATGCCATGGCTGCTGCATTGCATCCACTGATTTTTAAAAATAATTTTTTTCACTGCCCATTTCTGTCAGAGATTAAGTGCTGTCTAAGGCAGGTCTGATAAATAGTGAAATAAAATCAGACCTGATCTATGTCCCTTCTGCAGAAGAAAGAGGTGATATTTGCAGCCATTTACATAGTGTTGTAAAAGCACAGGGAGAGCTCCTGCAGCGCAGTGCTCCTGTGCCTTCCCATTCCTGCAGCCTCTTTCCACAGGCTATCCCATCGATTCCAGTTCTGTTTCAGGAGCCTGGGAGGGAGTGCAGTGGGGTGCACAGCAGCTGTAACTGGGCCACCAAGAGCCAAGATTACCTTGATCAACATCCTTTAAGCAGGTGAAGCAGTGGTTGACTTCAGGGATGGGGTGTCTTCTCAAAGGTGTAGCAGTATTACTGAGACCTTTTTCTCCAGTAGAAATGCTGAAATGCTGTGTTGCCCATCAGGCCTCAAGGAATAATGGAGCACTAAATGGGGATCTTGAGAATTTACTCCCTGTAGTCTATTGGAGACTGGGAGGAGGGAAAGCCTCTAGTCCCAGACATGCCACTGCCCATGATTACTGAACAGGTTGCAGTTATTTCTAGGTAAAACATTAATCACAATGGATTGATTTTTTTTTTCTCCTTGGGATATGTGTCTATAAGAACTAATTTTTAACAGAGCATTAATTAATGCTGATTCCTGCCATTACCCAGTCCTTTACAAAGGTTTACCACAGCCTGTGTGGGGCAAAGTGCTTTCATAATAGTGCACTTTACTATTTGTTATCTTTTTCATCGTTTCTCCACCTTGATTTGTCGTTATATTGTCATTTTCCTTTTTATTTTATTACCTTTACCCATCCTTTTCATTTCCCTGCCTGAAATGGATGGGTAAGCCTAGATTGTGCATGCTTTGAGAATGACGAGAAATGGAAACAATTTGACCTCCTGGGAGAAAATACCATGGGCATTGCTTTGCAAACAACTGGGGAAACCTGCTTTTGTACGTTGCCCCTCCCTCTGATTAAAAAATGAAAAAAATCACCTAGCAGCAAGGGCCCCTTATGTGTTGGAGCACAAGAGGGCAGTGTTAGGTTGGATTGAGTCGCAGAAGGGTGCGATTAGCACGGGAGCACTTTATGGCTCATTAATTTAGCCTATTCGTGGAGAGGCGTCTGCTCGGGAAGCAGTAGAGTGAGACCAGCTCCCACCCAGGGCTGAGCAGTGGAAGAGGCAGCCAAGCTCATGAGACACCATCTTCACTTGGTTCACTGTCAGCTGCCTTTCGATACTGCCGGGCAGGGCATTTTGGGGCACAGGTCTTGCTCCGGGGTCGTGGCAGCCACCCTGACCACCATGGGGGTCTGCTGTGACTTACAGCACCTGTCTGTCTGTCTCTGCCGACTGGGAGTTCTGATCCTATGTTGGACACAGGGTTGCATTGGTGGCACTTGCCTGAAAGCTCAGCAGAGCAGCTGCTTTGTATCTGCATCCGGGTTTAATGGGGCAGGAATGCCAACGCTTTATCCAATCCTTTCCTTGGCATGGCTAGGGGTGAGATGCCCCAGCTCCCGCTGTCTCTAATATAGATACTGGAGAATTTGTGCCGTCTAACATCACTCAGGACCTGCAAGAATCAAGCTGGTCCAACACTGGGGCTTGCCAGCCCCATACTGTGTCAGTAAAAGACAACCTCATTGTCAGTCAGTGCCTTTTATGGGGCAATAAAAGAGAAGAAGTTAAGAAAAAATATTATGCATGGAAACAGCTGTGAGTGTATAAACCTAAAGGTGTTCTCCTAGGGAGAGGAGGCATCAGGAGAGGAATGACTCCACAAAACAAGCATCACATCCCCAGCAGGGTACCAGTAACCTGATCTTTCCCAGCATGGTCCTGTTTTACCCTGAGCTCTCTGGCCTCTGAGGCTCCTTTGTCAGCCTCTTTTTTTTTCACGAATGATCTGAGAGTGTGGGTTATCTCTAACTTTTCCCCCTGTTTTCAAGGAAGCATAATGTTAAAAGTCAAGGTTTTATGTGTAGCTGTGGTGACTAATCTTGAAACATGTATTACTGCACACGCGAAGTAAAGGTTGAACATAGACATGCATAATTTATTTGTGCCTGGAGGCTGGTTGCTTTTGTGCTCTCTAGTTTTCCAGTGGTTGTATCATGCCTGGAAATGGACTTAAGCCATGGACGTGAGCATGGTGCTCTGACTCTGAAATGGAGGCCACTAAAGGACTCATCAGCACTTCATATTGTCTCAGCCAAGCTTGCCAGGCTCAGCTGGTGAAAAGTCCTAGGAGTTCCCACTGCAGGCACAAAGCCGCAGGCACCATTTTTTGATGTACACAAAAGACCTTGTTTTAATAGGAATTAATTAGCAGTTTAAATACTTGCAGGGTAGGAAATCCCCCATGGGGTATACTCGTTAAGGGTTCTTTACACAGTACCTCCCAGGAGAATGCAGACTTTCCCTTACTTTCCAGCATCCCTCACTGCTTCAGCAAGAACTCCAGTAATTGTACTACAGCTGCAAAGTGCTGCAACTGCAACCATAAAACCTTTCCAGTGCTCATCCATTCCTCTTTGTTAGATAGGATTGTGATGGGCAATAATTTATCAAAGAATCTGAGGTAATACTGTCACATATTTGTTCCCAGGGTGCCTTAAAGCAACAACGAGGTGATAATGTCAGTGTAACCACATATCTTGTTTGCATTATTTATTGCTCTCATGAATGACAAATCTGTATTTTAAAATGGCTGAGACATTTATCTGCTGTCCCAAAAAGCCAAATTATGAATCTGGCATAATCTTACCTCTAGGGCAGACATTCCCTTTTTATTATTGGCATTTAATAAGAGCATGTGTAATTAAAGGAAAGTAATTAACCTATTTCTAGGAACTTTGTATCTTGAATAAACAGGCAGCTAATGCAGCTGTAAGTGTGCTGCAGGGAGTCCTGTCTGCCAAAGCTGTCTTCTGAGGCAGGTGGTCTGCATTATAACGAGGAAGAGGACTGCAAATGAATGTCTACAAAATGATACTGCAGTATAGTATTCTCTTTAGGAGTTTCAATTTTGGAGACATTTTGCAAAGGGGTAATTTCTCCTCCTATGGAGTGACCAGATAATTGGGGCAGAGGCTGAGGCAAGATGAATCCCAGCTGAAACCTGGCATGACTTTTACAGATATAAGAGTCCTGGCAATTTGGGAGTCTCTCACAAATGCAGTGACTGAATGGGACAGGAATCCCTTTCAGTTTGCATTGTCTGATGACAATCACCAAGGATTCAAGCTGGCCAGCTAGTAGAAGCAGTTAAAGAGTTACGTAATGCTGAGTTACCAGGAAAAATCAGTGCTTGCAATGTATGCTGGCTCCCTGCTGACACATGTGGTGTGTGGCTCTCCCATACTGCACTTGCTGCAGTGTGGGATGCTCTGCTGGAAGCTGCTCTGCCACGCGTAGCAGGAGAGGGCTATCACAAAAAAATCCTGTGAGTCCTCTGTCACTGTCCCACATTTCCCCCTTTTTGAAAAATGTGGCTAGTTCTTAAAATTAAAAAAACCCAAGACCTTTGTAGAACATTTCATTGGTTGATAGCAGAACATATTGTGGAGGCTAAGAGTGTATGCAGAAAGACAATAGGCATGAGTAGCAGCCAAAGAAATTGCAAGTAGATATGTGGGAAAACTTCTTCATAATGGATGTGGTCAAACCCTGGACAGAATGTGGGAGCCTGGAGATAATCAGATGCTTGGCATGAGGTCCTGAGCAATGTAATCCACCTTTGAAGTGAGCCCTGTTTGGAGCAGGGGTTGGATTGGTGATCTTCAGGGATCCCTCCCAATCCAAACTACTCTGAATCTGGAAGCTGATCAGCTTCCTGACCACTTGAATCACAGAAAGCGCTTGTCTGGCTGCCTGGGTATCCCTGGGGTGAGAGCTGTCCCTCTGGGGAAGCCAAGGATGGAGGGCACTGCCTGGAAGGTGTGTGGCAGCTGTGCTGAACCTGCCCCAAATACAGGTACATGCTGTGCTTTTGGTGCTGCTAGGCAGAGCAGCCTTTGGTGCAGTTTATCACAAGGATTCGAGGAAATGATAATCAGGGGTTTGTGAAAATTATGAGGATGCTGGGAAGCTGCTCTGACACCTGATGAGCATTGCTCTTCTGCTCTAAAAATGCTCTGTATCTACTTATCCTTTGCAAAGCAGCACCAGTATGAATGTGTCTGATTTTGTAAAGTGCGTTTTTTCTGTAGGCATTCAAGCTGCTTTGGGCTGCATGATTATGAAAAAGCTACTTCTCAGTTCCCTCTTTTCTGTCATTGTCAGCATTTATAACTATTGCTTTAGAGGTGCTGGGTGGTGTGAACTGAGCGCTGGTGCAGCTCCAGGTGATCGCCTTCCAGTCCTGGAACCTTGGCACACGCTGCGTGGATGTGACCATGCAGTGATTGCCATCACTCCACTGGATAGCCAGGCAGGTAAGGAAGGCTGTGCCTACCATTTAAATGAGATGCTGGCTCATCTGAGATTCACAGTCCTGCCACGAGGTTAATTACTTTTCTTTAAATAAATATGGCAGTGAAATCTTCCATTCTTTTATTTGGTATGCTGTTAGAAAACTCAGGGAAAGGAAAACTGATAAGAATTTACACTTCACAATTGCACTACTATGCCTGGAAAATATTGGTCCTCAGACAGGTATAGATAAACCAGAGTCACCAGTGAAGTGATCATATGGACAGCAGAAGGCTTATCTGCACAGAGAAACAGCTTGACCAGCAAACCATTTCTCACGTAACCAAAGCCTAACCAGTTCTGCAAGTGGAGGGGTGGACATGGCAGAATGAAGGTGCCATAAAGTTCAGACAAATGGCCATAACCATCCAGGGATTTCAGTATCTGCTGCAACTAATCTAAGATGGGTGTGTGTGGAGGGAGGTGACATGCCAGCACCTTCCTCAGACCCCAGCACTGTGATCTAAGCATGCTTCAGTGGGGTATCTGTTGGCTGGAGATTTGCAGTTGATGGGACAGAGCATAAATATGAGTCCTGATATTATCATCTCTGGAGACAGCATCAGAACTGTTTGACACCTTATCAATTCATAGCACATCTGCTTTCAACATGCTCCACTTGAACCAGGAGCCCTGCATGTGAGATTGCGCTGTGTGATGAGCTCAGGGTAGCTTCAGACGCTGCACGCTGTGCCTGCTGTCCAGTTCAGTGTGAGGTGGGCCCGTGTGGTGCTGCATTTTTTGGCTATTTCTTCTGACTTTTCCTAACTGAAGAAATCACTGTAGCTTTCATACTTCAGTGGCTCCTCCAGCACTGGCTCTCAAGACTCTATTTACCCACCACCTCCATGCAAAGGTCCCCAAGAAGGAAACCATCCCCTAAACTGGTGGCTGGTGCTCCAGCACAGCTGCAGGAACAACCAACTCATTGCTAACATATCCAGCACTAGATGATACACAGGCAGGGCTGGGGGGCTTCTGGGGCTTGCCTGCAATCCCAAACAAAACCCAGGAGAGGTTTAAAGTGGGGTGACAACGGCGATTGCAGCTCCTCATGCTGCTGAGAGATCAGACACCAACTGACCAGATGTTAACACTGAGGGATTATAACCAAGCATGGTGCTTTGAAGTTTGGTGGTTTTTTTGAGCTCTAAGTGTATTTTCTTAAAGGCTAAAATACACTTTGAGAGCTGTGTTTTCATCACAGCATCCGGTCCTGCCGTAGGATGTGCCAGTATCCCAGAATAGAAGGCATATATATTTTTCTTGAGACGTAGTTTCTGAATGAGCAAAACATCAAGCAATTGCAATAAAGCTTTTCTCTGAGTAATGCTCTTGTCCTTCTAGATTTGGGTGACTATCTGACACGGTCAATATTGGCTGAAGATTAAAGGGTAGAGGGAGACTGTGGGTCTGGCTGTAGTTTCCTTCCACCTCGTCCTGGCAAAACAAAGCAAGGACAAACGTGACAACCCACCCTGTGCGTTAGGTAGGGGAGCAGTTCAGGGACTTGGAGGCAGGCAGGCTGGGGGATGTTGGGCTGGGCTGCCCTCACAGATGGGGCCAGGCTGAGTCTAGCCTCCCTGGCCACAACGCACAGGGGAAGGAGAGCACAGTGGGAACTGCAGCTGTGGCATGTTGGATGCCAGAGGGATCCTGGTGGAAAGGCTGGCAAAGTGCCCTGAGGATTTCCTGGGAAGGACCATACAGGCTTTGGAAGGCTTTTAGGACATGTCAGATTAACGTGCATTGAGAAAGCTGAGCTGATTCTTGGGACAAGAGTGCTCTAGAGCTCAGAAATGCTCAGCTGAGGTCCTTTCCAGCCTTTTTGCCTCTGTGAATCTCCAACCAAGACCTCCTCCTTCTTTTGTGATGTGACCGTGCCTAAGCTCATGAAGAAACCATGTTCTTCATGGCCTCAAACTTAGTTTTGCAGAGGTGTTACTAGGCTTATTCCATTCACATTTTTATCTCCCGGTGACAGCACCGCTATACTGAGCAATTGCTTCGAGCTCCTCTGTCCAAGGGGAGGGCACCCAGGGCAGAGGGGTGTTGGGGATGTCAGGAGCTGTGGGCCTATCCCAGGAGCCACCTCCCTCTGCACTTTGGCAGGTAGGTAGTGGTAAAGCCAGGAAAGTAGGGAGGATGGACATGTAAAAAGCCAGACACGGTTTATGCCCAAAGGCCAGACAGAATCAATATGTTCCCACAGAGCATATTGCATCGAACCAGTGTTTTCTGGTGGAAAATTTCTGACGCACTTGAAACCTAAGGCTGGATTTATTTGCAAAGGCCTAGTGAGTGATAAGCAGGTGATTTAGTACAACATTTATTTTGCACTAGAAGAAGAAATATATTAAGGCTAGCATGATTTTTTTTTCTCTGCAATGCTGTGAACGGTGACTGCCCAGCAGGTCATGGCAGAAGCTGTGTCTGCTCTACTTCTTGGCCAATTCTGGTGTTTTTGCTACTGGAGATGGCAAAAAATAACGACTGTTAATTAGAGTTGGGGAGATGCCAGTTCTTGATTTGGAATAAAACTGAAAGTGCTGGCAATTTTTAGGGAAAGCTTTTTCTTGCAAAACAATTGAGATTCACAAGTCACTAGATTACAAATCTAGTGGTGCTTACAGGAAAGAGTAATAAACCCTCCTAGCTAGCTGTAAAAAATGTTTCTTTTTTACTATGCTGTATTCAGCTGCTTCTTGATGAAGAAGTCAGATTTACCAGCAGAATGAAGAGCCTTTCCTTCTGTGTATGCTGAACTGTGTATGCTCTTGCAAACTGCTGTTTGTACAGTAAGATAAAAAAAACTGCAGCATGAGGGGTTTAGAGATCTCAGAATTTCACCTTATCCTGAATCTGTTCAAAATATCTCACATGAAAAAAAAGATGAAGCATTAAAAAAATCACTGCTATGCATGACAAAACCACTACAGAAATATGTAAAAATCAGACCGGAGCCAAGAGGACACATTTCAGCGATATGCAAACTCCCAGATGAAGATGGTGACCTGAAACAGAACAGTTTGCACAAAATATGTCAATATGGTTAAAGACCCGGAGTTCTTGCTGAAAAGGAAGAATCAGAAACTGTGCTAGGAAGATTTTGCCCAGCTCTGAAGCATGGGGCTCAAGGCAGCACGGGTACTACCACCGCTAGTGCATGCTTCATTCTGATTCATCATATCAGGGACAGCCAGGAAAAAGGCATTAGTCCATCTCTTCCCCCTTGCAAGGTTGCTGCTTATAACTGGGAGAGACAGCCTTAAACTTCACCCCAGGGCTACTCCTGGCTGGGAGTCCTTCTGCCAAGATGCCCTTCAGGGGCAGTCTCCTTGTGGCGGCCTCACTCATGAGACCTGGCCCATTGGAGAGGTGACATGCATGGGTCAGGAGGGACAGGGAAGGGGACATCTCCTTTCCCTATTGCCTTTCCTTCCACTTATTTCCTAATGCCAGCCTGCACTGAGTCCCTTCTTTGCTTTCCAGTGAATGAGGGATTCTGAGGGAAGAAGCCCTTGTCTCAAGGTGAGAATTGCACTCAGAGTTAGGTCTAGGATTAAAACCAGAATATACATCTGCCTTGAGGATGGGCTATTTCCAGCCTGCTCCTCAAAGCTCCTGCACACTGCTGTGGAGGTTCTTATCCTCTCCATGATGCAGTGAAAACCCTGCATCCTTCTGCAAAAGAGGCACAGTGACTGGAACTCATTAGTGGCTGCTGAGCCCCAGTCCCATCTGCCAGCCCGGCAGGGCTCAAACCCGCCACTGCTGTGGCTCGCTCGTTGACTTTTGTGTGGCTGTGCAGGAGGTTTGTTGCTGATGGTCCATCTGGGCTTTCTGGTGATGGGATGGAGGGAGGCTTAGTCCACCCACAAGCTCCTGCCTCCTGCTCTCTCACCATGATGCCACGGGGTCCCAGTGGCTCCCTGAGAGATGGGGAGAAGTTGAGTCTAGGGCCATGGTCCTTGCAGGGCAGCACGTGCCCTCACACTGCACAGCTGCCTCAGGGAGCCCAGCTGCTCATCCTGCACTGGGATGTCATTGCAGGAGCAGGATGAGGGCACACAGTGAAGCCCCCCCCCCAAGGAAAAGCAGCCAGCCTGGGGGGAGCTCAGGTGTTTGATTTCCACCCATACCTATGTGTGAGCCTCAGTTCTGACAGCCTCAGCAAATGCCTTTGGGAGATGCCCCTTGGTCTGGTGGGAGAAGCTCTCCTCTCCACAGACCTTGAAGTGTGCCAATGCTCAATAAACCTAATTTGGTCCAAATTTACTGAAGACACCATCTCTTCTGAAAAGCGTGTTTACTTTCCTTCTGGCAGTGACCCAGCAACACACCGCTACGGCTTCACAGAATTGCAAGTGCAGCATATTAAATTATTGCTGCTCCTTCAACTGACACGCAGAATGGAAGTTACAACTGATCTGTTTTTCCGTGGAAATCTATTGCATTTAAGTATATCTAATTGAGTAAATCTTATCTGTACACAGGGACTGCTTGTCCTACCGCTTCTCTGTCTCTCTGGGATTGTGTTAAGGTGCCTCATTATGACCAGAGTACGTATCCTTGTAGACCCATGTGTGTATGTCCTCCAACACCCATCAGACTGAGCTCTCAGGTTTTTTTGTGGACCCCACATAACTCAGCTTTACGCCTCTTATTTCAGCCAGGCACTAGTCAGCTGATCACTTTCTGCATAGAGCACATTCTCTTCTCCCAATTACCATGACTGCTGGAGCTTTGAAGTTGATGATTTTATGTTGTTGGAATACAAATTGATCATTAGAAGTATTAATAATGACTGCTTGACTTTGTAATTAGCCATGTATCTATATTGTATTCAAGAGCTGTTAGTCTTCAATGAACACGTTCCAAATAATCCATTTATATTTAAATAAATTGACGCTCAATAGCTATCTTAATCAATCTAAATCTAATTCCTATTTAGGAGCCTCTGCTTTGCCACTTTGAATTTTTCTTAGGATAGCAGCAGCTGGGTTTGGTGGACCACAGGGTTTATTTAAAATTATCTGCTAATATTTATAATAGCCTGATGTAAGTTTGTTGGTCACTTTACTGAGTTACTAAGGTAAAGGCTTCCCTGGCTTATTGCCACACCTGATCCTGTCTCATGCCAGTAATAGGCATATCAGGGAGCTTCACAGCAGTCAATGACCATGCACAGATGAGGTGATTGCAGACAGCTGGGACCTTCAAGCTGAGTTGGCATTGCGAAGTTTGGATCTTCTCAGTCCCAGGCAGGTGAGTTTTGTGATTCACTCACCCACCCATGAAGTAAAGATTATAATTTTCAAGGGTCCTGAAGCTTCTAATAATTTGCCCATATGGGGCAAATATTGGAATGTGTGAAAAAGGAACTGCATACCATGCCTGCTAAGAACCAGTTACCAGGTTTTACTGGGAGAAGGAATTGCATTTTTATGCCTTTTTGGACTGCCATCCTTAGTTGTTCCTTGCTCATTTGTGTGGATGTTG
The DNA here is from genome assembly GCA_013400335.1 of Eurystomus gularis. Classification (NCBI taxonomy): domain Eukaryota; kingdom Metazoa; phylum Chordata; class Aves; order Coraciiformes; family Coraciidae; genus Eurystomus; species Eurystomus gularis. The sequence continues at coordinate 497,648 of VZZY01017148.1, read as the reverse complement.
AAGAGAAGACCATATGGTTTCTGGAGATGAGAGGACCAGTCCTCAGCTGGTAGACACTCTGTGCTAAAGCCACATTAGCACTCAAGAGGTGAAGATCACAGTGATGAGTTTCTCTTTTTGAGGGTTTAGTTTTTTTCACTAGCAAAAGAGAGGTGCCCTATTTATTGAACACAGTCAAAACCTGAGGAAATTATTCCTCCCTAGAGGACTAGAGTAGGTGTGAATATCTCAGCAGTGAGCAAAGACTTTGAAACCCCACCAGGGAGTTCCTGAAGGTGATGAAAATACTTTTTTTCAACTGTTTTGCAATAAGCTTTTATCCTTGTGAAGTTCCTATCAAAACAATCACACAACAACCCACATCTTGCTGCAGACTGATCTTTTTTCTCTGTGTCTTCTTAGTGAAAATAAACAAAATAATAAAAATACCACCCAACTTATGATGCCAACAGAGCTTGCTAAATCGTGTGGTGCTTGGGGTGGTCAGGGGTGGGTTTCACATTGTGCTGTCCTCAGCCCCAGGCAGTCACGGAGAGACAAGACAGATGAAGGAAAGAGAAACAAAGGTACCAACATGGGTATAGCTGGTAGGTCAGCCCTACTTGACACATGGGTTATTTGGGATGGCAGGAGACCTGAGGACATTAATTTCCCTTCCAAACCAAACCATTCTATGATTCTGTGACATTTCTTTACTAATTACAGGTGTTTAGCTGCAGTGGTTTGTCCTCTGCGATGTCCTGGCTGCCAGCTCTTGCTCAGGGACACCACACCAGATAGATGAAGCTCCGTCCTTCCCAAAATAAGGGAGATGTAGTGCTGGGCAATGCTCTCAGCTCCCAGGGACTCCATAGCACAAGCAGTGCTGGAGTTGCCAGAAAGGGGCCGAAAACCTGCCAAACCTCAGCTGGGATGAGGAGAGAGAGCCCACGTGGAGCTTCGTTAATAGGGAGCCGTTTGGGGTTGCTGAACAAAAGGACTTGTCCTGAAACGGTACAGTAGGCAGGGAGCAACTGGGTTTATTTGACAGCGTTTCAGCCAGGTCTGATGGGTTTTTTTTTCCACTTTGAAAGTTCCTTTAATTTCATTTGTGCTTCCACAAAACAGCTGCGGTGTTTCAGGGCTCCCCGGGGTGGTTTTTTGTGCACAGTGGAGAGAGGTCAGGACCGGGGCTGGGATGGGTTCACAGCATATGCCAGAAAACTTCCCCCAGCTCCATCCAGTGAACTTCAAACCTCCTATAGCCCAGATCTACACCTAAAATCACTTCAAGGTGCCACAGTAGGACAGCAGAAAGGGCAAAGGACAGCAACAACTTTATGCAACTTTACAGGTAGAGGGAATTTGTTAGGTGAGAATGGCCATGTGATGTGAGAAGTGGAAAAACCCCCATGGCTCTGCCAAATTTAACTTTGGCATGGGGAGAGCCTAGGAATAACGTGTTTGTTTTATAAAAGTTTTCATTGTTAACTTTTCCCACTCAAATTCTTTATCTGATGGAGTTTTCTTCACTAACAGTGTTTGATGTTGCCTTTCATTTTCCCCAGTCATTCTTCCTTTCCAATGTCCTCTTGTTGTCCATCCTTATCACTTGGAGTCATTTGGGTGACATCTATTTTTCCTTCTTCAGAAAATTCCACTACCTTTGCTAAAGGATAAATCACATCCTATTTAAAGTCAACAGAAAGACTTCAATGAGGCCCAAACTGGACCTGAAATTGTTGCTTCCTTTCAGGTTTCTCAATACAATGTTTGCCTCCTAGCAACCACCATTTGCAGGCAGTGGTACAGCAACATTAAGCTCGTGCTTGTGTGCCGCTACTGCTGTCACAGTGTGTTCTGCAGAACTTTATAAAGCACCCGATGGTATCAACTCACTCCACTCACTGTAGGTGTCATTTAGACAGCAGTGTTATACAACAGTCTGAAAAGCAAAGGAAAGTACTGTCCTGCAGGGGCTGAGATGGAAGGACAGGGAGTGTTGCAGGCTAGATTTAAACCCCGGGTGTGACAGAAGTACCCAGAGGACGTTTGGGGATCACCTGTGGTTTTACTGCCCTGAATATTCCAAATGGGTAGTGAAGCTCTCTCTCCGAGCTGCACTTTGTGCATCGGCTCATCCCATGTGCTGTCTTGCAATTCTGCTCTTTGACAGCTAATTTGGTGCCTTTTTCTTCCTTTAATTACAGCAATTCATCACACTCTCTGCCAGCTCATCCTCTCTGATATACTGGGATGGTGAATGTCATTTGTTCAAGTAGAACAAGGTGAAGCTTGCCTGCTGGGAGCAGTGATTTTTCCTTAAGGACCTGGCAAATGCTCTCAGCCTTGGGTTATTTTGGCTCCCTTCTGCTTCCTTTTCTCCTATTTTTGCACATCCATTCCATAGATTCATTTCCTGATAAGACACATTGCATCAGTTGTGGGTCTTCTGAGGGAAACTCAAGATCTTCTGTATCAGAAGAGAGTTGTGTGTTGTTCCTGTGGGGCTGGAGAACCAGTGGTGGTCATTCGGCTACATCAGCAGGACATTTCAAACAGGTATTTGTGGTTCAGAACAGCCTGGCCTCCTTAGCTCTTTCTTAAGGACATCACAATTACAGATGTATCACAGGTTTTGGATAAATAACCTCCATTCTACTGTATCCTATTTGAAAGTTGCCAGTGAGTCTTCCTTGCTCATTAGTGACTAATTTAAGATCTGAAGGACTAGTTGCTCGTGATATTGGTGGAGCAATTCCAGGTTATTTAGTTGTAGTGTTTCATGAGAATCTCAGGTTTCATTAAAGGAGAGGAAAGAAGTAAATATCTAGCACGCTAAATTATTCCAGAAAGAAAGCTGAACTTATAAAGCTGCAGGGCCAAAATTCAGAAGGCAAGTTAAAATTTTGCTGCCTTTAAAACTATGTTATAGTTATTATTTGAGATGTCATGACATTTTTAATGAACTCCTGAATTTTTAGAGCCTGGAGCAATTCAGTTGGGAAGAATTATAGTTTCAAGCTGCAGCACACTTTGGTTTAGCTGAGAGGGAAGAGGATGCACTAGGGAGCTGCATAGGTATGTATGCATTTTTTGTTTGCTGCATATATACATACACATATTAGCGCATCCATTTTACTTGTATCTCTCTTGCTAACTGGATGGTTTGCAAGGCTCCCATCTATAATCCCAGAAGATAAAAAGTTTAAGAGTAATGGCACAAATATACCATACATTTCACTGGTTCAACAGCCATAATATCTGGATCATATAAAAATAGCTATTTAACAACAACTGTTTCCCCCACAGCAATTAAGAACCTATGAAAGTGGTAAGATGATGAACATCACATAATTGGTTTGCGCAGACTAATGAGATTCTATTTTCTTGGTAAATAGATTATTCTCTTTCTCGAGACTGGAAAGAATAATTGATGATAAATATTTATAAGTGAATATTATCTTTTTCCTGTCATGGAGTCTTCATCAACAAACTATACTTCAAAAAAAAAAAAAAAAAAGGTACTCACATTAGAAATGCAGCTTATTTACTGCTGTTTAGTACTTGTAGTGCAATGGTGCCCAGAAGACCCAATCCTAGATCTCGTGCTTCCCATGCCAAATTGCTGGATATTCAGATCAGGCTACAGTGAAAGTCCAGGTGAATTCAACAGTAACTCTGGTGTTCAAATCTGTCACACCAAGGTGTCTGGATGTATCCCTGTGCAATGCCAGGATGCCCATGGGAGCGATGTGAAGAGCACTCAATCATCTGCTGAGGCCATTTCATCTGAGGATGACAGTTGACCAAGGCATGAGAACTGCACACAGTTCCTCATGCCTGCCCTGAGTGATGCACCATGAAGCAACAAAAGCAATCCCAGGGTTATGTGTGGCTTTTCTTAGCTACTTGCACAGCTATTTATAGTCCTTTATCATCAAATTGGGTTGGACACTACACAGCACGAGTAGTTTGTATCAGGGCACTGGGTAAGTCTGTGTATCTTGAGGAATGAGTCAGCTACAAAATGCCTTTCAGCAAGTGAAGTTTTTTTTCAAAGCTTTGTTCTTTAATCTGATTGTACACGGGCTTATAACAAAAGACAGTGAAGTGTTTCCTCTATAGACAAAAAAAAAAAATACCCTGTTTGGGCTATGTTCCCAATCATGTATATTTTGATGTGAAGCACAATATCCTTGGAGCTGCCGCACCTGATAGGGCAGAGTGAGCTGGGGGTCCCAAACTCCAGGGACCGTGTCCCCAGTTTGCTGCCTAAATGGTACCCCCATGGAAGCATCACGTCTTTGGGGAGAATTTTGGAATCTGGAACCGTTCTAAATAATGCGTCCTATAGTCACTGCCTTATTTTATTTCTGCAGCTCCACTTTAGGTACCTTATGTGAGTTTTGGGGGATACATTTTCTGTAGTAAGTCCCATCACTACTGGAGTGACCACTTGAGAGCCATTTTGCCCATGGTATGAGCTGTGCATGTGCAGGCTGAACCTGTTTTGTCTACATGGATTGTACAAGGCACTCAGACTTGGCCAGCTCAGTTGACATATGCTACGATAGTGGTCTGACTGCAAGTAAAATCATGTGAATATAAATATGGATATTTCAATTGCTTTTTAAATTGTACTTGCTGAGATCCCTGTGCCTGACTTCGGCATTAAAGTATGGATTGTATCTGATTCTGAGAACCCATAATTTTGTCTGTTCAATGCATATAATAGCTTATACTTCCATCCTTGGGTAATCACCTCTGCTTTAAAGAGTGCCCCTAAATTGTATTTACACAATAAATTAATGTTCACTTCTTAAGGGGAAAAATTGGAATCTGTGTAAATGCAATTTTCTCTGCTCTTCTTCCATGGTCTGGATCATAAATAAGTAGCTATGAATGCTCATGGGACAGTGCAAGGGCTTCTCACAAGCAGTTGCTTTTACAGCTCTTTTATGGCTAGGATATTGAGGAACTAACAGTTTGAAATAGATCCAATGGTGGTTGTAAATACATCTTTTAACATGGATATATCTTCATTTTTTTTTCCAGGAAATCAGATGATGGTAGAACAGACATTCCTGAAGAACCTTTTGAAGGCAAAGGTAACCTCTTTTCAGCAACATATTAATAGGTATGTGGACAGCTGCAGTGACTGCAAGGCAAGTTTCTTTATTTAAGGAGGAAGAATTCATGCTTGTCACCACGGAAAATTTTAAATGCACAAGAAGTGTCTCATGTAGCACAAAATACTACTGCGTTCTTTCCTGAGGCATATGCTTAGATAGGATTTTCTCTAAAGAAAATGAGGGGGCAACATTGCATGCCAGATGTCTTCTTAAACACACTTGCTGGACAAGGTCATGTTAATTCACCTGGGTTCAAAACGATTTCACTTACAGGATCATGGATTAATATTTCACTCAAACTGAGTAAAAGATGCAAGTCCTAAAAGCAACAGATGAAATCTTTTTTCGTGATATTGTGACTGGAAATTGTATTATCTTCTTAAAGGAAGTAAAATGAAATAAAGCATTACGAGTGCTGCTCAACTGTACCTCTGCTGAGAACAGGGACATAGGAGAACAGGGAGTGAATGGTTTAGTCTCTGCCTACTCCAATGTTCTGATGAGGCTGGAATAGCAAATGTGGTTCTGCCTTCTGCTTCTCAGAAAGGAAGTTGCAAAACTGGAAAGGATGCCACAAAGAGCCATAGTAAAGATATGAGGGCAGGAAAACATACCTTATGGTGTGAGATATACTGACCTCAGTCTGGTTTATCAGAAAGATTTCAGCCTTGATGTGATTACAGGGTTTGCCTAACTTCATGAGGAATAAATATTCTATAGGTGTTATTCCATCCAGCCTATAGGCACAGAAAGAACTAATATGTCTGAGTTAAATTAAGATCCATTTTTGTTTTAAATAGCACACACATTTTCCCTGTTTGCATGACTAGCCACCAAGAAAATCAAAGGAAACTCAAAAGAGATAGTGGAGAATCTATTCTGATGCCTAAAATCATAACAGTGATTGAAAGCCTGCGAGCAGACATTGGCAGCCAGTCCTCCTCCAGTGGAGTGACCAGATGTGGGTCTCCTGCCATAGGGGTGGGTGATGCTCCACGCAAGGTCCAAGTGCTCAGCTGAGCCACCCATGCATCCATCTGCAGACCGTGGCCATGTCCAGCTGTGCACCTGGTCCAGCACCCAGTTACAGCAGAGGGTGCTCTGAGCTCGCCGTGGCCCACAACCCTTGTCCTCTCAGGAGAGGCCGAGGAGTTTCCCCTGCACACTCTCCCAGGAGGAATGAGCTGGCTAATCCAGCAGTGCAGGCGTTCTGTGGCCAGGCTTCTGAAAGCTCTTACGCCTGTAAATTAAATCACTGCACAAATGCAAGGTCTTTGAGAGTTGTTTGCTGCCTGGGTTTTTGGCCGGGAAGCTGGAGCAGCGTTGTGTGTGCGATTCCCACCGAGGTGGTTATGTAAATACCGCTCTCACGATAGTTAACTAACAGAATTAACTCAGCTGGGAGGCAGAGGAAATATTCCTCTAATTTCTCCTCCATGGTCCTTTCCCCACCACACTGTGGGTAAAAGGGCATTCTTGTACCAAAGCTCTGACAGGACTTTTGATCAAAATAATCCATTTTAGAATAATTTCTCATTTATAATTCCTGTTTCCCTTTCTCCTTTCTTTTTTTTTTTTTTTTTTTCCTTTTAAATTTTCTCACTGAAAAAAAGCTAAAAGGGCAGGGAGGAACATGGAAAAAAAAATAGACTACTCATTTCCCGGTTTTGTTTAAAAAAAAAAATTGGAAAACTTTCAAAATCCCTGAGGCACTGCTTGTGAAAATTTCTCATTTCAAAATCAGGCCAGTATCTGGGTTTTTGGGGAAGTCCTCTAGCTCCTCTAGCTCACTCCTACCAGTTCTCATAGCCATTTTAAAGGACTCTGTTAATATTCAAGCTAAGGATGGAATACAACCTCCTTCCTGAAAGAGGAAGGGGAGCAAGCTTGGATGACATGGCAAAGAAGCATGTAGGAAGCAAATTATTGCTTATTTTCTTTTCCAGAGGACTCACCCAGAAACGTGGGATTGGGGATGGAGGAAGGAGCAGGGATCCTTCAACAGCCCCAGCTGCTGCAGAACCTGCAGAAAAAGGCAACGGGTTGGGCAGGGAGAGAAGCCAGTCTGCCCTAGCTGGGTTTTGCGGGTCTTCTCTAACCACACGAGGCTGCTGCATGGCGATGCTGGAGTCCTCTGAGGGAGCAGTGCCATACCTGTGCTCCTTGGCATTTGGAGGTGCAGCACACTGTTAGCTGTGGTAGGTTAGTCAGTCTGGGTTCCCCAACCCTCCAAATCTTCAAGGAAGAATGTGGTATTTACTCTTTGACATTTTATTTGCTAGAGGACTGTTCTTCAAAAACTGTGGTTTATGTAGAAAATATTGTTTAAGTATAAAATATCACTGAAACTCAGCTGAGTCCTGAGTTGACCTCTGTCTAGACCTCAGATCTTTGTGCTTCTTATTTGACCTGCCTCACAGTGTAAGACTTGCTGCTCCCCATCTCCCACACAGTACACAAAGCTTACTTCCCAGTGCACATACCTAATTTGTAGCTAATGCTCTCATTGTGGCTACTTTAATAACAGTATAGATTTTTTTCTAAATGACATGCACATGTGGCTCCTAAGCCAGCATTTTTCTGTTTCAGATTAAGTATATTTTTTTCCAAGATGCCACATCATACATACTTTTCTATAATCTTTTCTATTGATTTCATTCTTAGCCTTCATCAAAACAGTGCTGGAGCAATTGAGGAGCAGATTGTGACCTACCTTGCAGAGAAGGAAAGGGTCTAAGAAATCTACTTACACAATTATATTGACCTTCTGCTTTGTGTGTAATAGCCTCAGATCAAAGGAATAGTATTAGCTAAAGAACAGTGCTTCCAAGGGTAGGAGTGCTGGCTATTTTCTCCCCTGCTAAGGCTCCTAGAAAGCGTATCTCTGCCACGGGACACAGAGCTGCTAGGTGGTACCACCTCCTTCCAGGACGAGCTGGAAATTCAGAAGATGCCTGCCTTCTTGCAAGGCCACAGGCAATGAGTACAATAAGGACAAGCCCAAATCTTGAAGAACAAAGTTACAACTCAGCCAGCTGGAGCTGAAAAAGGTCACTGGCTCAGCTCCAGAAAGACTGGTATGTTTTGATGTTTGTGGAATATCCTCTTGTTTCTTACCAGGACACACTGCTGGGAAAAGATCATGGCAGAGCAAGTTTATGATGCTGAGGCATCTCTCGTGTTTGACTGCAGCAGAAATACCTTGTGGTTTCACTACATCTGGGTGAAATTAATAAGTCCTGGAACACATGAAAATTAATAATAAAAATAAAAAGCTTTCCTTCCACCCCCCATCACCTCCTCCCACTGAGATGATTTAAAGATTGAAAATCAGTTTGTATCATGGCCAGAGATTGGAGTTATGATTGTAAAGTTTCCATTTAAAACAAGGAAATTGAAGTAGAGCAATTAATCAATAACAATATGGGAAAGTAAAGACTGAGACAGTCACTTAAAGCTTGCATGCTTAAATGGGTAAGGGGAATTTTAGAACACTTCTGTCTTTTACTGCTTGTATAAGTTTTATATTATGAACTTTCAAGTACAGAGAGAAGCAGTGCTTTGTGTTTTACTACTTCACCCAGCGGTATAAACCCATTCACTTACAGGGAGAGGATAGCTAATTATGAATAATCCCGACGTGTTTCACTGACTGTTGTACAAACTGCGCACTCAGGCCCATTTCATACAGCCATGAAACGCCATCATCCCTCAGGTGAAACAAAGCAACTCTTCAGCAGCACAAAGCAAAACTGCACAGCAGTTTAGGAAAGAAAGTGAAGAATAATGGATTCATTTGAAACTGTGGGAGGATTTTAACTATGCAGAATGCAATTACCAGAACTGGAGTTTATCCAAGACACTGGGGTTAAGACCCCATCTATTACAAAAGATGCTACAGAATTGCCAGCATCCTTCCACTCATTTCCTATGTGTTACTCGCTGGGCTCCAGAGTACACACTGAAAGAGCCCAGTCCTGATTAGATTGTGAAAAATGATGGGACCTCAGGGCAAGGTGCGGAGGAAAAGCTAGTATTTCTCACTGGCCAGAGCTTTCTCTTCACATATGGTGCAAAGGGCTTTGTATTGGAGAGAGAAATGAAGGGCTCTTAGGTGAGTGACTCCATCCAGAGCCTCCAAACCAGGGCAGCTGCTAGTCTGTGGTGTGATACCAGTTGAAATAGCAGCATGTCTTTGCAGACTAAATTTGTTCATCAATATCTTAAGCTCAAAATGGGTCATTTTCTGACCAAGCTTATGCAGGTTAGACTGCATTAATTTAAATATCTAAACACTTTGTAATTTGGATCAGGAATCTTACATTTTAATGGAAGCGATATACCAAGGACATTGTCTCCAACATCCTGGCTTGCAGCAAAGAGCAGCATCACAGCACAGAAGAAAGACATAAACCTCATCTGCATGGTGTCTGTTAGGAGCTCTCCTGAGCTGTTTGAGTTTCAGAGAGTTCCTTGATTTCCTGAGCCCAGCTCCTATTGGACCCTGCACTGCCTCTCAATTTACACACAGTCCTTCCCATTGTTTAGTAACTTCATCTAAAAAATAACCAGAGCCCTTTCTCTTGCAGTATTTACACCCAGCAGAATCAGAGGGAAAAATCAGGTGCCACAACGAGAAAGGAGAGAGGGGAAGCAGAACAGTAAAGCCTGTCCAGGCAGGGGTGTGTGGAGCAAGGAGCAGAGCAGGGGCTGCTCCACAGCATCATGTCCCAGGACTGCCCCTGTGTCCTCTCACCACAGGCAAACAAGCAGCCTTGGTTCTGCAGGGGAGAAGGAGTTCAAATATATATATATGTTTTTAACTCCCACAACAGTACCGATAGTGAAACTTATGGAGCAACATTTTTTAACTTGGCGTGAAAGCCCAAGTGTACCTGGAAAGGTTTCAGCTGATTTGTGAGATGCAAAAGTTGGTGTTCAACACTTCTATTTCTGGGCATTTGACTGATTAAATTAAATGTCAATAAGCCCTGCATCTTTTTACCTAGAGATCTGAGTATTAAGTGTGCTTAGTGCTGGAAACTCCTGAGTGTCTTACCGCCCCTCCATTTACTGTTGAGAATACTTAGGTCTTATTTTGACGTGAGTAGTTAGATACCTGTAACTATTGTTATTCTCACAAGGCTGTTGAGAACAAACAAGTAAATAAAAGAAGTCATGTCACAGAAAATGCATAACAGAATCTGCTTGCTCACCCACAGGTGCTGGGGGAATAATTACCAATTACTAGTAAAACCCCAATAAATAACGCTTCAGTCTTGCAACTGCAAATCTTTCTAATAGAATCTGGCTATTTCATGCCCTGCACCATAAATCAGTGTCTTTGATGAGTGGGCTTTGAATGGCTGGACGAAAATAATTAATCAAGATTAAATCAAAAGCAATGTGCTGCATGCGAAGGCAGTGTTAGGCAGGATGCATTCCTAGGAATGAAATCACTTAGAAGTGGCTTATAAATCTGGGACATGGCTGAGGCTGATGTGAGGAAATGTGACTGCTACGGATTTTCAGGTTTTATTGCGCATAGATATTGCACATGGTTAAATCTTTCTGCTCCCGCAGACAGCATCAGATTTCAGGCCACGTGTGTCTTGCATCTTCATCTACCAAATGCAATAGACGGTGATGCTGGGCTGAAGGACTGCTCTCACACCACTCCTGTGATGGGACTCAGTGGAGCAGCATCTGCTTTATAGCAGCAGAAATGCAGAGAGGGCCACAAACAACAGAAAGAAACCTGGGGAGATCAGACACCATTTGTGATTTTACTAAGTAGATGAAGGACATGCAGAATCTGGAAAAACAAACATTAGTAGGATATAGATTTACTCCATTTGTAGCTGTTGCTCTCCCTTGTGGCGTCTGATCAAACTGAGCATTGTATGTACTTTCAAGCAGATTTGAAGTGACAGTGTTCTGATAGCTACTGTGCTGAGCATTGGTCCAATCATTGAGTGTTTATCCAGCTTTTCTCTTGTATTTATTGACCATTAATAAATGAGGACTTATTCTTCAAAGACTCTGATTGAGCTAAAGCTGTGTCTGTGACACATCCAGGGGCAATTCTCAGAAATACAAGAATATACACTTGCCAGCATCAACAAGTAAATTAAATGTGCATCAGGGATGGTCTATTTACCTAATGCGAAATAATGCTCTATTTCAAATTCATCCTTAATATCCTTTCTTAAACTAGCGTATTTTTAACACGTAACATTCCTGTCTGGAATATTTTTCAGCTTATTTTTCTCCAGTTCTTCTCTAGGGGAGCAAAGATTTGCATAACACTAGGTCAAAAGCCCACTGGGGATATACTACATGGAAATTTTGTAAAACAGATTCATCTTCTGGCTGTGAAGGGGAACTGAGCTCAGAACATGACTTTACAAAGGCACCAAAAGCCAAATAATAGCCAGAGGTTCTACTTGCTACCAATGGTGCCTGGCAGAAAACGTGAAGGCACTGAATAGTTAATAGATCCAGCACTATGGTACGTAAAGCAGACATTACCAGGGCAATATAAAGCCTCCCCAGAAGAATGATGAGGTGGTTACTGAAAAGTGATTATAATTCATAAGCTCATAGAAGGGGCAGGGCTGGTGCTAAGTGTCTCAGCACGGCAGAGTCACCTTTAATGTAGTGCCTGTACACCTACTACTCAGTAATGGAGCACACATTGTTATCCTCAATTCCCATCTCTCAGCATGGAGAAAAAATTCTATTTGGCTAATTTTTAACTTTTCAGTAGTGAATAATATAAATTTTCTTGGAATTCTGCCTTTCAGCAGAAGAACAATAACCCTAACTTTTTTAATAGCCTTCATCATTCAGCAATCATGCTGAGAAGGTTAATAGTAATAGCCATATTTTATTCTTTTTATAGCAGGTTGTAAGGGAAATGAATGTTAGTTTCTGTGCCAAATGAAGGTCTCCCTGACCACCACTTGTTCAGGGGAAACTGTAGTGCAACTGATGCTATAGTTCAACTGTAGGTAACATCATTAATGAGAAAGGGTTGAAAACAGCCTTAGAAATTCAGTGTACAAAACAATCTGCAATGCCCAAACAAAATCAATAGCACAGTATGAAAAATGGGATAGGAAGTAAAATAGCTGATGTGTTGGCTCATTTAGAAATACTTCATCCTGACCTGAAGTTTCAAGTAAAGGAAATAGGAGTTTTTCACCTAAACTTGCGTTCATTTTTTTAATGAACTCCAATCTGATTGAAAAGGGCCCAGATTGTCTAATTGTGCTTCCTGGTTGTGTTTCTTCTCTTTCTGCCCTGCCTGGTTTTGTTTGGGTTGCTCTGGAGGACAAGCACTGCAGTGTGTTGCAGCTGGGGGGTGAGACTTTGTGGCGTTGGGTCATGGTGGGTTTGGTCAGGTAGAGGAGGGCATCATGGGCCACAGCATAGCTTGTGGAACCTTATTTTAGGGAATTCTGCTGGTTTTGAGGTATTACTATTTTTTTTCAGGACTTGGGCTGCGTCTGTCTGTTCTGGGGCTCAGGGTAGGTATGTTCCTCGAGCTGTAGCTGAAAAAGGAAAGATAGGAGGGAAAAAAGCATCCCCAGTGAGAATCATGGAGAAAAGAAGATCCCAGGTACTTCTACTGTGGTGTTGGGAGACTCTCACCCTGACATATCAGCTCATTGTACCTCAGAAAGAGCTTTGCTGCTATAAGCGTGGTTCAAGCTCCTTCTAAACACAGCTCCATGGTGGATGCTCACACCAACACCAGTGAAAACTTTTGGGGCAGTTGCTCACTTTAAACACCTGTGAAGCCTTTTGGGGTGGTTTTCCTTCCTTCTGTACATGTAACCTTATGGGCAGACTCTTCTGTTTTCCATCTTAGCTTGTTGTGAAAATGTTGAGATTTGCAGTGTAAGTTAGAGCTGGGTTTCTCAGCTGGAAACAAGCTGCTTGAGTTGCTTCCTCTTCCCAACCCATCAGTTGCACAAAGTGCTGATACAAAAAGAGGCCACAGGAGGTTCTCATGAGTGCCTAATGACCACATGTGTTCTCCAGCCTGATAAGTAGGTTTTAAATGGAGGAAGAAAGGAAGGGGTTGTACGTAGTTCCCTCAGTCTGAGGAAGATGGCCTGTACAGGAGGAAAGGATGTGTTCAGCGCTGCTTGCAGCATCTTGGCAGGGTGGTGAGTGAAGCCTGCTGGCTCTACAGCCCTTGCTTTGTACCCCAGTACTTCAACAGCTTGAACTGTGTGAAGCCAGTCTGGGATTAAATCAGGTAAGTTTGTGGCTGCCGGTTTTGGGTTGTGTTCCAAACCCCTTTCCTTCTCTTGTCTTACTGAGTATGGCTTTGTCCATCCTGCTGCTAACTAGCATTTTTATTACAGATGCTGTTGAATCATAGGCAATGGGTGGGGGGGGAGAAACAATGTAGTGGGTGTGCAAAAATATAAATGATCCTTAAAATATGTTGAGGTGGAACAGCAAGGACTAGAAGAGGATAGCAATTGTCTCTTTATCTGTAAGAGTTTTTCCCCACCCAGAATCAGGCTTGAGAATGTTCCTGCTTTTTCCAAAAATAAAGGCCCTCTTAGATCCAAAACACTTCAGAGTAATTTCATCTCCTGTTTAACTCCTGGCTAATAATTTCATCTTTCATTTCCTCCTATTGTTCCACCTGGCATGCATCCCATCTATTATAAGCCCCAGATATAAAGAATTTTTTTTAGATTTAGGGAGAGGGAAATAAGAGTCAGGTGGTTTCAAGTAAGGTTTTTATAGCAGCAAGAGTTCTGGAAGCATTGCACAGAGATGAGTATTAAAGAAATAGCTCCATGGGAGGAAACTAGAGTGAAGAGACAAAGCAGCCCTGGCTTTCTGTAAGACCTGTATTACTGCCAAGGCAAGGGTAATTGCTCCTACTTAGGACTCTAATGCAAAATGGTGTTTTGCAGACACTAAGGAGAGATATGAGGTTTTCATAGGCACAAAGTAGCTACTAGATAAATACTCCCGAGAGCTGAGCTTTTCTGAGAATCTCCATCTAATTACTGTACTGAAAAAGCTGGCAGCAAAACGGCATATTGACAAAATTAAAACGTCTGTAAATACGGCTTTTGTCTCTGTTTGAATGCATAATGACAGAAACTGCAATAGTCCAGCTGACTGACTCGGTGCTCCTTCCACATCTTCCTCCTTTCCTCTGAGAGAAACAGCTCAAGACTTTATCTTCCTTTTCTCTTCTGAAGGTGTATCAGAATCCCCAAAATATCAGCAAAACCTGAATTAGAAGGCTTGTTGGAGATTAAGTGCAGCATTGCAGCTCTGCTAATGAACTGTCCTGGATCTATTTTTTTTCCCTCCTATACACATACCACAATGTTTTGCCCACCAGGATGCACCAAGGTGTGTGAGAGTTCTTTGGATATTTAGGCAAGGCAGGATGATGGGGTTTGCTGGAGGACACAATCAGTCCTTCTGGCAAAGCTGTGCAGGAGTAGGTGGAGGAACAAGAGGTGCAGATACTAGGGTTTTATTTGAACTGATGCTCCTCATTCAGTTCAGAAACAAAATGTTCATCATGCAAGAGATGAGATTTTGCATCACAAAATTGCTCCAGGAGTCCCAAATCATAGGAAAGCCTCTACAGATTAAATTTTACTTCGGAGCAGGTAATCTGGATGCTGTCCTGGATTAGCAGATCTGTCTCAGTCACTGTGGGCTTTCTCTCCTTGCTTTGAGATGTAAAGGATGCCTTATAACCATGATGCAAATAGCTGGCTATGCTTTGATGTATAGCACTCAAGGTTAATCAGAGAATATTCATATAAATCACAACTTTTTACCAAACTCTTCACTTCTTGTACCTTAGGGCCCTGAGCCACAAGGAAAACTGGCACTTTGCAGTTATCTCCTGCCATTGTGGGTTTGAACATTATAAGAGTGACTCTGCCAATCCCAGGGATCCTGAAGTTGTTCTTGAGGATATCTTTCACAGGTCACCTTACCTCCTACGCCAAATGCAGCCCTGACAGGAACCAAAGGTCAGAAAATTGCAATTTGCTTTTTCTGAGGAATTTTTCATAGAAAGGCTATAGGAGGGCTGCTGGAGAGGAAAACTTAGGTTTAGAAAGTGAGTAAGAACAATAAGGATACAGCAGTGACTCTACCAGATCAGTTCAAGGCCCAAATTCATTTGTATATGGGATACCAGAGATAATGGTGAAGGCATTGGAAAAAGATAGGTTGTTTACTTCCTAACACTCTGAGGCATCTTCCATGATGCAAGTTTGCCTTTAGCTAGTCCATGACACACATCTTTCTCTTGCCTTTGTCCAAAACATTATCCAATGGATTCAAGTCTGTTGTAACTCAGTCTAAATGAATGTTTTCATATAGAACTACTGAGGGGAAAAAATCTTCATTTCTCCCTGAGGAGTTATTAGGGCTAATAGCAATGGAGGTGTGATAGAGCTAATTTACACCAGCTGTGTGAACCTCTTGGTTTCTTGTGGTGTATGCTGTGATGACTTGTGCAGTGATGGTTCACCATGTCAATGTTGTTAACAACCTGTATATTTCCAGCAGCTCTCTCGGAGTTGTGCTCACTATGCTGTTCAGGTGTAATCCTGAACCTCTTGAATTTTGCAGTACTTCCAGTGAGTGGTGTGCTTAAGATTAACATGTGAGGATATAGGCCTGGCCCTACAAGTGTTAGTTTTTTTGAAACTGTATTGTTCTGGATTAATTGTTACTCACCTGTAACTGTGTTTTGGATTAAATGAACAGTTATGATGACAACCAGTTTCTCACCCTTTATGGAAAGGCATCACTTCATAAATACTGAAATGTGCACTTTCTACATCTGTGATGGTTTCCTACAACCCTGGAAATGAAATTATGTGGCTGCTGTCTTAGGACTGTAGCTGTTGAACAACTATTGTGAACAGATTCATCCAAAATACTTAAGGAAAGAAATTCCATATGGTCTAGAGAAAACAAATACCACACAAGTGGGGCACGGTGTTTTTTGAAGAGGGGGAAAGAGTATGTTTGCTCTTTTCTTCTTGCTGTATGAAGATATGGCAATATTAAAACAAGCGCTGCTGTTAGCTTTGTATCAGCCCCTTGACCTCCCAGAGTTTGCTCTACCAGCACATCTACTTGTTGTGTGCTGATGGCCAAGGTTCCCTGAGCATTTTTTTATGTGATGTGTACAGTGGTTTATTATTAATGACATTTTGCAAGGAGAAAAAGGACACAATCTCCATTTTGGGGCTGCAAAATTCAGTTTCCAAACAATGCCAATATTTTAGTACCATCTAATGTGCCTAACAGTCCTGGTATCTCTGAATTTTGACACAGCATTTGTGAAATCAACTGTTTTTTTAGTTTTGTGTGGATTTTTTTTTTTTCCCCTTTGATCTCCTTGGAAGGACAGGTTGAACTGAGAAGATAGATAACAAATGGAAGTTATTGGGGCACAGAATATCACAGTCTAAAAATTAAATTGTTAATGTTCTGCTGCAAAAGCTAGGGAGGGCTTCCTAGAGGATGATGTGAGACAGGGAGAAAATAAATGCAGGGCCTTTTAGAAATATCTTCTAGGATATTTATTAGTCAACTGTAAGTGTGATTAGGTTATTTAAAATCCTGTGTAAAGCCTAAACTACATTGACATAGCCCATCACTTCAAACTGGTTGTTTAGGGCCAATCTCTTTCATGTAGCTGCTTGTGTAGCAGTAACATGGTTCTGAACTTTGCAGCAGGATTCTCATCAGCTTTAGATGATGAGTTTAATTCAATTTTTTAAACTCTAGAAATAGCAAGAGCACAGTTTCCTGAAAACATCACAGCCACCCTCCTCCTCACCCTCCCAAGAGATACAGGAAGATTAGCAAGGGCAAGGAGAAGGGAAGACCTTTCAAAGAAGAAGGTGGTAAAGGATATTTTTGAAGAGTAACTTAAAATGGAACAAAAAGAAAAGAGAATAAGACCTTCAGTGAGTATTTTGAACATGGGGAGATTCATGGAGAAGGGTTTGTCTTTTTTGTTGTTCTTTTTTGGTTTTAATTATGCACTGGAAAGTCCTCTGGAGAGCTGTGAAAAACTAGCTAAATATTTTATAAGGAAAAATTGGTTGTTTCACTCCAGAACTTGATGATGGGAAGCCTGCTAATGAGAAATTCCTGGAAATGTGGCAGACCAAAGGAAAAAGCCTTATGGTGAGAGAAGCAAGTTGGTGGCTTGACCAGAGATCTCTGAGGATCCTTGGGATGGGAGAAGATATGGTCTGATATGTGCCTCTAAATCATCATGGAAGCAAGTTGGTGCTGACCATGTAGAGACCCAGGAAGATGACCAGAAGTTGCTGTTCTCTTCCCCTCCACCTCTTGTGTTAGTAGTCTGAGAGGAGGGGCTGGCCAGAGGCAGCAAAGAGTTAAAAACTGTAGCAAAAACTCTAGGCAGATTAAACATTAAATTATTCTGACACTCATTATATTAAACAGTCAATTATTTACTAGTGGCACCGGAGAGAGCACATGAATTCTCTAGATCAGAACAAATGCAGTGATGCAGTCCAGGCTATTTTTAATAGTAAAGCTCTGGACACAGTGTGCTGAATCTGATATGCCTCGTCACTACGTACATCATTTAAAGCTCTTATAAACAGCCATGCTTTTTCAGGAGTCAGATATTAGGCAAGCACTTGGGCAGCACCATGGAGGGGTGACGTAACAGCGTGATAAACATTTGCAAAGATCCAACTAGGGCCTCGAGATGGCTAAATGTTTGGGAAAACAGATTGTGGGAAGGAGGGGTTGTTACGGGACTCAGAAGGCTGTGTAGGCTGTGCCAGCAATGTGGGAATTTGGAAGCTCGAGAGAATTTATTACAGAGTCCTCTCAAGGTCTGTGCCAATCAAATTAGGAGCAAGGTTGCTGAAGAATCCTTTCAGTAAAGGGTAATGTATTTCTTCTGCCACTTGCAGCAACATAGCAATAGCAGAGGAAACTCCTGCAAATGTCAGGAGGCAGTTGTAGAAGGCAGGATGCCACTTCTTCCAAGTGAACTGCCAAGTGATTCTTCCTCTCTCCTGCAAGACTGCTGCATTCAAATTGTCCGTGCAGGAGCAGCTGCTGGATAATCTTGTTGGAGCTACAGAGAGTGATTTTTAATTTATGGTGTATTTGAGTATAAGTTGCCCTGGTTTTAAGTACCTGTGCCTCTTGCGTAGCAGAGGTACAGCTCAACCCACTTCTATGGTTTCTGTGAGCAGCTGCTTGTAGCATTCATGGTGCAGAAGAGGGTGTGGGTATTTGAGAGTGTGCTATAGTGGTTTTGATTCCCTGTTTCTCATCTTAAACATGAGCTCTGGAGCTGACCTGAAAGGCAATACAATGATGAACTGTAAGGACCTAGTGCAGTTAACATGGGACCCCATATATTTACCTCAGTGACCTGTTTTTTTGGAAGCTACCTGTTGTGGATCCTTAGAGGAGAGGAGCTAACAGGTCCTGGAGAAGGGCAGTGCATCAAAAGAGGAAAGAGTATTTTCTCTAAGCCTGAGACATCACCACCTTGTGCTCTACATACTGGCTATGTACAGGTTGCGAACTCCTTATGGCTGGGATAGAATTTTTGCTGCTTTGAGTTCAGCAGTCAGTGTAGTGGACTCTTACATCTAACTGGAGAGGCAAACTGAGATATGAGTAGCATCAGAAAATGTACTATCTAGCTGATCTCCAAAGTAATACTATTTAACAGCAGCAACAAATGCATGGACAAACCACAGGAAAAATTACACAAAATATGAAGCAGCAACTGAATTATTTAAATCCAAAAGGGCAGTGCAGAATTGATGTTCAGAGTCTGTTCCCAAGTGCTTTTGTCACTTCTTATAAGCACTGCATACCCAACCAACTGATGCAATTCCCATGGGTATCTTGGCAGTACTTGAGTTACATCCCACCCCAAGGGAGCTGACCCTTGCTTCACTGAGAAGCGGGGAGAACGTCCCTCTCAGGATTCAATGATCCTGTTCCAGTTTGACCATGTACTTTCTGACGGCTTGCTGAGGTCATTAAGTGTTGACTTACCCTATTCCTATGCAATAAAAATTGGCAAATCTCTTTGGAGAGAGAGCCATGACTCTGCACTTACTGAACACCACCAGACTGCTGAGTTGTGCTGTTTGACAGTTCATATAATTCTGTGACTTGTTTCCGTAGGCTGGAGCAAAGAGACATGTAAGGCAAAGAGGTCAAAATGGAACAGGGATAAGGTACTACCCCTTGCCGTGAAAAGCCATCCTAAACAATTCATCTGGGATCAGAAAGGTCATGTTGTAGCGTAAATAAATGGAGTCAGCATTGACAGCAGTTCTTTCCTACCAACACAAAGAAAAGACGAGAGCACATGTTCTTGAAGCATGTATCAGTAGCAGTAAGGGAAGTTTACAACTGCTGGCTTACAAAGCATGAAGTGCAAAACTATGGAGAGGGAGAGAGAAAGAATGAATCAAATAATGAAAATACAGAAAGAAAAATAATGCAAACACAAGTTGCAGAAAGGAGGAAGAAAATATAATTCAGGGAAGAAGATGAAAGAGAATATGAGGAGAATTATCAAACAAAGGATTTAAAAGTAGAAATTGAAGAGTGATGCTCTTCTTCCCATTAGATGCTCAGGTTAAAATTAAAAACAAGGTGTTTGGAAACGAAGATAGTCAATTAAGTAGGGGCTAGGATCCCATCATCAAAAGAAGGAAAGCTCTCAAAGAGTCCTGGGACTGAGAGAGGGATGAGAAAATATCTTGCCTATACTGTCAGCAGCCTCTCTCTTTTGACCTCATCTCATTCTTGCAGCATTATGTAGTTGTACTGATGATAATGGAGTAAGAAGGAGAAGGGGGAAAAAAGAGCTGAACTTTGGCTCTGCATATTAACACAAAAATCAGCACTTCTGAAATTTTCTTTGTATTTTCCCAGCTGAAGGTTAGACAACTTAAAATGAGAACAATTGAAATGTGATGTACCTAAAACTCTTCATGCACTTTTTCCCAGATAGTGTTACACAATGTCACAGTGGCATGCTCCAATTTTTTTATTTCAGATGACATTTTTTAAGCATATGTAGCGTGGAGAATCTATACAAAAGTCAAAATTGGAATGTTGTGCACCCTGTCATGGCTTTGTTTTGATACAAGGAAATAAGAGCTTGCACTAAGATGACCCTGCTGGTGCTACCACTGCCCTTGGACCTTGAAGCAGGTTTCTCCTTAGCTCACATCTGCTACTGCTTGATGAATCATATCAGCTCCCTTGGCATAACCATTGCAAAAATATTTCAAATATGGAGAATTAAATGGCTAATGTGATGGGCTCAGAGGACCTGAAAATGTTAACTACCTCTCTAACCCAGTAGCTTGATTTGGTTTTAGGGGTCATCCAAATATTTGCACTTCTAAAGGCTTTACAAAATAAAAGTCTTTGCTATGGTGGTATGGAAATTGTGATGGTGTTTTGTAGGGGCTGGGCTGAACAAGAAGCCTTCAGGACTGAGATCACAGAGTATGACAGTAGGGCCTGGCTCTGCTAACACACACCATCATAGAAGGTATTGGGTTGGAAGTGAGCTCTAAAGGTCATCTACTCCAACCTCCCTACAATAAGCAGGGACATCTCTAACTAGGTCAGGTTGCTCAGAGCCCCATCAAGCCTGACCTTGAATGATTTCAGGGATGGGGCCTCCACCACCTCCCTGGGTAACCTGTTCCAGTGCTCAACCACCCTCATATTAAAGAACATCTTCCTAATGTCCAACCTAAATCTACCCTTTTCCAGCTTAAAACCATTACCCTTTGTCCTAGTGCTACAAACCCTTGTGAACAGATCCTCTGCTGCCTTCCTATAGGCCCCTTTCATGCACTGGAGATGGACACATGCTGGTGCTGCAGTCTGTGCTGCCACAGCTAACCTGCTGGTGCAATGGGGCTGATTCATCATTTAGAAGATACCATCACCTTGGTGTAGAGAAAGGGGTCTTGCAATCTCCAGCAAAAAGAGCCTGAGGCCTGAAAAGTGGAAGGGCAGTGAGGCAGAAAAGGGAAAACACAGAAGGCTCACAGGAAAAGCAAGCAAGGTATTTTCTGTTGGGATATACACTGTGGCTGTAAGCAACAGCCCTTTTGAGAATGAACAAATCCAAGTACTGACTGGGATAGAGGTTTTGAGATCCACTTTCCCTTAAACTGATTCTTTAAATGAAAACCTCTATTATAAAGAAAACAAAGATTTTTGTTTGCCCTGTCTCTGGGATAAGTACTGATGTGCTGTACCTGGGACACAGCAGAGGACTTGCCTTGGGGGAAAAAGTGGCAAGTGGGAGATGAACTTCCAGAGTCTAGGACTGCTGAAACCCCAGAGCACTCAGAAGTTCAGCATGTCTTCTGCTTGCCTATTATCTCTGTTTTGATGCACAGCTCTACATTCCCTGTTGGTTTCATTTTGCCAAATATGAAAACTTTGACAAAACTACAAGTGATGCACTGAGACTGCTTAAATTGGATGGTTGGGTTTTTTTAGATGCTCTGAAAAGGCCATAAACTAAACCTGACTCTTTCTCCACATATATTAAACTTGGCTGCTTCTTCCCTCTCTGATCTAATCTGCAATAGGTGGTTGTCACATCCTGAATATTTCTCCACTTGGATCTCTTTGTGGTTTCTGTAAAAAGTCAGGCATTCTTACTGGAGAAATCAAATATGCACATAAATCTAGCATGCTGTTCAAAACAGAAGGCTAAATCCTATATCATCCATCCCATGACAAAGTATGAGTGGTTGCAGCAGTGTACCATCACAGATTGCATCTCCAGAATATAAGCACCTCAAACTTTGCACTTTCTGGAATAAACACTTCAGCTGAAATGTGAAAATATTTCTGCAGACGCTGCAGTGTCACTGCAGTGAAAGAACAACGCTGTGTTATTGCTTCAGCTGAAATGATTCTTGCAGAGCAAGCATCAAAGCAAGGCTGTTTTATTGGTTTACATACTTAAAGCTGAGAGTTTATTTCTTGCGTAATCCTCCTCGAGGCGCTCTGGTGGCTGAGCAGAACCATTGCCAGAAGCATCTGCTTCCTGCTCTGCAAATGTAATTTCTCGTCCCTTCCCTCTGTTTTTGGGCTGGCTTCTGTGAGTTCCCTATATGTTCTGTTCCTGAATCCAATAGAGGTCTTTTTTTTTTTTCTTTTTTTTAATGAAGAAAGCATGGATTTTGATTTTTAAGGAATTCCTCAGTTTAGACAAAAATGGCTGCCGCGTTGCTTCGCAATCAGTCTCACCTCACTGTGAAAGTGTGCTGGGAAAAGGGACAACTTTCTCCATGTGCAGAGGATCACTCTGGGGCCAAAAAGTACTGTGTCTTGCTTGACTGCAGGTCTGCTGCATTGCACTTCAGCCATCTGTTCATCAATCCCTCTAGCTGTAAAATAGCCGTGGTAAAAGTCATTAGCTGTGAGCGTTTTGAGAAAAGTTGGTCTCTACCAACCAAGTCTGACTTTAGATACTGTGCTTTACTGCTAGACTCCTGCAGCATGGTATCCTTACAGATCTCTCTTCTCCCCTTCCTGCACTCTCCTCTCGATATTAAGATGGACGGCTTATAAAGATACCTTGTACTTTCAAGCAATAGTGAGGACCTAAAAGAAACAGCTCATTAACTGTACCTTTATATTGACTCCAGCTTAGGGAATCTTTCTAATGTGAACTTCATGGGAAATGTATATCATGACAAAGATGAAGCTGTTTCAGGATGTAGGTGAGGTGGGCTCATTGCTTTCAAGCGTGAAACCTGTGCCTCGGGTGGGAAGTCTGTTGCAGTTCCTAGCAGAGCAGGCGTTTTGCATATGAAGGTTTTTCTCCTGCGTAATATTTACAGATCAGTGAATAGCTGGATATTTTTGTCCTGCTTATAGTAAAACGTGGGCAGTGTAGACTGAGTCATGTTTACAGAGGTGTGCTTGAGCACTGAGCAGTGACCAGCTCCTGTGGTCTCCTATGCCCATGCTCTGCTCCCAAGACCAAACTGAGATTCCGCTTGGATGTTTTGGTTTACACACGACTAATGTAGTGGCTCCCAGGAAATAGTAGTGCCCAAGCTAAGAAATGGTGAGGTATCCGCTGTCACCTTTATTTCCTACTTGTGTTTAAGCCCCCAGAGTTCAGCTGCTGTGGGGACTTCTGGTCTAACATCAGGTCCCTTGGGCTCTGCTGGCAGTGAACTCAGCAGGTGGGAAAGGCGGTCCTCGTCCCCCTTCTAGATCTGAGGGCTGTTTTCACCTCTGCTGTTGTTCTTGTCACCCCTACTGCCTCCTGAATTGTTTGTCCAAAATAAAGTTGCTTAACATCCATTTTTTTTGTGCTGGATAGGCCCATGTGGCAGTTTGGAGGAGGGAGAACAAGCACAGCAATTCTTTTTTGGGACACTTTGTTCCTAAGTACAGGAAGTTGTAAAATTGCTGATAACAAGCTTGTTCATTCATAGCTGATGCCTTCTGTCAAGGCACTGTCTTCAGGAAAAAGAGCTGAGGATTGGCCAAAGCCCTGAGTTGTCAGTTCTGACTCAGTTACAGTGGGCACCTTTTTGCCTTCAAGTCTGTTATCTTCAACTATTTCCCTCAGGAGTAGGTAGTCTTGGTCCAGGCTGAGTTCTGCTCGCTTTTTTAGTAATTAACAACACTCCTCCAGTGCGTTTCTCTGCTATGGATTCTACCAACCAGATGCCAAAGCTTATTTTCTGAGCTGTTGTAAATGGTTGACATTTCAGCTCCTGTATTGTTACTGAGGTGTTCTGAGAAAAAATTTCTAAATGTGTTTCCCAAAATTGCAATAATTTTATATTTACTTCTCAAAATGCAAGAAGGTGTATTAGTCCGTAGAAGAAAACATCCCAAGGCCGAAACATGATTCTTGGCACTAAGTAGCCATGGTGCTTTTATGGGTATAATTTAGATCAAACTAAGCTATGGCAAGTGAAATTATGTCTTTCATTTTAGCATAAATTTGGTTCATGTTTTTGTGTTGAATATAGATGGATTCATTTTCTTGAAAAACTTCCTATTTTGTGTATTTAACATACTTGGGGG